>JADDTR010000002.1:0-255504 GCA_015345905.1 Aotearoamyces nothofagi | reverse complement strand
TATATTATACCTTTAAAATTTCTATATTTTCTAAATAGTAATATTTAATAGTAATATAATAATATATAAAATCTTAAACTATTCTAATTTTAATATTAATAATCTAATAATATATAAAATCTTAAACTATTCTAATTTTAATATTAATAATCTAATAATATATTTAATTGTTATAGACTATTTTCTAAACTAGACTATTTTACTCTAGATTAAATTGAACTATTTTAAAATAGTTTAGTTTAGTCTTACTATTTAAATAGTCTATAATATTAGAATCTAGACTAGACTATTAATATCAATCTAGTTCTAAACTAAACTATTCTAAAATAGTCTAGTCTATAAAACAGTCTATAAATTACTTTTAAAACTAGACTAAACTAGACTATTAACTAATCTAATCTAGTAACTATTAGCCTTTTAGATAGAAGAATTAGAATATAAGAATATATTAATTAAAGATTACTATAATCTATATAAAAACTGATTCTTAAGAAATTAAAAAGCTTTAGAAGTCTAAAGCTTCTAATACCCCTCTTCTAAATAAGGTACTATTATAATAGTACTATAGTTAGAATCTAGAAGCTATAGCTTTAAGTAGCTAAGCTTCAACAATTATATATATTAGTTATATAATTTCTTTATAGCTATCTATAGAAATAGACTGTTTAAAAATTGTATAAATAAATTAATAGTCTCTTTTTAAAAAGAGTAGAATAGTTCTTACTATTTAAACAATTGAACAAGACTAGAATTAGAGTATTTAGAATATAGTTAATTATATAATATTTTATAGAAAATACTATATACTTAACTTTATAGAATATTTTTATAATATAATAGTTTATTTAACTTAAAAAAGCTAACTATATATAAAAAGATAGATATTGTTTAATATATTCTCAATTTAGATATATATAGATTTCTACTCTAGCTTTAAGCTATTTAAAAAACAATTGATTTTCTTCTTAGTTAAATATAATATATTATCAATTAACTAGAACTGGATCTTTAATATAGTCTAATATAAAAGATCTAGAGATTATAGAAAAGTAGTTAGAATATACTATTAATGTTTAAATCTATTATATAATCTACTAGTTCAGAGATAAATTAATAATAATATAGCTTGTATAATATTTTCTATAGAGTATTATATAAACTAGTTATATTCTAAATACTTCAACTCTAGTCTTGTTTAATTGTTTAAATAGTAAGAACTATTCTACCCTTGTAAAAAGAGGCTATTGATTCAGTTGGTAGTAGTATTCTAACTTATAGAATATAAGTTATAGTCTAAGAGTACTATTTATACAATATATAAAAAGTCTGTTTGTATAGACAGCTTGGTTGTAAAATATATCAATATATCTAATAGTAGAATATAGACAGAGCAGTATAATATATTCACCAAATACTATCTCAAGAGAGAGTAAGTTAGAGTACAAGGCTCTTAGAGAATAGTTATCTCTACTGATTACATCAAAGATCGAAGCTTCGAGAGCAAAGTACAGCTGGAGATATTATTTTATTAGATAGTTTTACTATATTACAGCTCTAGTATTTATATTTACCAAAAGGCCACCTCGAGAGGGAGCAGGTATAGGACGTGGTTGGAGTACAATATAGAGAACAGTTATCCAGGCTGTTGTATCAACAATTGAAACTTCAAGAGCAAAGCACGGCTGGGGGTATCGTTTTATTAGACAGCTTCACTACGTCGCGCCTCTAGCGTTTACCAAAGGCCACCTCGGCCGGCAGTCTGAAGCTGGCGCAGAACATGCGCTTCAGGGGCGCCACGTCGCGCACGTCGTGGATGAGGACCTCGTCGTCCGCGGGCCGGATCTCGGCGCCCAGCTTCTCGGTGATGCGCTGGCAGATGTCGATGCCCTCGCGGACGTTATCGTCGCTCTTGGTCGAGAAGCAGTGCACGTGCACCGTGGGGAGCCTGGTCGCTGTGTTTGGGTGGAAGAGGGCCTCGTGGCCGGCGTAGAGGCCGCGGAACGAGGGGAGGAAGTCGATGGCCGTGGCCGGGAGGTTCATGACGAAGTGGGAGATGGTCTGGGGGATGACGAGGCGTTTGGGTGGTGCGGTGGGTGTTGAGGGGTCTGCGTGGCGAGATCGTCTGGTGGGGATGGTGATTGTGTTTTGGTTGTTGGCGGTGAGGGAGAGGAGGTCATCAGCGGCGTGCTTGATGAACTTGTGCCCGTCTTCGCAGAACGTACGTACATGGTTCTCGACCTGGGAAGGATGTCAGTGACCTGCTAGCTAATTACGCTCGGCAGAGTCGCGAGAGGGAGGCTAGAGATATCAGATCAAGATGCCGTGTCAAAGGCGACTTCATCAATGTCCAACTCGTGGCTATGTTGACCGTCGTGATGTGTTGATCATCATGATAGCACCCTAGGGGAAGAGGATCGATCTTATGCATACCTTGTTTCGCGCCACAGCATCTTTCATGCTCGCATAGCTGTCCGGGTTGAGATCATTCGCCCATACGAACACGCCCTTCTTGCCTGCAGGTATGGCGAATGGTCCAACTCCGGCCATCACGTCGCATACTACCTCGCCGGGATTGAACAGCGTGACGAGTCGCTTATGCTCGGTATTGAGCCTACTATTCCAGTAGACTTTTGAATAGTCGAATCGGAAAATGCATTCTTCTTCTCGGATCTCCACGTTCATGTCATCCTCCCCGGCCAGCACCTCGTAGCCAAATGTTCGATACTCGGAGTTGGTTCCCACGTCGTCCGTCTTGTTGATAACGGTTTTGACCGTCGGGTTTTTGTCCATTAACACTTGCGCTATTAAATTCTTATATGGTAGATATTGTTCTCGGAGATTCAGATGGGCTGACTCGGGTTAGTCTACGAGTTTTGGATAAATCGAGCTCGGTAGCATACCAACATGGCCCACTATACTGAAGCCAACTGGTATCTCATCTTGCGATTCTTCTGGTAATATCGCTTTCATAACCTCCACTGCAGTATTGTCAGTATCCAATGTCCAGCGCCGAGCTGCACTGCAACGCTACGTACGGTATGTCCAGTAGTTATAGTCTAGTGTCAGATCATATGGCACTATTCCGATCTCTTGTGCATGAACGGCCTGCTGTAATATAGAACTCCAGGTAGTAGGGTCTGTGAAATGTCAGAAAAGACGAGGCAATCCTCGAGGTGCTATTACCGTCTGACTTCACCTCGGGCTTCAGGAGCAAGCACATCCCGCCCTTCCCAGCGGTTATGGGGTCTGGATCCTGTCGGACAGAGGTGACTCTCTCTAGCCTGAGAAGGTCTTTGCTCTTCTCAAACTGTGCCCTACATCTTGCAATATTTTTCTTTTCTGCGACTCGTGCCGCAGCGATAGGTATGGTCTTTGAGAACAGTGCTCGATCGAGGACTGCGCTCGCACTCCGGTGTATGGGCGGACGAAACATATCGTTAACAGGTGTTCTATCTTGGGCGTCCTGTAAATTTGTCAATTGAGGTATCTTAATAGCAACATGTTAATCTCCTACCATGCTCCTTTCCCTCACTACTATATGTTGGTCGCTCGTTAACGAATACCACAAGAGCGTTATTATTCGCGGCTGATAAATTGTCCCAAAAAATATCTCTCGCGAGGCTGACACGCTAAAGACGAGGCGCACATTCATGATGTCAGCAAGGCTATGTAATATAACATCAAATCAACCAGCAGATCAAGCCGATCAAAACCCATTATTTTTCAAAAATGGCCACAAATTCCAGTAAACGTACACTAGATGCTTTCTTCATACCTTCTGCCAAAAGGACCCAAATATCTGAGCCTTCTATTGACGTTGCAGATGAACCCAAGAATACTTTGGATGACAACGGAGTAAGTCTCACTATACTCTCTTTAAACGCATGAATTGACCGGCCTTTTAGTCCCCAAGATACTCCAAGCATACTACCTATCCATTTTCAATTCCCATTCTCCCCTTTTCAATATCGTCCGGCCTCAGCTCCCTCCCGTCGACCATTGGCAAAGTCATAGATGATCAGATTGACCTGGATCTTCTTTACTTCCAACCTTACATTCCTAAGTATCAGGAGCGTCAACTATTCGAATTTCTTCGTGGTCAGCTGCCCTTTTATCGCGTGGAGTACAAGGTTAAACGCGGAGATGTTGAGACTCAGATACGAACACCAAGGCATGTTGACATTAACTACAAACTGCCCCATACTAACGAAAGCAAGATATACTACAGTCTTCGGACTTGATGAAACTGCCCGCTTCAATGGATCAGGGCAAGTGGTAACTACTGCGGCACGAACTCTGGTTGAGAACGACAAACACTATACCAAATACCCACCTCGCCCCATACCAGAATGCCTAGACGACCTTCGTATCACCACTGAAGCTGCTACTGGCAGTAAATTCAATTTCTGCTTAGTAAATTACTATGCCTCCGGCTCAGATAGCATATCGTACCATAGCGATGATGAGCGTTTCCTTGGCCCAGTACCAGCTATAGCGTCATTTTCGTTTGGTGCTACAAGAGATTTCCTCATGAAGCACAAGCCTTTCAACCAGATGGTAATAAGCCAACCCCGCCACAGACTAAATCGATCAAGTTGCCCCTTGCTAGTGGTGATATGGTCTTGATGCGGGGCAAGACACAGGCAAACTGGCTGCATTCAATTCCGAAGCGCAGTGGGAGAAATCTGGAAGATGGCGGAAGAATTAACATTACCTTCAGAAAGGTTCTAATCAGAGCAGGGACGGAGAACTATTACAACTATAATGTTGGACCTGGGCCTGTTTTCAAATGGGACGAAAAGTCCAGGGAGATGATACTGTGGACAGATGTCGGGTCGCATAATGTATGATGGGTATCTATCTACCGAAACGCATCTGCGCGTCCGCATAGCTGTATAACGCTCGAAGGAAAACTTGATACCCCACGCCTTCATTGTCCTGAACGTGAAAGATCTCTGCAAGTCGTACCTGCCAAGGCGGATAACCTGAAAGCTCAACCGAAGGACTGAACAGAACAAGGAGGTCTGGTTCGGCCATAACACTCTCTGAAATCTCTGCATCAAGCAATTCTTGGGTTATGTCTTTTGGGGAAATTTTCGACCGCTGTGCCATTTCGGTGAGCGTCTTAGTGAGATCCACAATTGAATCTCGGCCATCATCAGCAGAAAGAAGGAGAATTGAAAGATCATTCCGAGTCAAGCTGCCCGTATCAGCCGTCGATGTGCTCGGTGCAGATTCCATAGATGGAACGTGGGGTGCGCGGAGGGAGAGAGCGGGGTATTGGGCGCCAAAGTAAGAAGAGAGCTTTCGTATAATGGACCTGTGTGTTGCTGGGATGTAACCTTTGAGAATGCCTGTACTTATTAGTGAAGTTTATACAATGTTCCATGCTATTTCTTACCTGTCTTCTCGTAGACTGACAACATAGGTATTCCAGCACACGCACACCACGCAGCGATTTCAGCTACCTCATCTACTAATGTTTCGAGACCAGCTCCACCTTTTCCTCCATCCTCGAGCTTCAGTATAACACTCAGATGTTCGGGTAAACGGCTAAGCCCCTTAACATCTTTTCTTATCAACTCTGGTGTCCGGTGGTGGTAGTATAATATCGCAAATATCCTATCCATAACAGCATGGTACGCCTGCCTCAACCGTATGTAGATAGAAAATATCGAGTGTATTATGGCAAAAAGAAAGACATGTAGCTGGTTCTTAAGAAACCTTTTGATGCCTAATATCGATAATGGTTTCAGCTTCCCATCTGTCCGAATATCTGTAGCTGTGTCATTCTGATTCCGTACGGGTGATCGTGAGGGTGGTGTGGGAAGATACGGCTATAGAATATTAGCACGGTGGTCTTAAAAGCTTCTGAGCAGGTATATGTACTTTTATTAGTTTCTCTCGTTCTTCTGCTGTCAAAGGATTGTGCCGGTTCTTGACATCATGTCGGTACAGCTCGGTTTCCCTGCTTGCGCGAGACATTCTTGGAATTTGGCTGTGGTCGGTGATATAATTAATGATCGTGCCGAAAGAGGAATAAAAGCTTGTGCAAGGTGCAAGCTTCTTATAAAACCCCTCGATGGCGGAAGAATTATGAAAGTGGGAGTGTCGGAAATTGGTGAAGAATTGATTTAGCCCAAAGGTAGAGCGTTGAGATGTGGCTTGTGATAAAGGTAACGAGTTCAAAGCGAAGTTCCATATGAACGAACTCGGCTCGTACCGCATTTTTTTAGGCGCCACGGCGGCCTCTATAGATCCACAAGCCATGACCCCAGCATCAATGGCCAAACGTAAAATATACGCGTCTAAATAAATACAACTTATACCGTGTACTTCTCGGGCACATTGAATGGCTTGTGTTTGGAAACCTCGCTGACGCCGCCGAAGCAGTAGGATCCGCAAAGAAGGATGGCGGCACCTAGTGGGAGGTCAATATTCCCACGAGGACCCAGCTTCACCTTGGAGACCTTCTCCAACAAAGATTTCATTGTGAAGGATTTCGTAGAGAGTCTCTCCGATAGCGCAGTGCCAGTCAATCGACGTTCTGGTCCCGCGCAACAGGCTTTCGATCCCAAACCTCTAATCCGTACCTTTGAAGGTACTTTATCCCTTGACCGTACACCCTACACAGCAATTACTGAGGCCTTCCAGGTGCGCTATCACAGCTTGCCAATCTTTCCGAAGATTTAGAGGAACGCGAAACCGAATTATTAACTTCTGTACGACGGGCGGAACTTCAACATGATCAAACGCTTGATACTCTGGGAAGGAAGCTAGACCAGTCCATTGACTCATTCGAAACCCTCGACATCTCTTTAAACCAAGGAAATGATAGGAGTAACCAAGCAGACATAGGTGGAAATGTCGCTGTCCAAATTGGGGAAAAGCTCGAAGATTTAGATAAACAGCGGAGGCGCGCGCTGGACGCCAGCTTCCTCATACAATGCTGGCTTGAGGTCAGTGAGACTGGCGAGCTGACTTCATTACAAGAAGTGCGGAAACAAGGCGGGGGAGAAGGAAAAGTGCGGTGTGCAGTGATTGCAAGACAGCTTATGAGGATAAGTCAAAGGCTGGATCCCAAATCATGGTCTCAAACGAACGGCTCAAAGACCAATGGTGTCACGAATGGAGTTGCAGGATACAAGGGTTATAACACGAAGGAATTGATTGAGAAGTTTTCAGAAACTTTGGAAAAAGACCTCCTGAAACAGTTTGATGCTAGCTATCGCAAACAGAACTTTGACGATATGATGGAATGTTCAAGGGTTTTGCATGATTTCAATGGAGGAGCAAGCGTCGTCGCTCTCTTCGTGAATCAACATCAATTCTTCATTGATCGAAGCCAGTTGATTACGGAAGAGGTCACTGCAGATGGAGACACTTGGGATAGGCTTGCTGACCCAGATTCGGATCCTCCTGGTGTGGAGCCCAGCCTCCAATCACTAGTGGACGAGGTTAAAGTTGTCATGCAAGAGGAATCATTCATCATCAAACGGGCCTTTCCATATTATGATATTGTCCTCACAAAGTTCCTTCAACGGGTATTCCAGCAATCCATACAGCAGAGATTAGAAATGGTACTTGAAAAGGCGGATACGATATCTTCTTTGGCATTTCTACGGTCTTTACATGCTTCACGCGCTTACATAAACAGCCTTGTCGAAGATTTGAAGGCCCATGGACTGACTGAACATCCTGATGCCTGCTCGGCTCAAACAACACTTGTGCTTGAGCAGCAACTAGATGAGCTCTTCGTCCCATATCTTGTGGGATCGTCGTATATCGACCGTGAACGAAAGAGCTTGGAGGAGCTTTACTCTTCATTGTTGTTTAAATTTACTATTTATCATTCACGCCGGAAAAAGGCTCCTACCGGATTTATGGCATCTCTCGCACAGCAAGGAACGCAGTTGCTTGCCACTGCCAAGGATGCTTATATAGAACGACTAGATTCTTCAGAACTTACACCAACTCAAAAGGCCATGATGTTACGAGTAGCTGGCCTGGCAGCCAATGACAACAAAAATGAGATCGAGGTTTCTGAAGAAGACGGCATTTTAAGCATCCCAAACGCGAAACGGATGCTCAAGTGGCTCGCTGAGGGTGTGAGAAGAGCGCTTGAGCTTGCGAGTGGTAGCGATACGCCGAAAGATGTCTCTGCCCTGCTGAATCTATTATTGACTAGCATGGGGCAAGTATATGTAGAGACCGCTCTAGATGCTGCAAACGACCAAGCATTGGCCCAGGAGTCAACCAAGACAGAGCCAGATCTGGCATATTTCCCATCATTACGGGCTACTATAACAATCACGAACCTAATGACGAGATTCACGAATACTGTCCTAATTCGACTAGCGGAATCCAATACCATAATCCGCAGAGATATGGAGGGGAGAACTAAAGAGGCAATTAAGAGGATAGAAGATAAATGCAGCACGGTTATCCAGCGGACTATTGATGTTGTCATCAACTGGGTTACTAAATTGCTTGCTGGCCAAAAGAAACTTGACTTTCGGCCAAAGGATACTGACCTCGATGGTGGGCGCGAGGGATCCGGCTATCTCGAATCCTTGCAGACGCCTACATGCTCTTCAATCTGCACTTTCCTCGCCCGTACTTTTACTCTTGCTTGCCAAGCATTGGATGGCCACAATCTCGAAGTTTTCTGCAGTGAATTGGCTATGTGTATGCGCGACCTCATCTTTGAACATTTCAAGAAGTTCCAAGTAAATGCTACAGGAGGCTTAATGGTCACGAAAGACATGTCCAGATACGTATCAACATTGAAGGAATGGCCACTAAGGAAGGATATTGAGACCAGTATGGACATACTGAGCGACATTGGAAATCTATTCATCGTTGGACCAGAAGCTCTAAAGGAGAGGTCGAGAAACGTCCAGACAGGTGGCATGGGCAAGGGACTTACCAAGGCCGACCTGAGGGCGTTTGTGGTGAAGAGGGATGATGCAGCAAGCGTTGGAGTCCAAAGTGTGCTTGCTGGACTGTGATACAAGGCTTTCAAACTGGATATGTGCGGCGTGGCGTTTGGCGAAGGAAATTCTGCGGAAGATGTAGTACAAGGACCCATTAAATTAAAGATGGAATGGACTTTCAGTCCTACAGCGAGATATAAGAGTTGTTCAAGTCCGAAAACTAACTTCTATTGCGTGATTGGAGCTGGGATGTGCCTTCACACCAAACCAGTAGCTGTTGTACAAGTACAATCCTCTAATGCTCAAACGCGCCATATCAATGCTAAACTCCTGGTATACAATTATTGTGAAGTACAGCTGCTTTCTTCTCTTGCCAATCTAATCGACCATTTATGGCAAATCGAAACCGAATCCCTTCATACAACTTTTGTACAAGTCGACCGTGCTTGCGCAGTCCTTCTCGGGATTGGACGAGTTGCTGAAAAGCAAGCACTCGTCTCGTTTGGATTTCTCCTCTTTGCACACACAGCAAGGCTAGTAATAATATGGTCAGCCATATATACCTCAATGCGAACAAGGTCACCATACCTTAGGAGCAGCTGGTACTTCGTCGTTGAGTTTGATATCGCCGCCGGCGTTTGCGGCAGTGGCGTTAGCTATGAATTGTAAGCCTGGTATCATAGAAAGGTAAATACTAAAGCTTACAGATAGAAATTGTTGGGGAAGACATTGTATGTTCGGGATCTGACACAATATGACTACGGTAATAGTAGATCTACCGTTGATGGATGCCAATGGAGGAAAACGAATAACGTGCTCATCCAAATCATTTGTAATGCCGGGACGGCTAAGTTTTAGCCTTTTATATAAGGCACCAATAATTAAGGTTCACCTAAACTTAAGCTTTGCTGCCCCTCCAACGCCCGCCCAATCTAGCTTTCACTTCAGGTTGGAGAATTCTTAGGTCTAAAAAAGAAACCTTGCTGCCCAAGCACTACTTCATATTTAAAATAATCTGCAGTCATGGCGGCCTCTACAAAAGTATTTTCCCTTGAGGGAAAAGGCCTAAAGCTTGACACAGCAGCAGATATTGAACCCCACATTCAGTCACTCCGGTCCATGCCAGATGTCGAAGAGGTTAGGCTGCTGGGTAATACTCTTGGTATAGAAGCTTCCAAGGCTCTAGGAGATGTTCTCGCAACCAAAAAGACTCTCAAAGTAAGCACCTTGTTTCCCTATCTTATTAGATAATGTTTGCCTGCCGCGGCGGCTTGCAGATGCACAACGCATAACTAACGCCATTATTTTTTAGGTCGCAAACTTGGCTGATATCTTCACGGGACGGTTACTCAGCGAAATACCCACTGCCCTATCATCACTGCTCAGCGCCTTGTTGACCTTGCCAAAGCTTCACACCGTGAACTTGAACGACAATGCCTTCGGCCTGAACATGCAAGCACCCCTTGTCGCTTTCCTCTCTTCCCACGTTCCGTTACAACACCTTTATCTCAACAATAACGGCCTAGGTCCGCACGCCGGAATATTGATAGCAGATGCACTGTCTGCGCTGCATGCGAAGAAACTGGAGGCACGGAAAGAAGGGAAGGAGGTTCCAGATCTAGAGACAGTTATTTGCGGGCGTAATCGCCTTGAAAATGGAAGCATGACAGCGTGGGCAAAAGCTTTCAGCTTACACACTGGCATCAAGGAGGTGAAGATGGTACAGAACGGGATTCGACAGGAGGGTATCTCTCATCTCCTAACGGATGGACTACGCTACGTAAAGGGTATTAAGGTGCTTGACTTACAAGACAACACCTTTACACTTCTTGGTGCCAGGGCTTTGGCTACGGTTGTACCTGGATGGACAGAAATACAGGAGCTCGGTGTGGGAGACTCGCTGTTGAGCGCAAAAGGCGGCGTTCTTGTGGCAAGCGCTTTGGCGAGAGGAGACAACGATAAGTTGAAAATCCTGAGATTGCAATACAACGATATCGATGCAAAGGGTTTAAAGGGGTTTGCTCAAGCTGTTAAAGAAGCGCTCCCTGCACTGAAGAAGATTGAGCTGAACGGAAACAAGTTTTCGGAAGATGATCCTTCAGTGGAGATCTTACGTGATATCCTAGAGGAGCGCAAGGAGGAATTAGCTGGAGATCTAGTCAATGAGGATGACTGGGGTCTCGATAGCCTTAGTGATCTCGAGGATGATAGCGAAGTCGACGAAGATGAGGACGATGAAGAGGAAGAAGAGGCAGAGGAGCGCAGAGAAAAGTTATTAGAAGAAGCCGAAGAAGCTCAAGAGGAGCCGATTTCTCAAAAAGAGGATAAAGATGTAGATGAGCTGGCCGAGGAACTTAAGGACTCTGTTATTTAGATGCAGTTCGCTGTGGAGTACTGGCTTGCATTGAAGGTATAGATGCATTCGGGTTCCTAATCTCACTACAAGGCGTTTTGATAGCCACGTAGCTGCTCCCATACCCATCTTCTAGGTTTGCAGCATAGCAAGCGGTCAAATATACAAGAGCAACTCACAACGTCAAGAAGTTTCCTTTTTCGTCAAATGATCGAGTGAAGTGAAGTGGCTCATCCCATTCTGTCTGCTTCAAGGGCTGGGGGTCAAAAAAGCTATCGTCGTCGTTTCCCCCCATGACCACCGCAGAGTCACTAGCAAACCAGGCCCACTATGTATGGTAGCTCAGCCCAAAGTACTATACTACTCGAGGTACTTACTTTCTCTGAACATGACATGTTATACGAAAGCAGTTCCTAAACGAAGTCTCTGCCCCCCCCCCCCTCCTCTTGTTCCCCAAAAGTCTCATCTCCAATCTGCCGAGTTGCGGCAGGCCGATCACTCCGAATACCAATACCGATCCGCCTCTGAGCTGAGCTGCGCTACCAGCCAGCTCTGACAGGTGCCGTCTCTCCAGCCAAGCAAGAGACGCCGTCACGTCTCCTCGGCCCGGCCCCCCCCAACCAGAGCCGGAACCGCCAGCCTCTTCATCGACTGACGAGATGTTCTGCGTGCCGTGCCGTGCCGTGCCGCTGCCTTGAGAGATCGGGCGTCTGCTTGAGAGTTTACCCCCCCCCCCCCCCCCACCCCTCTCTTCAAGCTCGCGGAGCAACCTAATCGTCGGAGATGTTGAGCAATAGTCTTTCGAGCCGCTCGGTCCATGCCACTCATATACTCATAACTGCCACCAGTGCAGTGCAGTGCAGTGCAGGTTCCTGCTAACGGCAGCATTTGCGTAGCCGGTCCAGGCCGGGGAGGAGGAGGAGGAGAGGACCGCAGCACGCAGCACGGGGCGTGGTGCGGGTCTTGGGGGTAGGGGGAGGGGGAGGGGGAGGTCAAGGGCGCGTGTGTTAAAAGCAATGGGAAAGAGTAACGGGGGGGGGCGGGAATAACTCCATCCCAGACCTGGCATATCCGTTCTCGTTTTTTTTTTCGATAGCATATACTTCCCTGCGGCGTGTTGCTGCCGCTCTAAAACGAGGGCTGGCTGGCTGGCTGGCTGGCTTCGACAGCCGAGGGCGCGGTATTGGTACGGAAGGGCGTATATATATATATATCAGCAAGGCAGGGCAGGGCCGGCCGGCCGGACATGGCGAGGTGCTGGCGTGGACCCCGGCTGCTGTCCTACGCGGGGAAGCAAGCACGGCTGGTATCGGCGTTGCAGTCAGTCTTCGATGCCCGGATCCATGTGTCTGTGTGTCTCTGCGTCCGTCCTTGTGCTCGTGGTGCAGCATTTGCAACGCCGGGGGGGGGCTTTTTACTTGATTTTTTTTCTTTTTCTTTCTCAGATGGCGGAAGAGGCGTTTTGGGCTTTCGCTGGCTGGCGAGTGCGAGGAGGGTGATGGTTGACGTGAGTCTCCATGGTCTATCAAACACGGAGGTTTGGTACATGTGCGTGATTGCGGTCGTTGTGCTTCTTATAATGCGTGTAGAATTGTAGTAGAGGGTGTCTTGGAGCGTGCAGCAAAAGCACGCAGGTAGCAGCAGCCCATACAGACACTTTCCTGGCATTCGTCCTCCTCATGACAAGTGGTTTTTGTGCCCCCTCCTTGTCTGCACACACCGCCCTCAATAACGGGCACTTCACTTCTGCTAGTCCAGCTCGCTTCGCCATAAGCAAAAACCACAGTTCACTTCCTCCTCTCATCGAATCCGCGAACCCAACCAATTCCACCGATCCACGACCCCACCGATCCGCAAACCTGAAAAAGCCCCCCGACACCAGAGCGGCAGAGCCAGCCGTCGTCGTCGTCGTCGTCGTCATCGTCGCCCCCCAGATCTCGGACACAAAGCAGCGGAACATCTCGAGACGGACCACCATGCCGAAGACAAAGCAGCCCCGGCTCCGCCCCGACCCTGAGCCAGGCTCCGGCTCGCCACCGCTCCCGCCGGCCCCGCCGAACTCGCCCAACCCTCACTATGGCGCGGACATAGGAGCGCCGGCCATCGAGGCAGGACGCCGTGCCAGCGCCGGCCACTAACAGTAAGTCGTCCCGCTGGCGAGCAAAGAGGCAGCTGGTGAGCCCCGTTACTGATCCTTTTGACTCCAGCCATCGTGCTCTCGCCCTCCGATCTGCAGCTGTGTGCGTGCTGTGGGCGTGGGAGGAAAGAAAGAGAGAGGCGGCATCTGATCTGAGAGTGGCGAGGGCGCGGCATGCAGGAACCGGTAGTGGGGAGGGGCTGGAATACTGGTCCTGCTGCTTTGCTCGCTCGCGCGGAAGGGGGAGGAGAATCAACAAAAACATGGGCTGCCTTGCCACGGGGCTCGACTGCTGGGAAACGTGGAAGCTTTGATCTCTAATAGCTGACGCGACTGAAATCAAGACTTTGAAGCAGAGGTTACGAGAGGCCTACCCCGCGTCTTTTCTCACTATTGATGCTCTTACATGTTCTCCCTCCTCCTCGCCCCCTAATAATAGCATGCTCGCTGGCCCTGCACACTGGCTTTTGTTTGAAAGAATCCCCTTCCACCGAGACCCTTCCCGCAGTGCCCCTCCACAGTCCTGATCTAAAAAGCCAGAGAGCACCTCGGTCGTGCGCACGACCGTCGCGAGCCAGAATAGATATGCGTGCAGGTAGATGGAGCGAGGCGGTCGTAGAGGTCCAGCGGGGCGCTAGACGTGCTATCTATCTCGCGGCGTTAAAATATAAGCGCGGTAGTAGCGACGGGACGACGATAGCCAGAGCCACCATGCCAATCCCACACGAGCTATCAGCAGCACGTGCGACGGAAACCCGGGGTATCTCGCGGAGGCCGCATAGGCTGTCCGAGGCATCTCTCGCAGCGACGTGCTCGGCTTTCGTGGAGTTCGTGGATCAGATGCCCCTTTGCAAGGTCCTTTGCAAGGTCCTTTGCAAGGTCCTTCCAGAAGGCGCGGCGTCAGGCCACCCCGTCATGCCACCAAGCACGTGAGCGACGCAAACCTAGGGCAGCCGCGGGGCCGTCGTCATAAGAGCATTTATAAAGCAGGCTGTATCTCCCTCTCGCTCTGTTCTCCATACGATTTACAAACGGCGCATCGGGTCTACGCAACACTCGGATCCCAAGACACTGAACGCGTACAAATATCTTCTTAGCCATGATCCTCTTCGAGACCACGAGCTCGGTCTTCGAGCTGCTCTGGGACATCGCGCTGCTGATGTTCATCCTCGAGATCGGCGCCCTCTACTTCCTCTCCGTCTTCCTCATGCGCCTCTTCTTCAGCTTCCTGCGCTTCAGCACCTTCGTGCCCATCTTCCACTCCCTCCGCCTGTCCCCGGCCGGCGGCGGCGACGTCGCCGAGCTCGCCGGCGTCTTCGTGGTCTCGGCGCTCTGGGCGCGCTTCTACATCAAGACGTTCCAGGTCCCGCGGAACAGGCTTTTCAGGCTCCTGATCGGGGTCGTTGCCGCGGTCATGATGGCCGGGGCCGAGGCGGCCATGGCCTTCTTGGCGTACGAGGAGGGGTGGTATTACGGGAATTGGGGAGCGGGGATGGTCGCGGTGGGCACGGCAACGCTGGCGGTTTTTGCGGTCATGCCGGCACTGATGACGGTGGTGGAGCCGGACGAGGATTTCGGTGGGATACACGGGCACGAGAAGAAGCCGCTTGTTAGAGCTGTGTAGGCGGGCCTGGTTCCCCAGCCTTGGAGTTTTTTACTGACGCTTATGCAGGCCGACGATCACAAAGACTAACAAGGCGAAGAAGGACTTATAGGACAGCTGCGGGAGAGAGGACAGCAGCGGGAGAGAGGACAGCTGCGGGAGAGGAGAGAGAGCGAGATATTGAAGGATGCGGAGAGGTCAGTGGAGCGTTCATGTGTTATATATACAACAGATACCCAGGCACGGCCTAGCCCTGCAATAGTTGTCGAATAGGGACTTGTGTGTAAGATATCAAGGATGAAATAACACCTGCATCCCGAGGCGTCAGACAGCAGCAGACACAGGAATCCAACACATCCTGCCCTCGAGCCCGAGTCGTGCACATCCCCAGCCCCTGCAAGAGAAGCTCGCGGGCCATCGCCGGCAGCGGAGATCCCGGAGCGCCTGCCGCCACATCCGAGCTCGCATGTCCCTTTCGCGTAAATAAAATAGCACGCCCAGGGTCTGTTACATACCGTACTACTGTACTGTACATACTGCACTAACTGTACCATAGCTGCCAAACCTGGGGTAGAGGGCACTGTACCGTACCGTAGTTGCGGCAAGGCCACACCGCAGCCTTGCGCGTGCCGCCGTCGCGAAGCAGCCAATCGCAGATGTTGATGTTTGGGCGCGACCGGCCGGCCCCCCCCTGCTGTATGCGACCGCCGTGCTACGTTACTGCGTGCGCCGATGCTGCGGCGTCGCCAAGCAAGGCTCGACAGGGCCGGGCTGGGCTGGCTGCGAAGGCTCGAGGGACAGCTAGAGCGAGCGAGCAGGAGTTGCGGCCGAGCCACAGATAGAACAAAGCAGAGCCGGGGCTGGCTCTGGCCAGCCTCTGGACCCGAAAGGGAGGCATCTATCTGCCCCTGTCCCGTTCCCGGAAACGAGCAAGATAGATATCTATACGCCTCGCCTTTGCTTTCTGAGCAGCCTCTGGAGAAGCCTCTGGAGAAGCCTCGAGCACCACGGCGGTGCGACGCGTGCTTCTTGCCAGGGCTTGGTCCTCTCCCCCTCTCTCTCCCTCTCTCCCTCTCTCCCTCTCTCCCTCTCCCTCTCTCTCCCTCTCTCCCTCTCCCTCTCTCTCTTCAGACGCGGTCGGCGAATGTGGGCCGCGCAGCCTTGTCCTGGCTGGCTGTCGTCGGTCGTCGACGGGGGCTCGGTGGCCCAGTCGGCATCCCTGGCAGCTGCCTGCCTGGGTGCGGGCTGTGGGCGCCAGCACGCCTGACCAGCACACCGACACGCACACGGCCACACACACGCAGCACGCCAGAGACTGGCGGGCGACGCTGGTGCCCGCCCAATCAGGCCGTGCTGCTTTGCGATGTGTCGCGCGAGGAGGCGATGCTTCGGCGGAGTGCGGCTTCCTTGTCGTATTCATCCGCGTCTGCTTGCTTGGCCAGGTGCCGGCTTATCCAGCCTGCTAACGTGCCCCGATACTACAGCTATAGACGCCATCGTGCACAAGGCAGTCACGAGGAGCCTCACATCATTGAAACAACATTAGCAGATCTGTATTTATTGTCTTCTTCGTTCCTCGCGGCATCCGCTTCTCTTAATCTTCTCTTCTTCTCGTTTGATTCGCTCGTATACGGCCCATCTGATATCATTGATATTTGTCGCTCTATGCGCGATATATTCCTCTAGCTCCCCATACTGCAGCCTTGGCGTGAAACTCAGAGATGGCACCCAACCTTCTGGGTTATTGGCCAGGTGAATGGGCAGAGCCTGACATGGTTGAGTCCGATATAACAAACATAACTTCATATATAGTCGAGGTCGACAAATCGTCCAGGCCAGCGGTCTGCACCCAGCCACCGGCTAGAAGAAGTTCCGAGAGCATCTGGTCTACAGTCTCTGGAAGAAGCCATGGGTCCCTGGATGAGATTTTCTACAGTGCACCTACATCTCTCCAGAACAGCCGAAGGAGGAAGCCAGGTGAATTTAACTCAGCAACCGGGCTAGAACTCGACTTGATACTTTCAGATAGTCTGGACGATGGTGATGCTAGCCTTGACTGGCGATCATTTCAGCCGCCTAAAGAGCTGTTATGCCTCCCACTAGAAACATCTATAGAGATCGAAAGTATTACTGAAGCATCTATAGAAAGGTTGCAGGATCGTCTCGTTAGGGAGGATTGCGTACGAGAAGAGCAGCGCAGGATACACGAAGAAGCTGATCGAATACAAAAAAGTGTGCTGCCGACTTCGGATTTCAAAGGAAAAGGCAAGGAGCCCGAGAAAATTTCTAGTAGTCGTACACGGCCATTTCAAATATTAGAGGTCGGTGATATCAGATTCTTGGAAGAATGTAAAACTGACTGTGGGACAGGCACACTATAGTGCTGCTGCTGTATATTTAGGAGCAATGGAAGGCAATGGGAATTTCTCTCTAGGGGGTCCATCGAGGTCTAAAGGCCCCATTAGTGGTGCCAGCAATATTACAAGCTCATCTTCTGAGGACTCAGGATATGCATCTAGAATTGCTAATGGTAGCTCGCCAAAGGCTGATAGTGGAAAGTGGTTCGGTCTTGGGAGTCTCTTCAGACGGTCCAAGAGAACAGAAACTACAGAATCACAGTCCCCAATGATCAAGTTAGTACGTTATCCCATATCGAGGGCTTGGCTAACAATTACAGGGAATGTATTTGCTGTCTAGAGGAATTTGATGATAAACTCCTAGTTCTACTTACCTGTCATGGATATTGCAAGCCATGCTTCCAAAAGCTTATTAGGTATGCCTCCCTAAAGGCCCTAAAGGGTTTATAGCGGAATGTTGGCTAAGAAAGGCACAGCACTGCAATAGAATCCGAGACAGCATGGCCTCCGAAATGCTGCATGAATGAAATCCCCAGCGCATCGATCTTACCTCATCTTACTGTTAATTCCAAAAAGAGATATAAGCAGGTGCTTGAAGAGCGCTCTGTGCCTGCTGGTGACCGCATTTATTGCTCCAAAACTTCCTGTGGTGCCTGGATCCCACCTAAGAATATTAACAAACCTTCTTCTTGTGCAACTTGCCTAACTTGCCGGACAAGATCGTGTACGTCCTGTCGCGGTGCCTATCATGCAGATGGTGATTGTCCCGATGACCCCAGCCTGCGAGCGACTATAGAACTCGCCGAGGATGAGGGATGGAAGCGATGTTATAGCTGCCATGCAATGGTAGAACATAATCAGGGCTGTATCCATATGACATGCAAGTGCAAGGCACAATTTTGTTATATCTGCGGACTTAAATGGCGAATATGCGATTGCTCGGACGGGCAGTTGACGGCAGTTCGCCAGGCAGCAGACACGAGAAGGATTATCGCGCAAGCTCGCGAGAGAGATATACAGGCTCGGGGTCGTACTGCTGCGGCACAAGCTGCGGCAGAAGCTGAAGAGCTTCGAGAAGCTCTGCAAATGGTCGAGAACTTTGAGATGGAGGAGATAGCACGGCTTGAAGCAGCCGAAGAAGAACTCCGAGAGGCAATGCGCCATGAAAGGCAACAGCGGGAAGAGGAACGCGTACTGGCCGTCAGCAAACGTTTCCACGATCTCCATAACGAGCTCGACTTTGTACACCAACTGCAAAAGATAGCAGTGATCCAACGGTATGATGCCGAAACAGAACGGCTCCGCTCACAGGCCAAAGAGCGGAAAATGCTCGAGCTAAAGCATGCTGCGGAGCTTCAACAAGTCGAAGCCGAGAGTCGGGCGAATATCTCCGACTCGGAAGCCAAATTCGACGCAGATTACCAAGCACGGCTGGTGGTGGAGCGCGAAATCGAGGAGGAGTACCTCGGAAAGTTGCAGGCTTACTGGCAGAATAGACCTGACGGGGAGAATAAGATTGCCGCAAGCATGGAGACGCTCAGGAGGACGCACGCCAAGTGGTATCGGTCGTGGGATGCTATGCGCAGGCAGGCACACCAGCGGATCGTCGACACAGCGAAGGATGATACTAATTGGATTCGGTCTAGACATGTACTGGAGATTGCGGGGTTAGCAAACACAGCGGATTGCAGCGAGAGAGAGCTCCGGAGAGCTCGAGTAGCGGACGATAAATGGCTGGAGGCCGTGATGGGTGAGCGGATGGCGATGCTGCAGGGCATGGAGGAAGAGGAGTATGCGAGAGAGTAGGCAGTTCTACGGCATGTCGAGCCTGGTTATAGAGCTCTATCTGAGGTTTATCTGTTTGGCTATATTGGAAGCAGTGGGCATTGTAGAGAAGTACAAGTGGCAGTAGGACTGGGTTTTGTCCGTCACCACATATACACGCGCAGTGTCTCTGCAACATTAGGCGGAAGAGACAGTGGGTAGTACTAGAAGCAATAACATGCATGTTTTCCATGGACGGTGAGCTCGGAAACACCGTGGTTGGGATTGTGCTGGGCTGCGTGGCTGGCTAGGGTTGATGCGCTGTTCGTCTGACGCTGGGCACTCGTAAGGCTGACGAGATGGACTCTCCCAAGTCGGGAGCGAAGAAAAGAAACAAGCCCAACGAAAACGACAGAGGCCCGTGCCCCGCAAGCGGATCGACAGCTCCTGAGCAGATGGTTTGAAATCAGAAGTCGGACGTGACGCCTTCCCACTGTAGGCATGCCAGGTGGATCTCTCTCTCTCACATCCGAGCCAAGACGGGGAAGGATGGAAGAAGCAGGACGGTTTCAATATGATTGCAGCTCAAAGGACAGAGGGTAGAAAAGAATCTACAAGAGCGCAAATGTCGATTGTCGATTGTAGAGATGCGGACGAGTCAGGCCGGTGCACATGTACCACCGTACGTGGCCGGGATGTACGAGGCAGGCTTGCTAGGCTGCTGCTCGTGCCGCCATCTCGAGCGAGGGTGAGGGCGATGGATGACTCAGATTATAGACAGACATATCGATACCAGGTTATGCTCAGCGTTCCCAAGCCAAACCCTCGGTGAGCTGGATGTAGGTGCAGGTGCAGGTGTAGGTGTAAGGTGTAGGTACAGGAAGGTAAGGTAAGTTTACGAACGGGATGGGAATGCACGCTAAAGCCGGCACGGCAGTTGATCGGGCTCCGGGACTCCTGTGTCTGTGTCATCGTGCAGGCGGCGGAAAGGAAGAGTCAGCGAGTTGTAATCTGTAATCTGTAATCTGTAATCTGCAATCTGCGTAGGCACGGGACGTGCTCAGGACACCCCGTCTCGGATGCTTGCCAACCACGACGCGGGCCTACGGCGCAACAATCATCCGAGGACGCGGGATCTCTGACGGGGTATTTACGGGGGAGGGGGAGATGGAGGATCGGGTAGCATGGTGGACGATGATGGCATCAGGCAAGGAGGGCCCGGCTCAATGCCTGGGAAGTGCCTGGGAAGTGCCTTGTGCGTGCCTTGTGCGTGCCTCAGGAGGACAGCGCCGACGCCGCATACGGGACTGGGCAGAGGCAATCCGGGACGAGAGGCCGCGATGAGGCATGTGAAGAGGATGATGACAGAGCAGGGAGGGTCAGATCAGGGACAGGCAGAGCGCCAGCTGGGGCCGGCCGGGTAGCGCCGTAGCGGGCAGGCGAGGTGCGCATGCGGTGCGGGAGGTGCAAGTGCTAGTGCGGGTGCTAGAGCCGAAGGGCAGGAGTGCGGTGCACGCGTTTGTGCTTTTTGGGCGGCCCCAGAGGCACCAGAGGGCCCCAGAGGGCCTTAGAGGGCCACATACGATCTGTCGCATTCGTCGCGTCCTGGTCAGATCGGTCACGGGCCAATCGAGAGCCTCCCGCGGCGCCTCAGGCGGCGGAGCTTTGTCAGCTCTCGTCCCGTGGCGTGGCCGCGCTGTATCTGCGCAGCAGAGGGAGTCAGAGGGAGCCAGAGGGAGCCTGGGGGAGGCCAGAGACCGCCAGGCAGCGCCAGAGAGAGAGACAGAGAGAGAGCCGCAGCGGGCGGATGGCTTGCACACTCCGCCGCATCTGAAGCTTAGAAATGCTGCACACGTCCGTCTCGGCGATACACTGCCTGTAAGTCCGGCATCCGTGGAATCTGGGTGCCACAATGGACGAGCATTGCTCCGGCCCGGCAGAAGGGTGAGGAAAGAGCAGAGGAGGATGGAGGGAGGCTGCTCGAGGATACGCGTGGGTTGTGCTTTGCAGATGTACGTGGTTTACAGATGTTTGCATTCTATATGGACAGTGCCAGGGAGACCCGGCTGGCTGTGCCCGTACAGTACAGTACAGTACAGAGAGGAGAGGAGAGTAGGGCTGAGTGAGACTCGTCGAGACCGAGACGGAGACTGAGACTGGGACCGAGACCGAGACCGCCCGGCTGGCTGGCGCCGCTGGCGAGGAGGAACGATATCCCGATGGACGGGGTAGCGCGTCTATGCCCGCGGCCTTCTTTCTCGCTTTGCTGGCGAGATGGCTCTGGTGGGTGTCGGTCGTCGGGAGCTCCAGACCTCTGAACCTCTGGACTCAGAGGTCTAGGGGTCGAGCTCCTTTAGCGCTGATGCTCCAGCAGAGCCAAATCGTTGCTTTTGTCCATCCGGCGCCCGTCGCTCGACCTCTCCGACGGCTCTGTGGTACTCTGGGCTGACACGTTCCTTGCAAGCTGGAATCTCCACCGACGCCTCGTGCTGCACGGTAGGTTTGCTTTCTGGCCCTGTCAGCATTGCTCGTCCTCCTATTATATAAACTTGGTCTGCTTCCGTCTTTCTGGCTCGGCGATAACACATCTCTCTGTCATTCACATCCCCCCCAGCAGAGGTAAACTGCTCTAGTATCCCATATATAATACATCCCTCTTGGCCTTGGAAATTTAGAACCTTTGGTGCCGGATTCAACATGACGGCTATCGAGGGAGTCGGTCTTGATAAGGAGATCAATAACTCCACCCCTACTCTGACGGGTGACAACACTTTCCTCAATGTCGACAACAAGGAGAAACCGGGTGCCTCTGAGAGGACTTCTCTCTCTGGCACAGTCGACCTTGCGGATGAGAAGCAGCAAGAGGTAGCTACAGACGACGTCTCACCCAGGAACGTTCATGGTATCAGATGGACTCTGGTTGTCTTGTCTATTCTCAGGTATGAAATTCCTATGCCAGAGGACTACTCGAGAGAGCTCGTCACTGTTTCAATACCCATCGGCGCATTTACTGACGACCTGACAGCTCCGTCTTCCTCTTCGCTCTGGACAACACCATTGTAGCCGATATCCAGCCTGCCATTGTTCATACTTTCGGTGACATCGGCAAGCTGCCGTGGCTCAGCGTCTCCTTCTTGCTCGCTGCCGCTTCAACTAACCTCATCTGGGGCAAGGTTTACAGTCAATTCAACGCCAAGTGGACTTATATTCTTTGTGTCTTCTTATTCGAGGTTGGATCAGCTCTCTGTGGGGCTTCGAACACGATGGATAGTCTCATTGTCGGTCGAGCTATCTGTGGCCTTGGTGGCAGTGGGATGTATGTCGGTGTTATGACTTTGCTTTCGGTCACGACAACGATTCAGGAGAGGCCTATGTATATCGGATCAACAGGTGAGTGCATCTGAAGTCGAGGTTGAGGTGGATAGGCATATAGAGGCTAATATGATTTTGCTATAGGTCTTATGTGGGGTCTTGGAACGGTCCTAGGACCCATTATCGGCGGCGCCTTTACAGACAGTTCAGCCGGCTGGCGCTGGGGATTCTACATCAACCTCTGCATCGGTGGTGTCTGCGCTCCAGTCTACCTCTTCCTGCTCCCGACATTTGACCCACGTCCCAACGTCCCATTAATGAGACGTTTCGACGAGATGGACTTTGTCGGAACGATCATAATTATCGGCGCCTTCATCTCGGGAGTCATGGCCATTTCCTTCGGTGGTATCCTCTACACCTGGGACAGCCCACGGGTCATCGCCTGCTTCGTCATCTCGGGCCTCCTGTTCATTCTATTCGCCATCCAGCAAGAATGGGCAATCCTCACAACCGTCTCCCGCCGGATCTTCCCCGTCCAGTTCCTCCGCAGCCGCACTATGGTGATCCTCTTCTGTGAAATCTCCTGCGCAGCATCTGGCATGGTCGTCCCACTCTACATGATCCCACTCTTCTTCCAGTTCACACGCTCCGACGCAGCCCTCGAAGCAGGTGTTCGGCTCCTCCCTTTCATCGTCCTCATGGTCTGTGCATGTCTCGTCAACGGCGCCATCCTGTCGATTCATGGCCTCTATATGCCATGGTACCTCGCCGGTGGCATATTTGTCACCATCGGCAGCTCGCTAATGTATACTGTTGACATCAACTCCAGCACCGCTTCGGTGTATGGCTACAGCGCGATCCTCGGTATTGGCGTAGGACTGTTCATACAAGCATCCTTCGCTGTAGCGCAGGGTTTTGTTACGACGGAAGAAATCCCCGAAGCCATCGGCTTCATCACTTGTGGCCAAATCACTGGCGTCACAATCGCAATCGCCATTGCAAATTGTGTCTTCCTGAATAAAGCTGAGGGTGCAATCGCAGCCATCCTTCCAGATGCGTCGAGTGCTGAAATCCAGGGTGCGGTTGCAGGTGTTGGGTCATCGTTCGTCAATAATTTGGATGCTGTCACGAGAGAGAAAGTGTTGACTGCGATTGTGCACAGCATGAGCAAGACGTATATTATATGTATTACTGCGGGTGTGCTTTCGATATTATTGAGTTTGGGACTGAGGTTGGAGAGGTTGTTCTTGAAGCCCGCGGCGGCCGCTTAGTGGTAGAGTATACATAAGTGGTCGCTCGAGAGTAGCGAGGTCTTCTAGCCTAGATACCCTTTATGGGGTTCCCCAGAGAACCCTTTTTAATCTTCCGATTTGGGAAAATTAGGAAGATTGGTGAAGAGGGAGCATTTTTCTTGGAGTTTTGGCTTCGGATTTGGATTTTGGGGGGATAGAGGGTGGGGAGGTTGAACATAATAGAGGGGGTGGCAGATCTGTATTTCCGGATCGAGACTCTATTTATAAATAGAGAATATATATAGTTATACGCATATATATATCATATTGTTAGCATAGGAGAGATGGAATTATAAAAGAGAGTTTGATACGCAAGTCACGTATTTAGGATGTATCTGAGAGCACGTGCTGCTAAAAAGGTAACCCCAACCTGGAAATCCGAAATCTCTCGATCCAGATCTGGAAAAACCATCAGAACGCTCCTTGTTCGACTACCAGAGAGCCACCTGTTCTGTTCCGTATCCGTTCCCGCCATCTCGCCCCCAAGCCTTGCGCGCCCGAGCATGTCGGCGACGACAGTGTCATGCCTCTCGGACTCCGTACGGGCAGCACGAGGGCGCGCCCCGGAGAGGGTTCCTTATTCTGCTTCATGTCAGCGCTTACGGTCACGGGCCAGGAGCGGCTAAGGCGGACGGTCGCTGACCGGCGGAGCTGACTGCTGCTGCCCCCGCCGTGCTAGTTTTAAGAACATATCTACTATCTATCTATCCTGAGATGTTTATGGTGTTATTGCTGCAGTGCGGTGTTTGGAGAAGAATGGCGTTGATTAAGGAATCGACGGTGATTCTTTTGTGAATCGGTATTCGTGGGCGATGGCACGCTGTGTGTAGTCGTCGACGATGCTATAGACGTCGCTATTAACGCACAGGGCGTCTGGAGAATTGTAGACAATCTCGGATCGAGCGACAATCTTGGATCAGCCGGTCGCGACGGAAGAATATCCCGCGATCGTCCACAGCTTCTTCAAAAGCTTCAAAGCTTCCAAACTTAAAGGACACCGGTCTGGCCATTTCCTCCAGCTGCGCTGTCGACTATGTACACAGTACAGCGGTATGGCACCCATGCCGTCTACTGCATCTCTGCATAGATGCTTGCGCCACTCTAGACCCAAGTGCTGAGGAAGTGCCCACAAGGCCATGCAGCAGGAACACCCGCTGTTCTGAAGCCCCAGAACTCAAGTACAGTACACCACCGCCGGCGACGGAAGTATATGGCAGTATCGCCGCTGCCCGGTGTCTGCCTGGTGTTGTTAACCCATACAAATCCATACACGCATCACGAATTTATGCACGCTGATCAAAACTTGCCAGGACCCCCTCACTTACTCTCCGTGCTATATGCGCAGGCATAGGATCCCAAACTCGTCCCGTTCGCCAACCATCAGCACTGTCCCTGCCGTGTGTCTGCCACCTCCGCCACCTACGGTATGTCTCTTGCTCCGCCTGGCCTCAGCCATCATCACCTTAAGGACTGGCATTTTGAGGGCTGACGCCGTGGGTGTGGCTGCCAGTTATGGGTTAGCTATCACCACGCCCGTCTGCGACCGCAGAATGTACCGAAAGGAACCTTTTCTTCAGCGGGGTTATATTGCATTACTGTATAGTATGAGGTACCACATCTTATCTCTGTCTTTCTTCCTCTCTCATCATTCTTTTATCTTTCTAGCAGTCGCTCTACGTGTACATAGAAAATACTAGACTCTAGTATTTCCCGTCGAATGTGGATATACTCTTGATCATAGCACTGGCGATGGCAATTAGCCGTACTCTTCCCAAGACGATGTTTCTACAACTTGCAAGCGCAGCTGCGTTGTTTTCGACGATGGTTTCGGCTCAATCGACGTCATCAAGTGCCGTGACAAGTGTTACTTCAACTTCAGCTTCCAAATCAAGTGGGAGTTCGAGTTCAACTGTTTCGTCGAGCGCGACGTCTTCGACCGGTCCTGCAGTTACACACGTTGTTTCGGTGGGGACTGTAAGTCTTCCTATACCACAAGGCTGCAAATAAGTACTTTACTGACGATTCACGTTTCCAGGACGGCTTTTCTTTTATACCCGATTCAATAGATGCCAATGTTAGCGATATTATCGGTACGATATCCCTATGCTAGACTGCCAGCTGTCAAATTTACTAGTTTGCGAGACTTTTATGCTGAGTCCTATCTCTAGCATTCCACTTTTTCCCCCAGAACCATTCGGTTGCTCGTGCGGAGTACTTGAACCCATGCATACCGTATGAGTATACCGGAGCAGGCAAGATAGGATTTTGGAGCGGATTTAAGCCTGTTGCTTCTTCTTCTGAAAATGTAAGATGTGCCTCTATCTGCCATGCAACATGGCTGACTGAACTTCCAGGGACCTGTATTTAATCTCAGAATAAATTCCACCGAACCCATATTCTTCTACTGCTCTGCACCGGGTGCTTGTACGCCTAACGCAATGGTCGGAGTGGTTAACCCTGTAAGTTATACCTCGTCGCAAGCATTTGATCACACTAACCGGCTAGAACTCGACACAAACTCTAGATGCTCAGATACAAGCAGCTCAAAAGGCCAAGATTGAACTCAGTCCCGGAGAAGCAGTCCCTGCAGAAACCACTAGCACATCCGCAACGACAACCTCGACTCCAACATCAAGTGCATCTAGTACAGCAGCCGCAGGTTCCTCTTCTGGCGGCGGTGGTGGTCTTTCTAGTGGGGCAATCGCTGGAATTGTAGTAGGTAGCGTCGCAGTCATAGCTCTCGCTGGTTTAACCTTTTACCTCTGTGGCCGCAACCGCACCCTATCGTCAGTCCTACGATATTCTCAACCACCAACTGGACGAAACTCCACTGTGCCACCACACCCATACTCACCCTCACCAGCACCTGGGGATGGGCCATACTCCCCGGAGTTCTCAGCCAAGACGCCCGCAATGGGCTCGCCAGGTCTTAACCCGCATGATTCATGGTTAAGCCAGCCAGGCAACTTGCAGCATCGTTCCATCTCCCCAGATATGTCCGAGAACGGGCATGGCCTCATGTCACCTAACCAATTCACACCCGGCTACGGTCAGACTGGATACAATGCCGTCGAGAATCCAGGAAACCATCCAGATTACCACACCCAGTCTAACCCAGGCGGTTTTGCGACCCAAGGAGGTACGCCGGGTCAGACGCAATATTCGCAGGTCCCTCAGAACCATGAAATGGATACGGGGGTGGGCGTGCAGGGCAGTCCTGGGTATGTGCAAAAACCGAAAGAGGTGCATGAGATGGCATGAGTGTGTCGTGTATAGATGGATATTAGGACAGAGCGGAGGTGAGTTTGCTAGTATGCTGACCAGCCTCTGCTCTGGTCGCTATTTTTATCCATACTCCGTGTTTCGTCCCATCTCATCTCCTTGGTGATTGTAAATATCCCTCATAGCGAGATGCGGAAACGAACTCGAGCTTACACCTCCTCTCGATAGATTCCCCGACAGCAACCGCGCCTCGCATCCTGCGCAGCCCGGCACGCCAGGTCTCCCCGCAGAGCTAGACGCGCGCCCTAGCCACGCCGCCACACCCGGCGATCCACCCGAGTACCGCGCGCGAGCCTTCTCGTTCGCGGAGGGCGGAGAGACACCGCGGGGGGTGGAGAAGGTGCTGAGGGATTGAAAGTGGCAGAATCGGATTTTTCTTGAGCAAAGAGGATTGTGAAGGCCCGTGTGTGACGAGAGAGGGATGCATATATGGGGGGACCCGGTTCTAGGGAGAGCATCCGGAAGGCTTCCACTCGGTGGCGTCTCGGGATGATATCAAACGTGATTCTTTCTGTGCATATAAATTAATTAATTACTCTAGTCTGTGGATATGATGGTATCTGCGTATATATAAAAGATGTGCATATATATATCTATCTATATCTATATATACAGAGTCACCTCCCTCCCTCTTGCGAGCAAACTCTCGCGAGTTCTCGAACCGCAGAATGCCATTGAATGGAGCTGTGCAGATTTCGCGTACAGCTCTGTCTCGTCTGGCTCGCCATGCCGGGTCTCGGAGGAGGGGGAGCATCTTCAACAGAGGCAAAGAAGAAGCTTACATCACAATCCTCGCACAGCGCACATGTACGCGATCCTCAGACCTTGTTGTTTTTCTTTTTTTTTTTTTTGTGAAGGGGGGAAGGGGGAAGGGGGAAGGGGGGTTTATTAAATAAATAAAAAATAAAAGGGGGCCTGCTTTAGATTAGATATCTATAGATATACGGAAGAGAAGATACCCCGTACATATATGTATGTAAACAGTGAACTGTTCGTAGAGAGAGAGAGAGAGAGAGAGAGAGAGAGAGAGAGATGGGGATGGAGCTGGGAAGTGAGGTGGAGCTGGAGCTGGAGCTAGAGCTAGCTGGGTGGGTGCGTGGGTGGGTATTGTAGTATTGTTATTGTTGTATTGTAGTATTGTTCCATTATATATATACATGCACAGCACAGCACAGCACACGCACAGCACAATAGCTCCGCAGCTCCTATCCTATCCTATCCAGCCACCTGCTCGCTCGCCATCTCGCCATCTCGTCCGCCAGCAACATCACGGCCGTCTCTCCATCTCGCAATCCCGACTTGACTCCCTAAACACGTCGCTGCTGTGCTGTGCTGTGCGTGCCTTCTTTCGCAGACGTCGCTGTTCTCCCGCGGGCTTTTTTTTCTTCTTCTTCTTCTTCTTCTTCTTCTTCTTCTCTCTCTCTCTCTCGGCTTGGGACTGGGACTGGGACTGTGTTGTGGGCGGAATAGCAGGCGGAATAGCACGGCTGAAGTCTGCGTATCAGGTATCGGATACTCGCTCTGTCGGTCTTCAGGGAGAGGCTGGGATGGCGCCGCGCAGGTCTCGCCGTGCTCACGCATTTAAAGGTATGCCGGGGCTGCCACTATCTACTCGCTCTGTCGGTCTTCAGGGAGAGGCTGGGATGGCGCCGCGGAGATCTCCTCGTGGTCACCGATATAATCCGCAATATCGACAAACCATGCCTAGGCATCGTCGTCGAAAGGCTCCTTCCAGGGGCAGCAGACCAAAGGCAGAGACGGACAAGTCACAGCCAGCAGCAAAGAGAGAGTGCATGCTTCTTGCTCTCCCGAGAGGTAAGGTACTCGCAGCACGCCTTGACACGCAGCCTCGCTAACACCCCCCCAGAGATCCGCGACAAGATATTGCAAGAGCTCCTCTCCCGCTCGCCGTTCATGGTCCGCCCCATTCTCGTGCCCGACGGCAGGAGCGCGGGCAGGGCATCCTACCGCTTCGTCACCGAGGTCAGGCCCGGCTTCGAGCCGCCGCCTCAGGACTGCGAGTGGGATGCGCGCGCCCCGGACCCGCACGCCCAGAGGACCCTCCGCTTCGAGCCCCAGGACTGCACGACCATCGAGCTCGCCACCGGCGTCGTGACGCGCCCGGCCCCGGTCGGCGCGGAAGGCGAGGCGACGGCGCTGGAGGACGTCTACATCCCCAACCTCTCGCCCGCCATCCTCCGCACCTGCAAGCAGCTCCTCGCCGAGGGCTCCCCCATCCTCTACGGCAAGAACGTCTTCAACTTCGACTCTCTCGCCGCGGTCCCCGGGCACGCCAAGGGCTGCGAGCGGCCCAGGAAGGTGCGCAGCGCCCGCGACGACAGCGTCCTGGAGTGGTCGCCCGCCACGCTGTCCCAGGTGCGCTCGCTCTTCGACGTCGAGGTGCGCCAGCCGGACTGGATCATGCGCGACGCGATCGTGCGCTTCCTCCACGCCATCGGCGGCGCCAACGCGGCGCTCATCGCGCGAGTCAAGTACGCCGCCCTCCTCAACGACGTCTTGGCGCCCTGCGCCGGCAGCTTCGGGCTGATGCCGGACTTCGCGGGCCAGCACCGGCTCGTCTTCGCGCGCGCGCTGACGGGCCTCGCGACGCTGAAGATGTCGGGCTACTGGGACGCCGGCTTCGCGCGCCGCGCCGGCCGGCTGGCGGATTTCGAGGAGGGCGAGGAGGGCTTCTACGCCGGGCGGGTGGGCGTCGCGATCCGCGCCTTCGTGCGCGACATGCCCTGGCTGCGGCGCGTCGAGATCTACCAGAGCCCCGAGATGTACAGGCTGGAGTCTTACGGGACGGAGCTGAGGCATCTGAGCGAGGCCTCGAGGCGGGTCATGGAGGCCATGGCGAGGAAGGCTGCGCAGGCCGAGCGTCTGAGGCGAGGGAATATCCTTCATCCGCATTTCACGATGGGCGAGACGACGGAGCCCACAGGAGATGGACCGAATACGGGTCTGCTGCCTACTACATCTGTCGCAGCGCGATCGGGGCTGTCGCCGGGGGGGAAGAGGAAGAGGGAGTGATTTGGCGGGATGGATGAGCAGGCTATGCAACGCAGGTCGTGATGGTCGCAGTGGTTCTAGGATGTGCTTATGGGTGGTATCAGGGCCTGGCAGCGTCGATATTGGATGGTATGCTGGTATGTGACGATATGAGCGGCATCGCGCTGGATAGTCGAGTTGGAGACGTGCGAAGATGTAGCTCCTTCAGCGTGCTCTGGAGATATATGAAGGATAGGACAAGTCGGGTCTCGGGCGTCTCAAAACGCCCAGCTCATCCGTGTCCTCTCCTAGGGTAGCAATAATTCATTGTCTATTAGAAACTAGGCACTTATTTAATACAAGGATGCTGAAGAACAGAAACCAATCATCACCGATGCTCCCATCCCCCCTCAAACAGGACGTGCATCTCATTAATCAAACAGTTCACGGCAGGCTCGAAGTGGTCTTCCTTCTTCTCCTTCTGCTCCTCCACCCAAGCCCTGATTTTCTTGGTGACGGATGCCAGCTCCATGCTCCTTCTCGGCCACCCCATCCACCTCGACAGCCGGTTCTGCCACATGCCCCTGACCTTTGTCGTTCGGGGAGGCCAAGTCCCGCTCTTCGGATTCACCTCGGCATACGTCTTGGGCCTGTAAGCCACTCTCACGTTGGGATTCATCCAGACGCCCCCGCCGTTGTGGCGATAGTTATCCGCATGGATCAGGCAGCATTCGCTTCCCTCGAGATGGTGCGTGGCCAAGCTGTCAGGGATGGCGCGGAAGCGTAGCGGCGGCTGGGAGTAGAACGGCGCGGACTGGAAGGCAATGATGCCGTTCCAGCACGACCTTACCGGCACGGGCTGCAGGTCCATAAGCGCGTGTCGCGAGGCGGCATCAAGAAAGTACGGCCAGGTCTGCGGGTCCGCCTTCTCGCCGGAGATATCGCGGAGTGCGAAGCTGTCATAGTAGATGCTGGAGACGTTAAAGTCGAGCGAGCAGACGGCCCCGAAGTTTCCATCGCGGGTGCCGAGCAGGGTGAGCACGTCTTCAGTCTACGGTGGGTTAGCACCGCGCATTCTTTGCATCTTCATTCCAGTCATGTGACCTACAGTGAACACGACGTCGTTCAGCCAGAGCACGATATCGTAGTGCTCCTGCTGCTCATACATCTCCTTCATGACCTCGTTCCTCAAGTTCGCCAGATACGGGATCCGCCGCAGCTCGAACCTCTCCCTGCTCGTCCAGAGCCAGCCGGGCTCGGCGGTCACGACGGTCCGCATCACCTCCTCGAGCTGGTTGCGCTCGTCCAGGACAATGTTCCGCGGGACGGCCATCTCGGCCAGGGACTGGTCCAGCTCCCTCAGGGCGCCTTTCGTATCATCCAGGCTGCCGCTCTCGTACACCGAGACGAAGACGTTGTCGGGCCCCCAATACTTGACGAGATCTACCACGGCCGCGTTCCAGTGCGAGCGCAGGATGGGCTCGTTGTTGCGATGCGTGCTCGCAATGAAGAGCTTCGGCTTGCGCGCTGCTTGGTCCGTAGGAGGGACAAGGACACGGACGGGCGTAGGGCTATGGCACGCGACAATGATGGCATCAAGCAGGGCAAACCCCGTGGCAAAAAAGAACAGGAGGCGGCGCCATGACTTTGCTGACCGGCGCTGTCGCAGCTGCCGGGCGATAGGTCTCCAAAGCATCCCCTAGGGGGTTAAGAGATAGGGGGTTTGGGTTGGGATTCAAGGGGCGCGCTGGGAGTTGGGATCCACAGCCATGCGATAAAGGGCGGTGGACGAGTGATGTTGTTGTATGAGGCTGATGCGGGATGAGGCTGAAAGCATCGCAAGTCCGCTAAGCCAAAGCGCCAACTATAACTTGCTCGCGTCGTAGCTCCCGTTGGAAAGGAAACGAGGGCAACAATGGCATTTACATCCCGAGGCGAAGCGCGGATGCTGGGGGGGTTTGTCGGTCTTTGTCGAGAAATGTTCAGATCCGAGACGAGACATGCTATCTAGCGAATGGGATGGGATATCCAGCCACAAGTCCGCATCGCCCGGACCAGGTCATCATCAACACCGTCACGTGACAGTATATATGTTGTCGTGTTATGCCGCTGTTATAAGGGATTTTTGGAGAAGTGTAGTGATCCTGCTTATAAGTTATGCTGCAAACTATGTCACCTTTCTTACTGAGTTGGCTGAGTCACATGTCTGATACACTGATACTGGATATGATGTACCTGACGGGTTGTACTCATTTCATTCTTAAAGATATGGGGCTTCCTGTAGTGATCTAAAACCGCATCCATCTAGTCTAAAATTCTACTGTTCTATAGGTTTGCCGCCTCAAACTCCTTGCTAAATGGATAATCGACATAGCCAACTTTTGATTTGGCAATGTAAAACACATCGCTGTTAAACGGAGTAAGCGGGATCCCTTTCTCAATTTTGAACACCAGATCCGGGTTCGTGATAAAGTACCGTCCAAAGGCAATTGCAATATTGTCTACGTCCTTGTATTCTTCGTCGATCGTCTCCTTCGCTGACTCCGCAGTGAAGCCCTGAGCGAGGATCACTGGACTCGTCTGTCCCCAGGCTTTAACGAGGAAATCGACATCCTCATTTTTTGTCAGATCAGAAAAGCCTTCCAGTCTTGGTTCACAGGCATGCAAGTATGCCAGCTTCAGCTTTGACAGCTCCTTTGTCAAATAAGTGAATTGTGGTATCGGATCCTCCATCCGCATTCCTTGAAAGGTGCCGAGCGGGTTCAGGCGGATTCCTGTTCTCTCGGCGCCGACTGCATTGACAACGGCCTTTGCCACCTCAAGAGCGAATCTAGATCTGTTCTCAATGCTTCCACCCCACTTATCTGTGCGTTTGTTGGCTGTGTCTTGAGTGAACTGGTCGATTAGGTATCCGTTAGCAGCATGGATCTCAACGCCATCAAAGCCAGCTGCTATGGCGTTCTTGGCTGCCGTCGCAAAGTCTCCCACGAAGTCCCAGATCTCCTCCTCGGTCATGGCTTCTGGTACCGGCGCACCCTCCTTCATTGGTGTTGCGGAACTGCTCAGCAATCTGTGTCCTAAGGACGCCAGATAATCAGGTTTGGCAGTCCGGCCTAGAGCCCAGATTTGAAGGTAGATGAATGAGCGTTTGGCGTGCACAGCAGCAGTAACTTCCTTCCACGCAGCGATCTGGGCATCGTTCCAGATTCCGGGTGCGTTGGGATAGCCAGAGGCACGGGGGGAAACAAAGGTCGCTTCAGTGATGAGCAGAGTACCGGGCACGGAAGCACGTTGCTCGTAATATTCTTTTACAAAGGGGAGTGGGACATGGGCATCGTCGGCGCGAAAGCGCGTCATGGGTGCCATGATCAGCCTGTTTTGGAGCGTGACATTGCCAACCTTGAGGGGGGTGAAGAGTTTCGACATTGTTGGAGGGTAGAGTAGAGTAGTGATGGAATTAACGGCAGTGAGGTTATAGTCGTGATGTAACTATCTTATGGATGGGAGATGAAGAAAGCTAGGCGTTGTTAGTATCCTTATATACATTATCTGGAACTGATGGACAGTTTGAAATCGAAGCTTGCTTGATAAGCCGGAGCCGTAGCTGGAGGGGGCTAAAAGGAGACATGGTAGGACTTAGACGCTGCACATCCGGTGGATCGCTGGGTGTAGGTGAGTCGACATTATGGCATGTCTCCCTCGGCTCGGCTGAGTGACGGCGGAGCTGACTTAGCTGACAAATTAAGTTTCGTCCGCCGCATGTATGCTCGGTCGGTCGGACAAAACTCACTCGCACCAAGGTCGCTGACATATCCGTCTTCTCCTTATCCTTATTAGGCTTGCATCGAGCATCGGTTGTTGAGCCTCCCTGTCTCCACGGGGATATACGAGTTAGCATAGCGGCCGGCATGTGCATTGCAGGCTTATGGTATGGCGGGGAGTAGTCAGTAATACCAGTACCCCAACAGCACGGCCATATCGGCCATATCGGCGCTTACATAGCTGCCTTCGTAGTACTGTATGTTATGAATTATCGCCGACAATAGAGGAATGTACCCACCTTCACCGGTATGATCTATCGCCGATAATCTATATATATGCACAAGGACAATGATACATGCATGATCATCGGTCAGTTTGTAAATTGCAATTGCCAGTCCGGCATACAGGTCATTAATTGCGGCACAGCTTGCCAGCTTGGTAATTCTTTATGCAGCCACTGCTGGGGACTCGGACACCTTTTCTGATCAATGCCTTCTGCATTTTCCCGTCATCTCGTGATTTTGAACCTCGTCCTATCAAAACAGATGCTCTCCTTGGAGTAGATGGTTGGCCAGTATTTGCTTCCTGCCATGCCTTTTTGCAGATGATTCAGATGTAAGACTTATACTCATAATCATGACCGGAATATCTACTGCTCCTTGAGCTTTCGCCTGGTTGCTCGTCCGTACTCCGTGTATCCTGTCGAAGATGGTGGATCTCGGCTTCTCCAAAAGATACATGGCGGCCCTCGCTTTGTTCATGTTCAGTGATCTCCGACAAGTCATCTCCAAAGTACACGCGCTCGCGTGAATGCCCAGGAGAGGGGATGAGAGACCTTTCAGTCCCGCCATCTGTCGCCTCCCGCACATATGGTGGGCGATGGTTTGAGGAAGCTCTTGTGCGAGTCGTTGCGTTGCGTTTTGGGTAACGGAACGATCTACCTTTTACGTGTTGGCGCGTAGGCCCTTCTTCATCACTAGGAGGACATAGTGGGCCTTCACGAGATGCTTCTGGCCGGGCATCTATATCTGGGCTTCTCTGTGAAGGATATGGTGGGCTTGGGACTCGTGGGAGATAACTTGATGGTAGCCTGCCTGTAGGTAGAGACTGTCAGCGATTTTCAGTACATACAGGAAGAGTAAGCATACTTTGGTATTGATGTTCAGAATCGGCATCAGAAAGCCGAGATTCTGACAGCACGTCGTCCTGGAGGTCTCTTAGATGGATGCGTCGACGAATCTCTCGCTCTACCTGTGGTCTCTCTGTAAACCAGTCACCCCTGTCATCCCTGTCATGCTGGGAAACTTTCATCTCTGCGATGATTGCCCGTGGATGGCGACCGGAACCGATTGCAATATTGTCGATACGTTCTTGCCTTGACTCTATGTGCTCTTGTCTAGAGCCTTGGGCATCCTCTTCCTGAACATGGGATAGACGGCGAGGTCGGTAGACATATCGCTCCGTAATTACGACGACCTCACCATCTCGAGGCGGAGGAATATCGTGAGGAAGTTCCGTATGCGGGCGTCGATATCCAACCTCATCGCCTCGGCTTCTTTCTTCGCGACGGCGTCTAGAAGAATCTTTGGATCTAGATGAGGATGTGTCTTGGTCCTCGAAACTGTATTCTTGGTCTGGTATGGACCGTCTTTCAGAGGCAAATGGAGTCCGACGAGCTGTGAAGCTTTGTGAAGCCTTGTTCAGAGGGGAAGCAGTTCGCAGCTGGCTACTTCTATCGCGATAGTACTCTTCAGCTTTCTCTGTATTCACCTCTCGAGGTGGCCTCTGAGACCGGTATTCTGGGCCTCGAGAGCTGTGCCAAGACATATCTCCCTCAGTCATAACTACCCTTGGCTGCGATTGACTCCTGTAAATATGGTCGTCGTTGTGATCGGTGTCCATGTAAGTTACAGGTCCCTGATTATATTCTTCCAAGACTGGAGATCTCTGACGATGATGCATTCCGTCATCATTGTGAATATTGATGCGGACGTGTGGACGTCCTCGTCGACCTCTCTCCTCTGGGTATTCTTCGACAACTATATAGTCTTCCGTGTCTTTATCTCGGCTTACAAGTTTATCCTGCCATGCTATCAGCTCAGAGTCTTTAGAAGAGAGATTAGAGAGGTCGCCTTTAAAGTTGCTACTGACCTTTAACTTTTGTGGTTGATTTGAGCCGATCGATTCCTTGGACGATCCTTCGTTGCTGTCATCTTTCGTGGTTTTCTATATAGCAGCAAGCAATTAGTTAAACGCAATGTATAAGAATAGCTCGTAGTTAAATTTGAAGCTGTGGTAGGATACTCCAAGCTGTCTACATACCTTCTGATGCTTCTTCTTCTTCTGTTTCTTCTTTGAACTTCTGACACTGCTTTCGGAGCTTTCAGTGGACGTAGCATCCTTCTGGCATTTCCTACAGAAAGACATAACAGCAGCTTCTCCAGGCTGTAAAGGATGTTCTGCCTGGTACTTTCGGGATCGAAGCCTACCACACTGTGCGCAGATAGGGTTTGGTGGTGGGGCTGGGATCTCATTAACTGGACCTTTCTTTATAGGCTCACCGGGTATGGGTGCCAAGGGATGATGCTGTAGATGTGGTCCCATAGAATTGAAGCTGTTATCAAACCCTCCTCCCATCATGGCCGCCATTTGCGGACCTTGGGGGTACATCCATGGCGCGGGATATTGTGAAAATCCATACTGTTGGGACATGACTGAAGAGCCTTGAGAATTCTTCGGAAGCAGTGCTAATTGCCTGTTGCCGTACTGGTAGATACCAGCAGACGGTGCATCTCCCAAAGCCCCTTGAGACATAGGTGTACTGAACGTTTGTGGTTCTGTTTCTTGATCTGGGATGGGTGTATTCTCTTGGGCAAAGCTCGTACTCTCCTTGTTTTTGAATCGTGACGGTCCACCAAATGCTTCTCCGAGTAAATTCATTCCTATGTTGAACGCTTTCTCGGGTCTCTCTTGTCTGTCGCGAGCCATCACAAGTTTACCGTTTACCTTCGTAAGATATGTTGAACTTCCAAGCCAGATCTTTTTCGATTCACTTGGATGAGCGGTTGTGGCTTCCATACGCACGTACCTATGGTAATGAGATTAGATTTATGCCAAGATCATTGTATGGGATAGTTTTCTAGCGACAAATGCTGGTGTTGATGGCTGTTAAACAGGTGTTGTTAAAGTGAGGTTTTGGATTATACTCACGCACTTAGTGCCTGATTTGAAACCCTTTGTGCACCCGCAAAACTAGGGTTTTCGAGAGAAATTCCCTCAGTGACTCAATCATTGGAAAGGTACTATGATACAAAAATATACAAGATCATTCAACAGATCTCGTTCGAGTCATTCTACTTATAGAAGAGTATCTCGCGAAAGTCGGTGTGAGATCACAATGGTTTGCGTAGCACAACCACCACCAAACAACTCAACATGCACTAAGAATTGGCCGTGTTGCTATTACTCCAATTTCTGTCATGACTCTGCAAAACAACTTGTTAAGGTCTTGTGCTGTATCTGTTGTTCTGGCACTGCCTGCACAGCAAGGAACTAAATTACGATGTATGTCAAGTGATATCTCCTAGCCTTGGAATTTTCAGTAACATAATCAGCCCACTAGATGATTTGAATATTCTTATTTTAGAAAAGTTTGTGTCTAGAAGGAGATACACATAAAACGTAAAGACAGATACAGTAGGGAAACAGGCCGACTACCACTTCACCACGACCCTTAGCTTAATATATTAAAAAAATTCCATTTATATTCAGTCCTTTCAGGACCTGATGGCGGGAATGGGCATAAGCCTACTCTCATTGGTTGACAGATCATTGCTGATGTATTCATCGTAATGAAGTAAAGGAGCTACTGCACCTTATATCGGCTTGATGTTAAGAGGCATCACTCACATAATATAGGCCAGCTACCAGTGAACCTGTCAGATTGCACTGGCAGTCCTTTGAGTAGTGCATATGTTTGCATGTTTGCTTGCTTACCTTTCATAGAAGCCATGCCGTTCGAAGGATATGCCTGACTCAAATATTATTAATCAATCGAATTCCCGTGTTACGAATCGACCGAGGGCGGAAGAGGATGGTTTGCCGCTCACTGATCAAAAGATTTCCACTAGCAGATAGCTTGAATTTCTTATTTGATGTACTTTTATGACATGATTCGCCGTTGGTGCACAACACATGTACTAACAATTTATAATACAATATAATTTTCGTGACCTTTTCTATTCTACCCTGAGAACCTTAGGGCCCCTCTTTTTAGCCGTCTTCTTCTTTTTGTTGCCTCTCTCAAAGGATGACGCTGATGCAAGGTCTCTACCAACATTGTCAAGATCCTTGACCTTGTAGATTCTAATAATCCAATTCTCACTCGTGAATGCCTCTTCAATCGTGTTGAGAACTGGACCAACTTCCGGTACTTTTGAACCACGAACACGATCCGTGGCTTGTCCAGGAGGGAACAAGGAGTTGTAGTTATAGTAAGACATCTTGTACCTAGGCGAATATGTCAGTTCTAAATCTAGCGGATTCCAGGTAAATGCTTACATCAAGCTGTTCTTCATCGTATCAGTGGCCTGATCGTCCACTCGGTATTCCCCTCTAGGGGTAAAGAATTCTCGTTCTTTGACCTCATCAGGCCAGATACCCTCGGCAATTCTAACCATCCATAAGAACTTGTTGATATCGTCTCCGGAGTATCCAAGAAGTCCACCAAACACCACAAGAACATAGTCGACCTCGTGTTGTCTCATGATGGGGTAGCTCACCTCCTCCCTTGAGCTCATGGCTTTGCCAACAGTAGCAATATGGGTATTGTTCCAGGTGTTGTTGTCGACAAGCGTTGGTCTATCCGCCATGCCACCAATTTGGTAACCGTAATCCCACCAGGACATAATTTTTGCGTCTTCCTTGGTGTTCTGGCGCAGCCATTGGTAAGCTTCTCTATAATCATCAATGATATGCTGACTACCGTCTGGCATTCTACTTGCAAGGACGACAGATGGGGACGAGTAGGCATTCGACGTAACCCAAGTGCAGTGGAGCACAAAGATGAGTAAATAGATAGTCATTGTGCCAACCACGGTACCCTTAGACAATGATGTATAGATTCCGATGAGAGGTTTCTTCATAGAACGTACGCTGTCCTTGTTGACCGCCTTCTTGGTTCCTGATGTGCCATTGGTAGTAGCGCTATGGACTACCTCGTTGCCTTCCGCATCTCGTTCTGGAGACGATGCAATAAGGTAGGTGTCGAGAATATCTGACAGGACTAATGCAGCAGCAACACAGACGATAGGCGTAAGAGTGAGCATCAAACGGACCATGACGCCAGAGAAGTAACTTGCGAGTATCGCATAGACGACGACGAAGACCTGCTCATCAGACAGTGTGATGAAGCACATGTAGACACCAGCTGGAAACAGCCAGATAAGGAGGTTCAGGTCAAAGAAGAAAGCAGGCCAGGCGGTAGGCTGATGTTCCGACACGGATGCAATGATAGGGATGTGGATCTTGGCATAGCCTGTGTCCCAAAGAGAATAGAAGCGGCCAGTCCATGGTGCAATTACACCAGAAACTGTTAGCAAGACAAGGCCTCCGAAGGCAATGACAAATACAGCAAGAACAAAGCCCCTCAGTAACGTCTGGAATTGCTTGCTTGGAACTCCAGCACGAACAAATTCGACAAAGCCTACAAGTTGGAGGAGACCGAAGACACCTGGGCAATGTTAGATAAAAAAAAATGCGGCCAGGTAGTGTGGAAAGCATACCTAGAGCAGACATATGTTCGCTACTCCGAATTGGTAGAAATCCTACGAATGGGATTTGCATGCTGGCTAACGTCCCAAGAGCATACCAACTAGTATAGCTTACATATAGCCTGGGGCTGAACCGGCCCATAGCGACCAATACAAATACATGAAGAGGGATTAGATTAGTGATGAAGACATAACCTCCCCATGCAGAAACCATGTATCCGTAGAATAGTGCGCAGAGAGCTCCCCAGAAAACAGATCCTAGCTTAACGGCTTTGATCCAAAGATAGAAGGTATAAACTAGAAGGAAAATAGCAATGGCCTCGTTATCGTAGCTGCCAGCAACTGATCTCGAGATATAACCAGGAGCGATGCCCATGAATATAGCGGCAAGCAATCCTGCCGAAGGAGTTGTCCCCATCTCGTTCGTGAAAAGGTAGGTTGCGAAGGCAGTTAGGCCGGAGAATGCGGGGGCAAGTAGGACGCAAATGTTGCGGATATCAACTGGCAATGCCAATGCTCGGAGAGCATGGTATATAGCACCGCTGGTGACCATAAGTCCTGGGTATAACGTTCCTCCAGTAACTCGACCGAGGGGGTGCCATGTTCGATCATCGAACCAATCCCAAAAATCATAGAATCCGTTTGCTACCAAGTACTTTGTGGCGCGAAAGTTGAACCAGGGATCAACTACAGAAAGGTCAGTTCTAAATTGATTCTGTCATAGTAGACTGTCGAAAAAGGGTTCGTGAATGAGCTAACTGACATTCGTGGATAATACTCTCGAATCCTAAATTCAAACGTTAGCATTGATTCTCTGCAAATACCCAAAGCAATATCAGAAAATCATGCCAGAAGTTCTGAGCAATTGGCGTGAAATAATCTGGCATCACTATGCATGCGAACAATGACTGAGGTAGTATACGTACGAATAACACTGAAGAGACGACTGCTGATTGCCGCTGCAGCAATGGTGGAAAGAATTATAAGCCTTAGGAGGCCCCGAGTATTTCTACCCGTGCTGACCTTGTATAAGGTCTCAGTTGTCGCGACCGTCATGTTGGCGGAGGGTTTGAGGAGTGTAGATGTCGACGCATCGTAGGAGACACATATGATGCCTCGCGTCTGTAGCTAATCCCTGCCGAGCTAAATCTTCGGGAGCTGCTGAGCTTCAACGTCCTTAGCCTCAGGATCCGGGATTCCGCTCAGAGGATCCATTCAACGATATTCCGTCAATAAGGTAAAATGACAAATTACTCTATGGTAAATACAAATCGCATTGTCACTGCTAAGTAATAGGGAGAGTGAGTCAAAATGTGCAATTCTATAATTAACCTGAGTAAAGGTAAGGGGATAGGAATTCTCATTGCATATTCCTAACAAGCTGGCGATAATACATCAATAATCGAGATACCTGAAATACCTGAAATACCCTTTGCTATATCATACTATAACACCTTTGCAGGCAATTATCAAGAATATAAGAAGGGGTTCTCGCTGAATATTAGAGTTTAGAAACTCTCTGGCTTCTACACTTCTCAATGTTCCAGTTGAGAACATGGTCTGGAGCTACCATCAGGTGTCCAAGACAGGCCCATTGGCTCCCAGTTCGCCGATTAATGAGCACAATCAGACCTCAAATTGGTAAAATGATACTTTGAACAGATATATAGTACATTGTACAGAAGCCATGCTAAATGACGTCTAAGGCTTTTGTACGGACTATCATTCAAAATCCTACAAGCCAGCAATCCATCCCTTCAACGATAAGGCAATACTATCGTCAATGGCTCCTTCCAAACTTCTGTGTTCGTTGGCCTTCTGTCCTTACTTGGTCTCCGCCGCTATCGCATTCAGATATGCCTCCAGGTCAAATCGTGAGTCTTCAGGGTCCCGGATTACTATTAGGAGGGTAGTTAGTAATGAGTTCGTATTGTAGATCTAACATGAATCAAACATAGACTGCATTTGACTTCAAAGGTAGGCCATAGCAGCAAATCTGCGCAGACTCTTGGTATCTGTAAAGAATTGGCATAACGTACTACCTCCATTCTGAGTCTCTTTTGGTGCGTTCTTCTTGTTATATTCCGCCTTTGCCTGCTGTATCAAACTCTGCTTGTGTTCATATTCTCGTTGGGATGCTGCGAGCTTGGCCTGTGTTGAGATAGTCGCCTGATGATACAGACCGTAGAAGACACCGGCTGCGAGGGCCGAGTATCGTAGAACCTAAACGGAGGACAACGAATTAGCCTAGAATACTGGGGGCGTATACAACGCAATGCAAGGACTAAACCAATTGGCAGCAGGGCTCGCACGATAGGAGTTGGTAATGCCCCCCGGAGTAAGGCGGAATCGTATACATACATTAACACCGGTGGAAGCCATTGAGACGGTAAGGGATCGCTGAAGATTGCAGCGAAGGTTACCAATGAATCGCGAGGCACTTCAGAAAGTAGCAATCGAGGTATGATCGCAATCTGAGAATTGGCAGGTGTTGTTTCGCGCAAGCAGGAGCGATTCGAGATATTTAGATGGTAACAAAGCCCGCTTCCTGTTCTTGCCGAACGAATCCAAAGCTCCAGATCACATGATCAAGCTTTAGCTATAACGCGGTCTCGGGTTAATGTAGAACGCGACCCTTATTATTAGGGACATCAATTTCAAACTCAACAAACAACCTAACATAAATTGGCAGCATCTCGCAGCTCCATAGCCGGGTTACGAATAACTCATACTTGGAATACACCTGAAGCACCCATTACAAGTCATAAGGGTAAATCATAAGGAGGCATAATTTGGTTACAGGGATCAACTACCGAAAGGCAATGAGTGTCCTCGGGCAAGCATAATGCAACAACGAAGAGATGAAATTCTGGCGAAGAAGGCGAAGCTTGCAGAGCTAAAACGTCAAAGGGAGCTTCGAGCTCGAGAGGTCTCCACTAGCAGACAAAGCATTGGAGGTGCCAACGAAGTAGGAAGTTAGATCTAGGAAGTTCCATGATCATGACGCTGATAGGACTTAGGTGATTTCGCCTTCTCCATCACGAGTGGATAGTCGGAGAGACCTCGAAAGCTTAATATCACACTTAGTTGGGGACAGGCCGGGGTCTACAGGGCCAGGGAGCGCAGGATCACCTCTCCACAGAGGGAGCAGACCGAACAGTGTGCTCAGTGGAGATGATCTAAGCAACGAGAACTCAGATATTCCAAGTCCGGCGAATGCGTCTGTGCCGCAACATACCCAATCACATTCAATATCGATTCAAACGCTTTCAACCGTACCCCTATCTACTGTCTACGACTTTGCGCCCTCGCCGGTTAAAGAGATATTTTCATATAGTAAAGCTGTGCAAACAACAGAGGAATGGTTCTCTGAGCAATCAAGATCACGGGCTCTCTCGGAATCAGATGATGACAATATTGCAACACCGGCATCAACTCCTAACAAACGACTCAGCCGAAGGGAAAGGGATAGGGAGGAGGAATTGCGTCAGAATCTTCGAAAAGAGATCGAGGAGGAACTAAAAGCAACGAGGGACCTCGCTGTAGATGGATCTCTTAAATCTACCTCACAGACTGGAACGACGGCCAATTTTCCAGTAAGAGCATTGACAAATGAGGAGTTGAATGCTGTTACATCTTCCGACGAGTTCATGGATTTTGTGGAGAGGTCTAGCAAGGTTATTGAAAGGGCCTTGGATCAAGAATATGATGTATTGGCAAACTATGCTCTCGGTGATTTACAGGGCGTTGACGATGATGATGACGAATATGGAAGCACGCGTGGGAACGGACGAGAGAGGATACGAGAAGTGGCACGATTCTATGACGAGAGATGGTCAAAGAAGAGAATGATCAGCGCCATAAATTTCTCTCCGAAGTTCCCAGAACTTCTTCTGGCAGCATATACAAAGAATCCGTCAGCTCCCCATGATCCAGATGGCCTCGTCCAAGTTTGGAATTTACACCTGCATGACCGACCGGAATTCGTATTCCATGCGCAATCAGATGTTCTCACTGCAAAGTTCTCTCTATTCCATCCCAATCTGATCATTGGTGGAGCTTATAGTGGGCAAGTTCTGCTATGGGATACTCGAGCTAAATCAGCCCCTGTCCTGAAAACTCCACTCACAGGATCCGGGCATACTCATCCAGTATACTCTGTTGATATTGTAGGAACGCAGAATGCCAACAACATTATATCATGTTCCACCGACGGAGTAGTCTGTGGTTGGACGGTCGATATGCTCGCTCAGCCGCAAGAGCTTCTTACTCTTACAACTCCCCCACCCGCGAAAACAGAAGATCTCAGTCCGACGTGCATGGCATTTCCACAAACAGACCCTACGTATTTCCTTGTAGGATCCGAAGAAGGGTCGATATTCCCTTGCCATCGTTACGATAGAGCCGGTGCGAAAGCTGGTGTGGACCAGCGAGTCAGCTACCGTGGTCACGCGGCACCAGTAATGTCAATGAGCTTCCACCCAGCTCGAGGACCCATTGATCTTGGAGATTTGGTTCTCTCAAGCTCACTGGACTGGAGCGTAAAACTCTGGAAGGTTCGAGCACCAGCTGCGACCTCGACGACTGGCATAACTGGAGAAGCCCAGATAGTGGCGCCCCTGCTTGACTTGACGAGAGAAGATGTCGTATATGATGCTGCATGGTCACCTGTCAAGCCTGGCGTCTTCTCGTTAGTCGACGGTGCCGGTAATGTAGAGGTGTGGGACCTCACAGTTGACATTGAGGTACCGGTAGCCAAAGTACAACCACATGGTCGCAAAGGAGGACGAAGTATGATGTCGAAGAGCTTGAATCGTGTTGCATGGGAGGAGACGGAAGGCAGACGCCTTGCAACCGGTGGCATTGATGGATCTGTTACTGTCTTTGAAGTAGGTCCGGATCTAGGCGGCAAGGACAGTGCAAGGAATGAAGAATGGACAAACGTGAAGAAGCTTGTTGCGCGGCTAGAGGCAGCTGCTTTGGCTACCGGTAGTATCAATGGCTCGTAGATTTAGAGCACTACCGCTCTAGGAGCTGAGACATCCCGAGTCTACAAATCTTGCTTTGCACAGGTAGATAGGCGTTCCATATACCCTCAATGTGTACTCTTAGTGGTTTCATGCTGTAAATGTTTTTTCCCACATTCACTCGCTCTAGGCTCCAGCCCGCTTATCTCAAAACCTATGTCCTCACCTCTTAATGCCTACGCGTCTTTGGCACTCAGTTTGTCCTCCCTGACAACTGCAACCCAAAGGACCCAGGTTCGGAAACTGAACTCGAGGGTGCCGGTCCCGACAGGAAGTAACGTCAGTCAAACAAGGCGCTGTTCTGCGGCAATGGACTATTCCTACTCCGTACCAGGCACCGCCGCCATGGCACTGCAAGATACCGCCATGGACACGTCGGGAGACGCGACGACGATGCTTGTGCCAGACGCCAGCGCCGCCACCGAATTCGACGGGACCGTCGTGTCCTACCTACACCTGCCCCGGTGCCGAAATGGGTTCCGCTATCTCGTCACGTCGACGACCATCAGGCAGTTCGCTCGGCAGCTAGACTCGGCCAACCAGAGCGTCTGCATCACGCGAGAGCAGGTCCGGACGTGCTGGGCCAGGATGGTCATGAGGGAGTACGAGATCTACATCCGCAAGCTGGAGGAAGACGTTTGGGCCGGTGAGGAGCTGGAGGCCGCGAAGACGCGCTTGGAGGATGCTCTTGCACAGGTATGGAATCTCCACCAGGCAGACTTTCCCCGATCACCGGGATGTGGCTTTGGGCTGAAAGATAACAACGTCGATCTCGTCTTGATGCTAACAGACTATAATAGGCTACAAATGTACCATTCCAGACCAGTGAGGAATACGCTCCGAGGAGATCGGCGCGGTTCGTAGCAAACCACTCGAAGCTCGCATCTCACAAAGCCGGGTTGCATAATGGGGGCCAGAAGAAAAGCAGGAAGCAGCTCGCCCGAGCAAGACAGGAGTTAAAGGAGAGGAAGCTGGCGATCGACTCCCAGCACGACCTGACGACGGAGCAGAGAAAGGAAGCACTAGTACAGCTCCGAGCCGACGACGCCTTCATTGCTAGCCTGGGCCAGGAGCGGGTCGAGAGAGCAAGGAAGCGCAGAGAGGACAAGCTCTGGAAACGATCACAGCTCTCAGGGGGTCAGCAGGATGGCCCGTCAGCAAGCATGCACGACGGACCGTCCTCGCGGACTCGCTCGCGCGCAGCACGAGCAGGCCAGGGAAAGCACGAGCAGCGCCGCAGCAGCAGCATGCCAGCACCGATCAAGGTGGAGGAGCATCTTGTAGACGACATGGCAGCTCTCAACGTCGCCGACGCCAGCGTGGACACAGACGCAGAGGTGAAGACGGAGCCCGACACCGCCACGGACGCCTCTGCTGCTCTCGCTGCTGTCCCGTGGGCCGGGCGGCGCCGCAAGCGCGCGTCGAAGCTGGCCAGGACCGAACGCAGGGCCAGATATAGGGCCAGCGGCAACGCCGATGCTAAGCAGACGGGCTCTGGCGCTCCCGTGGACGCTCCTGCCGCTACAGCCAACGGCAGTCCCAACAAGCCAGACATGGCACGGGGCGAGGGGCAGTGCATGGCCGCTCTCGATGCAGAGACGAAGCAGGCTGACATGCACCGCGCTGCAGGTGTTGGTAGTGCTGCAAGGATAAAGGAAGAGGAGGAGGAGGGTCCCAACGCCGCCGTCAGCCGCACCATTACAACCACGACTGCAGCTACCACCACCACCCCTCCAGCCACGCAGCCAGACGAGACGCATCTCAGCCTGAACAGACGCATGATGAGCCTCGGTCTCCGCTAGAGGGCCGGGTAGCTCTGCCGGTGATCGCGGGCCAGTCGTGAGACCTGCAGCTGCGACACCCCGATCACAAGGCTCTGCTCTGCTCTGTCCCGTTCCGTGATGATCTGGCTGGCCCGTCTTGATCAATCTAGAGATCATGAATGCGCGGGAAGGTCTTCTTTTTTCTCTGTAGAGAGAGGGGGGGAGGTGTACTGCATGTACTGCTTGTACTGCATGTGCCGTATAGGAATACCTTTGTTGTCCCGGGTTACGGATAGGCAGTCTGGATCAGATGACGAGTAGGCAGGCAGGCAGGCAGAGCGCTTTCTTGATTGAGTGTGTTAAATGATAGATACCCCGTCTTCTCTTCACGTGTACTTTCGTGTCGCATGTTGTTGTTTTTATGGTATTTTTTTTGCTTCGTGGTGACTGACTGTGAGACAATCGGTTTATATTGATTGATATACCCTGATGTCGGCAATTCTTTATACGCCCCTTTTTCCCCAAATCGTTCTTTCCCATTTCGCCCACCGACAGGTAACAGCACGCCAACTTGATCGCATATCAAGGTGGAGAATTCGGGAACATCTTAGTATTGACAGACAACGAGGAACTATGTGACAGAAAATATATAATGCTTTACCCCATCCATACATTCACAGTAAAGTTAATACAGGCTATGATGCCTCTTGCCATAAAGGCAAGTCGCAACGCTAAATATCCACCAGAGTTCAACCGACCCCATATGCAAAGTATGTACGGTATTTCCAACATCATTAACAACAAAATTAAATACTTCGTCACCAACTCGCTTTTATCACCCCTAATCCTCCTATTTACAGAGCCAACATGACTGCACCCACCAAGCCAAGCATACCTGCACCAACCACTGCACCCGTGGGCGCGGCAGCACTGCTCAAACTCGTCGTGGCAGCCGAGGTAGTGGTCGTGCTTGAAGCTGAAGTCTTTGTTGATCCCTTGCTCGAGGAGACTGTAGTTGACGCATTGCTAGCAGAACTAGCCGAACTCCCGGACGTTGTTGCTGCGGAAGATTCGGTGCTAGATGCGCCAGAGCTGGCAGCGGAGGAAGAGACAGAAGCAGCAGAGACAGAGCCGGATGCAGAGGCAGAGGCAGAGGCAGAAGCAGTCACGGAGGAGTCAATCGAGAATAGAGGCGTGTAGTTGTAGATGTTCGTGTTTCCGTCATCAATGATCTCGAGCGCGTAGTCGCTGCCGGCCACGATGGTAGAAGCAGGCGTCCAAACGTATGAGCCGCTGTTGTCAATGCTTGCTAGAGAGAACGAACGGTATCAGCATCCAAGCTGGAGAAATTCGGCTTGGCACGGCGACTTACCTGCGATGGTGGAGACGGGCTTGAGATCGCTCGAGTCGCCTTCAACCAACACCAGACTGATGGTTCCTGTCGTTGTTGGCGTCCAGGTGATGTTGATTGGTGTTCCCGCAGTGATTCCAGTATACGAGGTTCTCGTGAAGGCGTTCTGCGCGGCTACGAGAGCTGCAGAGGCCGCGAGGAAGACGGCAGTGGAGAAGCGCATCGTGAGAGCAGGGCGACGATGTGTAGCTTGGTATGCCTGGGTGATGTGATGTATACAGGAGCAGACGGGTATCAGGATCAGAGCAAGCCGTTGAAATGCACGAAGTGTGAGGGTTATTTGCAAGGCATTCGGGAATGTAGGAGTGGTGGAGCGAAGGGGGCGCGCTGGATGGGAGGGCAGCAGAAGATGGAGATTAAGTATTACCGTCCCCGTGTACCTACCGTACCGAGTGCCTACCCTACCACCGGCCCAAGCTCGCACTGCCTATTTGTGTCCCTAGGCAGGCCGAATGGAGAAATTAGGTGCGCGCCTCTAGACGGGAGGGCAGTGTAGGGTGTAGCATGCCGCATGTCTTAGCCTTCCCGCACGATACGATGCTGAGGCCATCGAGGCTCGCGCGCGCACGCAATTGCGCCTGGGCGTGCTCCTGCCTGTCCTTGTCTGTATTGTATACTCGCCTGTGCATCGCCGTCGGAGTACCAGCCGAGTTGGCCAAGATCACAGCTGGCTTGCAGACAGTCCTGCACTGGATGTGGCAGTGGTGCGCGAGTGTACAATGTATTGTACCTCTGTACAATGAGCAGACAGTAAATAAGGTAGTTAGCGAGGTGTGGAGCTGTAAATAAAGCTTAAGTCGGTCGGGGATAAGTTGATCCTGTCCTGTCCTGCCCCGTCCTGTCCTACCATGTCCTGCCCTGTCCTGTCCTGTCCTGCCCTGTCCTGTCCTGACTTACTGGACTGGACATTAGCAGTGAGTACCGTATCCCCGTGCCCAGTCACGCCGGGCGTGGTCGCTGTCAGTCACAGTCACCACAGTCCAGTCCAGTCCAGTCGCAGTCCCCGTAGTAACGCGGACACCCGGGCCCTATTCCTATTCCTATTCCTACCCCTGTCCCTATTCTCACACCCCAACTCGCTACCTCGTACCTTGTCCCCGTTGCGTGTTAGCTCGCCCGTACCTGAACCGCCAGGCACACCACTAACCCGTAACTGTGCTCCACAGCCACAGCCACTGGCCGGCCCCCCCGTCTATGCTGCTGTACTTACTGTACTTACGGTCCATGCTATATGCCAACTAACCTTAAACTGGTTCTCGCCCATCTTCCCAACGTCTCTGCTAGCTTTTGGCCTGACAACCACACACCGTCGGGAAGCACATCTCCAGTGTCGTCATCATCGACACAGTCTCATATCACTGTTGCCCCGTGCCGCTGTCAGCATCCTCTTCAGAACATCCACAAATCCCGCTCGGTGTATGCTGTACTCTATTCATTTCCGTTGTATAATCCTAAGCTATTTCTACTCTATAGCAACCGAGGTTGCGTCTCGCTTCACATATGCATCGTGCCGGCCAGCGACTCACTCCCTGTACATAGAGTTCGAGCCCAGCCAAGTATTAACACAGCCCGTCATGATTTCTTCCTTCCATGCCCTCTCATTTATTATTTCTCCATAAGTCGCTACAAGAATCAAATCCTCTAGGAAGCACAATGCTCGTTGACGCCACCAGTAAAGCAAAACCAAGCTGACACAACGCCAAACAAAATGCTCTAGCGTAAGGGCGTCCAGTGCTAGCTTAGTTGAGGCAGGCCATGGCCACAAAAGCCGTGAGAACCAGTGCAAATGGCGACGCATATTGAACTGCCTCGGAGGCAGTCACGGTTGCAGTTGGGCTTGGCGTGTCTGGAAACAGTTAGCAAGGCCATCAGGCTGTAGGCCCACAGGCCAGATGTTGGGGTGTAAACAGAAGATACATACTGCTCTTGCCGGTGCTTAAACCGGTGCTGGTAGCAGTGCTATTGCCATAAGGTGTCTGTGTGGTAGTTGTGCTATTGGAGCTAATAGAAGGCAGGATGGAAGCACCAGCAGAAGATGCAGACGCGGCAATGGACGATGCGGCAGCGCTACCAGTGATGGTGAACTGGATACTGTAGTTGATATCTCCATTGGAATCATCGATCTCCAAGTTGTAGGTACCAGTGACGATCGTGGCTGCTGGAGTCCAGATGTAGGACTGCGAGGTCAAACCAGCTGGAACAAAGAGTTATCAGTTACCATTAACCAGGTTACTTTCAAGACGAGACTACTTACTAGCAATAGTGTCAACCAACAGCTGAGACTCCGCAGGGCCATCCTTGAGCTTCAGAGTAACCGATCCAGAGTTGCCGCTCCAAGTGACATTGAACGGAGTGCCAGTAGTGATACCAGCGAAGGAAGGGTTAGTGAAGATGACCTCTGCACTGGCAACTGAGAAGGTGACGGCAGCAACGAGTACCCTGGTGAGCAACATCTTGACAATTCTAGCCGTCTTTGTGCGGCTTTTTATAGGAGATTAGCTCTTTGTTCCTCGCAGGGCCAGTGAGTTGCATCGGAGGGAAGTCGTAGGGACCAAATCAACGGAATGTAGGGAGGCTTACAGACAGATTGCACAGGTTCTTTGAGGAAGGGTGAAGAATCACAAATGTATTCTTGAGATACGTTGTGCTTTGGGTTGCAGCGTGATGCAGTGGTGTCTGGAGGAGAAGACGAAGAGTCAGAGAATGGGAGAGTGAAAGAGACGGAGAAGGAGAAAGAGAAAGATCGTGTAGGTGGAGGAATAAATACGTCGAGGAGCAGGGGGGAGGGTAGCCCGAGGTCCGGGGTGCAGCTGCAGCTGCAGCACAGTACGAATCTACAGCACAAATCTACAGTACAAAATCTACAGTACACAGACTTACAGGGATATAAGGCCTGGGAGGCACGCAAGCCCTGCCTGCCCTGTATTGTCGGTCCTGGCACCCGGCCGTTGATGTGCACAGGGCACTCACGACCCTCCTGCATGAACGGTGCAGGCAGCAGCACTGCACAAGCAATGCAATGTATTGTACAGCACTTCGAGTACGTAAGCACAGCACTGCACAGCACTGCACAGGCAGCTCGCACCTTCCCAGCTGTGGCGCCCGAAACAGGTGCCGATAGGGTTGCCTTGACGCCCCAATTCCCCGGGGCAACTCCCCTGGCACTCCCTGGCACTCCCTGGACCGCACTCCCTGCGGCAATACTCACCGAACAATGCACTGAATAGGCCCGTCTTCTCCTGCAAGGGGCCATACCCAGGCCTATGTCCCTCCCCAGAGGCCCTCTACCGCCCCCAAGCCCTTAATTCCAAAGGGGGGGGAAAGGGCGTGGGAAGTCTTTGCAGGATCTTAGGATCTCGCCATGGCCTTTTCGTCTGGCCGGCTCGTCCGCCTCTGGAGCTGGCATCGAGGCGAGTCCGAGATGCGATGGGTATTGATAGCTGGGTGGATAGATGCAGTAGACAGCCGTTGTCGCTCAGCATAGGGCGCGGGCATCCATCAGCAGCAGCATTCCAGCTGTCTGTCTGCCTGCGCAGCCTCCAGCTCCAGTACCGGGCAGCGAGGACCAGAGTCGCGAGTAGCAAAACAGTACGGCTACCACTTTGATCGCTTGCTCGGAATTGTCCTTTTTTTCTCTCTTTCTTTCTCTGCCTTGCTTCGTCCATCCGTTACATTCTATTTCAGGATCAGAGCCACCCCACCCCGCCCCCGGCTTCTCCCTGCCAAGCGCCAAGCCTCCACATCGCACGCCTCCACCCTTGGCAGGCAATCTCGTCGCGAGCCCAAACACTACTGGCATTGCACGTGATATAAACGTGATCAGGCCTATGGTAGTATGGTTTATTTCTTTTTTGTTTCTATGTTTTTAGGATACGGCTTCATATTGGGTTACGGTTATGGAGGGGGAGGTAGCGCTACTATCATTTTCTGTTGAGACAGGGAGTATCGTATCACTTGAAAGAGGAAGGAGGGACATAAGAGCAGAAGCATCTTTGCTAGATATAAGATGTTTCTGCTGCGTATTTGTTGGGAGGGCAGGGGAAATCTCAAATGCTCAGACACCTGGGAGATGGGAGTTGGAGTTGGAGTTGGAGTTGAATGATGTCTGGATCTGATGGATTGTAATCAGATCCCTACAGGTTACGGTAACGGTTATGGTTACGGATGCCGAAATGTGTAAGTTGCACAACTTTCATTTTAGAAAGCCCATCGCGGCCTGGTCCGGCGTCCTCCCGCGCCGAAATCCGGCTTATAAGTCATCGTATCCTTAGTCTACTAAATTGGTAACCGTTGCGTTGTCAGTGGTAATTTGTGAATAATATCTACAGTATGACGGATCTGAAAAGTCATATGGCCGCAGCGCCGCAGCCGTCTGCTGATAACGGTAGCACCTTATAATTTGTTCCCCATGTTGATATGGATAGCCTTGATCTGCGAGTATGCTTCCAGTCCAGCTTGTCCGAGTTCTCTCCCAATTCCGCTTTGCTTAACACCGCCGAATGGAATCCTACAGTCGCAGTCTTGGCTACTGTTGACCCACACCATGCCAGCTTCAATGTCTCTTGCCACTCTGTGCGCTCTCTCTAGGTCTGTGGTAAATACTGCAGCTCCGAGTCCATATACCGTGTTGTTTGCCTTTGTGACAGCTTCGTCCTCGGTCGTGAAGCTTGAAATGGTAACAAAAGGTCCAAAAACTTCTTCCTTATAAATCGTCATTTCCTCTGTCACATTAGTGAAGACAGTTGGGGCGATAAAGAATCCTTTCCCGCCGGCATTTTTGTACGCCTTTCCTCCAGCTTCCAAAGTTGCTCCCTCAGATAGGCCAGTTTGGATGTAGGAAAGCACGCGATCAAACTGAGCTTTCGTGACCTGGGGTCCTTGGTACGTATCCTCTAGAAAAGGATCCCCTACCGTGCTAGTAGAGGCAACGGTATCCTTAAACAGCTCAACAAACTTATCGTAAATTGTGTCCTGCACAAGAATTCGGGATGTCGCCGTGCAAATTTGCCCCTGATTTGACATGATTCCAAAATGAGACCATTTCACCGCTTGCTCCAGGTCTGCATCGTCAAAAACAAGTAATGGTGACTTGCCACCCGTCTCCAACGTGATGTTCTTAAGGTTTCCTGCTGCCATCTTCATAATCTCGCGAGCCGTTCCAGTTGATCCAGTAAAGGCAATCTTGTCGATGTCGAGATGTTGCGCCATCGCTTTTCCAGCATCCTTACCGTAGCCATTCAGAATATTGACCACACCAGGAGGGAAGCCAGCTTCTTTGATGAGAGTCGCTAGTAATAAGATGCTTAACGGTGTCTGTTCTGCGGCCTTGATCACGACAGTATTTCCACAAGCCAGGGCGGGACCCAACTTCCATGCTGCCATACTAAGAGGATAGTTCCACGGTATTATCTGCCCAACAACACCAATGGGCTGGCGTAATGTGTACGCAAACTTTTTGGGGGTTGTTTCAATTGTCTGGCCAAAGACCTTGTCGGCGTAACCGCCATAATATCTCAGGGTACCAATTGCCTCTGGCAAGTCATCTGACAGCGCGGCCGTGTAGGGTTTTCCTGGGATACTATTAGCTTCGGTCTAAAAACAACACTACATTCTGAGCCCACCGTTATCCCAAGATTCAATAGTTGCAAAGAGGTCTTTGTTTTTCTCGACAAGATCCGAGAGCTTGATCAACAAGTTTCCCCTATCTGTGGGGGAAATATGACGCCATGAGGAGGCTTTCAGGGCATTGCGAGCTGCGTGAACTGCATCGTCCACATCGTCCACGCCTGCTGCTTGAACTGTCGCAATCTCCGACTCGTCACTGTTACAATACAGTCAGAGATAGAGACCCAATGATGCGAGATATTTCTACCTTGGGTTTATTGATGTTATCGTCTGTCCGGATTTCGCTTTTCTAAACTCATTGTTGATGAAAAGTCCGAGCGGTTGGCTGTATTTGCGCCCATTGGGAGCAATGAGCTCGGCGAAGAGGTCAGACATGGAAAGAGGTATTTGTTGCTAAAGCTTGAAATTCACTTGTCTTTTGAGATGATGAATCCCGGATCTCGAAATGCGAGGCAGAAACAGAGACTGAAAGGGCGCAAGAGCAATTCAAGTCGTTATAGAATGTGAGAGAGTGAAGAGACTCCCCTTAGAAATACTATCCGAATTTGTCTTGCGTGCTAAGGCTATGATCGAAGAACAATTTCTGAAATGGAAATTCAGCTGGAACAGTCCATCCGCTTAAAGGGCAGGCGCGATTACTTCCCCAATCGTTATCGCTACACATACGAATACGATTATCAATTTATCAATTTATCATCATCTCCGATAAGACAAATTTGATAACGTAAATGGCCCAAATAAATTATAAGTGGCAGTTTATAGTATCTCATATGTTAAACCATGTATGCAGAGTTTAGAAAATCTGAAGAAGCTTTAGTCAGGATATCATACTGTAGTCTCCATAACATGCTAAAAACATAACTCCCATGGGAAGAGAATTCCAACCATTTAAACGACAAGGTATCTCAACACAACTTTATTTATCTATTCTACAACCTTAAGACCAGCATTCTGCAGAAGAAAGGCAATTTCAGCCCGTGGATTATCTGTAAATTAGGTCTCATTACTGTGTAGAATGTTTGCGGTTGTACTTTGATCTGCAATCATTAATTCTACTCTGAGACTGGACGCCTACTGTGACCTAGATTTTGATACCACAACGTGTCTGATTCTCTAGGGCTAAGATATATAAAGAGCCTATAGCTTGCTAAGCCGGCCGTCAGGGGATAATACCGAAATATGATTCTGAGTGATTTCTTTTGTAGAACGACAGCTTGGGAAAGGTCAGCAATCTGAGTGGTTTTTATAGGACATATAAATTACCCAGCCAATGCCATTGTCGTTTTAAATTCATCCAAGAGCAATTCAATTGCCAAATCAACCCCTTTCTGCCCATTATACTAGTCCACATTATTAGTGTTCATCTTACCGTACCTAGAAATCAAAACTTACCGCCAGCCCCCAGAGTGCTATTCGTCCAATGAAACAATGATGAGCCCCCATCGCTAGAGCTTTGAATATATCTGAACCTCTTCGGATCCCCCCATCTACTGCGATTTGGATCTTTCCTGCCGCGACAGGAACACACTCTCGTAGGGCATCCAGAGCCGCAGGCATACCATCCAATTGTCGTCCACCATGATTTGAGATGATAACCCCGTCCACTCCATAGCTAATTGCAAGTTCCACATCGTCTGGTGTGGTCACTTTGGAGTGGATTAAGTAGATAGAATCTCTAAGCAGCGGGAAGAGGAGTCTTACCTCCTTTCAGCCATATTTTAAGTGTTGTCTGGGATTTTAACCAAGGAATAGTACTATTCCAGTCGAGTGATGCATCTATACGCAACGTTATACTCGAAGAACGACAAAGCTTGATGATGAAGGACGGTAGGGCAAGTTCTACTTACCGTAATCATAGTCACTACTAGCGGTAGAGAACTCGCCTTTCCCGGATGATAAAATGTTCGGGAATTCCATATCTTCGGGCAACACAAATTCATTACGCATCTCATTGAGACGACGACCAAGAACAGGTACATCAACAGATAGAAAAAGAGCTTTGTAACCAGCACCTAATCTCTTATTTCAGCATCAGCTCACGTTCATTTTGCACTGGTTATACTCACTCTCCGCTCGACGCAGAAGCTGCACAGTTAGTTGGCGGTTCTTCAATACACACATTTGCATGGCATAAGGGTTCCCAGCACCCTCGGCTGCAACATTTTCCAAGGAAGTAGTTGCATAGGACGATAGCGCCATGCAGATATTAGCTTTTGCTGCCGCTCGTGATGTTGCGATCTCTCCATCAGGATGCGCTAGCTTGTGCATAGCAGTTGGGCTGATTCCTAGTGGAAAGGAGACCTATCAACTTAATTGTGAGAAAATATGCTATCCGAAGTAAGACATTACCTTCTTGCCAAAGATCTCCGTAGAAGTGTCGATATTATCGACATTGACTAGAATCCGAGGACGAATCTTGTAACGATTGTATGCGTATTCGTTATCTCGTAGTCTTTACTTGTGTCAATACGTGAACAACGAAACGGGAAGGGCTTTGATATATACGTGATGAGATCCATTGCCCCTTCATTGTAGAATTCTAGTCATTAAATGGCATGAGCACTCAATATTTTGGAGTCTAGCAATGAGTAGATTTCGTACCTCTGTACATCTTTGGCAGCTTCTTGCTGCCTAGTGCCTTTAAATCATCAATAGAGAAGACATTGGGATCCAACGTGGGAGCCCGGTTAGCCATCGTGCTATTTTGCGACAGTAAGGTGTCGTATTATGGGGCCCTAGCCACCCAGTACGAAGTTCACAGAATGTCAAAGGTTGCCGAGCCAGAAAAATACAGATTGGATGAAGATTAGAATATAACAGCAATCGCGGTCTGGTCAACATTGGATACGTCGTGAGAAATATAGCCTCAGCCTGAGCATGGTAGCCCCTCCATGGCCAATTACCCAATTATCCCATTATCCAATTATGAGCCTCACCACTTCCATCGTTATCGTTCGTCGCGATGGCTTTCCAAAAATGCTCAGCCAGAGTATCGGCTATCACCTCCAGCCGGATAGCCAGCCATGATAAGCCCCCCTCATCATGGCTTGTTATCCACCCCGTAACTCGAAACAGTCCATCTGCATCGGCGAACAAGTCCAAAGGGGTAAAACGGCCCGGTCCGCCAGAATCTCAGAATCCCAGAGTCTGGCGGAACAGTCCATTATTGATATCTCATTAGATGGACTGGGCTGTAGAGAGTTTGCAGATCTACGGCTCCGTGGAGTAGAGGTTCGTACTGCTCGTGATAGCTTGCCTTTTGGAAATGCCTATGCTTTGGTTTGGTTTCTTCTTCACGATGCCAGTGCCAAGATGCAAGATTACGGGGTTAAATGCTTGCCTAAGGCACTTGGACCCACGTACCTACTTGCACACCATAGTGGGGTAAGCTTCCGCTTCTGCCTCCACTTCCACGCCCCTCAGACCTTCTACTTCTACTTCTACTTCTATGCTCGAGGGGCAGCCGTCGGATCTTGAAAATCTGTCTCATTTCAATGTGCTCTGTCATCGAGAATCTGTATCTTATCTCTCATCCAGTGTGCAATAGTCTATTTGAAAAGCAAAGCTTCAACAGCCCAGCAAACTATACTTTCCTACAATATGCCCAAATTGTTTATGTAAGTGAGGGTCTTCTTCTCCTTTTGCCCAAAATCTAACCCTTCCAGTACTGGGGCTAGTGGCTATGTCGGAGGAACGGTCCTTCATACGATAATCAATGCACATCCAGAATATGAGATATCTTGCCTTGTGAGAAACGCGGAGACTGGGAAGAAGATCTCTGGGAACTACCCCCAGGTTGTGTTGTTTGATGGAGATCTTGACTCAGCTGGTCTGGTTGAAGATGCTGCAAGGGGTGCTGATATTGTATTGAGTATAGAATATTCAAACCCGTCGCAAGATCCAATGCTGAAGCCCTTATCTCGCAGATCTAGCATCATCAAACCATATAAATAGTGTTCAGTCCATAGCTACGGGTCTTGGAAAGAGACCAAATGGAGGTTCGTCTGTAGTTATTCGCATCTTTCTTCTGCAATTGACATGAAATATATAGGCTGTTTAATTCAGATTTCCGGTGCCAGCATCTTTGCGCTCGCAGAGATCAAAGCAGGTGCTTACGGTGAAGCTTCGGACCAAATTCTCGACGATGTTACGAACATCTCAAAGATTCATGAGCTAGTGCAAGCCCATCCATCGCGGCCGGTTGACAAATACCTCCTTGGACTCCATCAAGACTCCAAAGTCAAGACCGCAATAATATGCCCTCCCTGCATCTATGGTACAGGGACTGGGCCGGTCAATCAGCGCAGTATTCAGATTCCAGATCTCACAAAGGCGACTTTGAAAGCGGGACATGGATTGCGGCCTGGCAAGGGCCTAAGTCGCTGGTCGACCGTGCACATAGAAGATCTTAGTGGCCTGGTCCTAAAGCTCGTGGAATCTGCTTTGAAAGAGGACGTTGGCGGTGGGAAACTTTGGAATGAGAACGGTTACTACTTTGCCGAAAATGGTGAACAAGTATGTGGGCAACATCCCTTCTAGAATACAACTAGATTTCCTGACATTTTTATTAGAGCTGGGGTGAGGTCGCCGAAACTATCGCTTTGCTGGCACGGGAGCATGGGTTTCTCAAAAGCGCAGAAGTTATGGGAATTAGTCGACAGGAAGCTGATGCCGTATCACCGCACGGTTCCGTGCTATACGGTGTCAATGCTAGATGTACGGCGGCAAGAGCACGGAGCTTATTAGGCTGGTCGCCTACAAAGGAAGATTTGAAGAGTTCGATTGTGCGAGTAATTGTTGAGGAAGCTGAGAAACTGGGCTTGCCTAGGCGAATAGAGTAGACTATTCAATGAATGAACTTAGGATGGATCCCTCACATCCAGATTTTGTGTTTTTCCCCTCGATAACCTAGTATTTCTTTCAAAGCCTTCAGGTAACAGAAATATGGCTGCAGGTGCTGCCCTATGTCACTGGATGCTGACATATTGGGGAGACTCGAAACTTGACAATAGCTGGTCACTAGCTCGTTACTCGCTCTAAAGTAATTCCGCTTGAGAAAGTGGATCTGCAAACTGGTCGCAGACTAGAAGATCTGGAAGAAGTTGAAATGTTAGAACATTATTCGACCTTAAGCAGTGGCAAAAAAGGCACTGAGCTATTTGCATTTTTAAGCACTGAGTGTATCACGTTTCTAAAGCAGATGAGACAAATGGGATTTTGTAGATAGGTAAAGCTTTATACTAGCATAGAAAATATGAGGAAATACTATCTATATAGCCCCTTGCGCTTCACAGGAATGTCGGAGTGTCGACGAATGGAAACCCGCAAGTTCACATATGGTACTTAACAAGTGCCCTCACTCGATCCTTCTATTAGTAAACCTTCTACTACAAGATTATGACAAGGCATTCAATTGATAGCAGCAGCATTTGGGAATCAACCTCTATACTAAAATGGGGTTGCTATCCGTGCCATGTGCAACAAGCTTGCTACTCCATTAGCCATGATTAACATTGGGTCTATGAAGTATTAGGGAATGCTCAGCTTTGCTCTCTAAGCATATGTCGTCTTCGCATTTGACATTATTACTCACTTGCGATCCCAACAAGATATCTGGGTTCAAAATACGAATACGGTTTGGTGGTGGGGGGTTTGATGCTGGGATTAATGCGGCTCCATGTACTAAGTGAGTCACATATCAATATCCTCAATATCATTTAACGGATCGCTTCCATCTGCTTTCGTGAGCATCAAAGCAAAGCATCAATTGAAAAAGATTCGTGTCAAAATGAAGCTCTCTTATACAGTTCTCGATGTCTTCACCACAACCCGCTACGCCGGGAATCCCCTTGCTATCGTCAAGGTACCATCGGACACATCCATCGGCCTCACGCAATCTCAGAAGCAGAAGATCGCAAACGAGTTCAATCTCTCCGAGACGGTTTTTTTGCACGAGACCGAAAATGGAGTCGTTCCGATTGATATCTTCACAGGTCATGCAGAGGTTCCCTTTGCAGGCCATCCTACCATCGGGACCGCATTCTACACCTTGACCTCCAAAAACCCAGCACCAACTGCTCTGCTTACAAAGGCTGGCAAGATCCCCATCTCTCTAAGTGGACTGAGTGGTATCGTTCGCGCTGAAGTTCCCCATAATGTCCGCATTCACGCCCTGACGGTCTCGTCCCCTTGGACAGCGAGTCCAGCGCCTGTAGTCTCCATTGTCAAGGGCATGAATTTTATCCTCGCCGAGCTACCAGACCTCGCCACTCTCGCAAAGCCTTTTCAAAATATCCATCCGGCGACGTACAGCCCCGAAGGCCTAGACGAAGGCTGGGAGGTAGGGATTATCACTACCTATTTCTACGTTCTGCTCGGTGTGGATGAGGCAGGCAGGAAGGTTGTGAGGAGTAGAATGTTCGGGTCTCGCGAGGATCCTGCTACGGGTAGTGCGTCCAGTGCATTCGGGTCGTTTCTGGCGCTGCAAGAACCGAAGGAGAAGGGGAAGGGGCCGTTCAGGTTTGTCATCACGCAGGGTGTGGAGATGGGCAGGAAGAGCGACATTGGTGTGGACGTGGAAAGGAGCGAGGATGGAGAGTCCATTGTCAGTGTCGTTCTGAGTGGAACTGCTGTACAGGTCATGGAGGGGACATTGTCTATTTAATGCTTAAAACCCAACTGGTTTCTTTGCTCGAGTTCTTAATCTAGTCATTATTGGAATATATATCATTTACTCTCAGGGACCGATCAACGCCTTGCTGCATTTGTGTGCCAGACAATCGCTGGCGCCCTCGGCATTTAAACCGAAGGCACCCCCAGAACAGATTCTCTGTATGATATACACATATTTCGTTATACGGCATAGACTCTGTCGCCTTTTTCCTGATACTTTCTCCGAAGCTCATTAACAGAAGTTCTTATATCCCACGTGCTCTGAAAGAGAAGAAGGGGAAGCAGAACGTTCCAGGCACCGGTGTCTTTTCTTGCTAGATACGCACATGTACTCATCAGTCTCGATGCCGAGATTACACAGAGATTCCTTTCCACCAGCCCCGGCTCGACACTTCTCATGATATCCGCAACACAAGCCATCATCAGAACTTCGGAGTCTTGGCTTCAGCTTCCCACATTCTGGTGCCTGTTTTCTCAGGCGATGAGAACCGCGGTTCACCCGTAGATCAAGACAATTTTCCCGCACCAAATCGGCGCCAGCAAACCCAAAATGCGGGCCTCAGGCGATTTATTCATAATCACGTGCGCCGCACATGGTATCAAGATATCTATTCTCACGCCTTCCTCGTTGGGTGCTAGTTGCAATGGAGAATGATTGTGACAGAACGAGCAGTAAGGTGGTCAGCGAGGATGTGGGTAAAGGACTCTTTGCCAATGAAGCCTTCCAGAGCGGTGACGCAGTGATTCGGATCAATGAACCGTACGCCACAGTTCCAGTGATTGCTGTGCTCGAGACGCACTGCGCTCACTGTTTCGCCCAGGAGAAACTCTCAAAATGTACAGGATGTGGTGTAGTCAAGTACTGTGGCCTCGCGTGTCAGAAGGCTTCGTGGGCCAAGAATCATAAAGAGGAGTGTAAGATTTTCAAGAGAGTTCGGGAGCAGGGCCGTGGTGTACTCCCAACTCCAGTCCGACTGCTCATTCGTATCCTCCTTGCACGCAAGTACGATAACGGTCCGTATCCAAAGTGGGCGGGTCTACTCAATCACCAGGAGAAGCTGATGAAGAATCCGGCCAAGAGGGATGACATAGTTATTCAAGCACGTGCTGCCGTAGCTTATGGTAGTCTTCGGGATGACCTTTTACAGATTGCAACTACTCTTCTATGTACCGTAGGTTTAGGAATCTCGCAGAAGATCATAATGCGATTGCTGACAGGATTCAGATCCACTGCAATGCCTTTAAGGTCACATTACCTGACGACACAGAGATTGGCCTGTGTTTTGACCCACTCCTGGCAATGGCCAACCACTCGTGTGTCCCAAATGCTTTCATCTCCATAGATGGTCGGCGGATGTCCTTGAGAGCACTCCATCCCATTGCCAAAGGCGAAGAGATTACAATCACCTATATCGGTCAGCACTCTCCATTCTTCTCCTGTCTTTCAACTCAACTAACTGAGAATAGATTCGACAAAGCCACTAGCTCAGCGACAAGCAGAGCTTCAGAAGCAATACTTCTTTAAGTGCAGTTGCCAGCGCTGCACTAATGATCTGAACGTATATGATGCGTTCCTCGTGAATCCAGTTCGCCAGGATAATAACAAGGCCAGCAGTCATATATCTGGGGATACGAAGATGACAATCTTCCAGGCACTGGAAGAGTTGCCAGTTCTCAGCACTCCAACCAGTCTGAACCAACGAGCTCTTCAGGCCCTTTCGTTGACTTCTACTCGAGGAAAGGGTTTGATCCCAGCAAACTATAGCGCAGTCGAAGATGCAAAGGAGTTAGATGACTTACAGGAACGTAATAAGATCCTGAAGCATGAGCTTAACAAGCTAGTCTGGCTTAACAATGTCTCCTCAATCGCCATTGCACCCTGCCCAGAGATAGTACATGAAATCTACAAGACCTGTCTGCAAGCTGAGGAGTATGCCGTCGCATGTGTCCTCCGAATCGCCTTCGTCTACAACATCGATCCTTTTCTGTACCCAGAACCATGGCACCCGGCACGCATCTCGAGCATCTTCGCTCTGTACAAGCTCCTGAAACTCATCTACCAGGATCCCGGCAATCACGGCCTGCAGACGCTGTCAGCCTTTCCAGCACCGCTTCTTTTCCGCTTCCACGAGCTCCCTGTTATGCTGGCATTGCTGCTGTCGATCGTTGACGAGCTGCCCCGAAGCCACGGTGCCACGTCACGTTTCGCAGAAGAAGTCAAGGGGGAGCTAGAAGAGGTGGAGAAGATGGTGACCGTCACCGGCGATAGTGACTGTCGCAAGATGCTGAAGGGCAGTGCCGTCGCCAACCGACAACTGTTGCTGCGTCACTTCGACGTCTTGCGTGAGCTGGGCGAGCCAGCATCCGTGCTAAAGGTGGTGGAGAGCGTAGACCTCTGCGGGGGGGGCAAGAAGATTATGTAGACGATATGACCAGAGCTCCTTTGTAGAATTAGACGCATAGCATACAAGGTGTTGGGGCCTGGGAATACCAATTTGTTTAACTAGCTTCTGTGCTTTGGTGATTTTGCCATGCTTATCAGTTATTATATTCTCGCCTGTCAGTGACTGCTGAGAGGGATTCTTTTATTTCTGCGACTGCTAGATCATATAAGTAGGTCAACCCTGGAAAGCTCTCTATGACTGTTGACAGGGAAGTTTTGGTTATTTCTGTACTTTTTATCTATTGAGATAATAGATTAGATCAAAGAAAGCTCTCGCCGATGATTGGCAGCACTGTTAATTTGTTATAGGGAGATGCTGGTCACAACAGGCCCCGACACTTTGAGAAGACACTTCGATATAGTTATAGATTGATCCCATTATTCTTCATTGGTTGATCACTGCATAAGATAAAGAGCATCATTTTTGAGAGACAAAAACGAAAGAGCTTATCGTAACTTCTAAGCTATGCTAAACTCCATGCCATCAAAACCTGAAACCCGAGCCCATCTTTTTCCAGATCACTCGTCAATTTCCTCGGCCTCCTCAATAATCTCGCCTTCGCCATCATCCTCAAAGGTTCCGACAGGTACTTGATACAATCTCAAGATCTGCTTGTTTGGATCCTTCACCAACACATACTTGCCTTCTTCCCGCTTGAGACACATATCAACAATCGTCCGGACAATACCCCATCCATTCGAGAGAGAGAGATTCATCTGTGTAGCAAAGTCGCGGGGTTTCCAGCCGATTACTCCGAGAATGACATGACGATCGTTTGACTTGGGGTTTGCGCGGGAAACGAATCTAATCTCAGTCAGTAACATTGTCAAATTTCACAGCATGACAGGCTTACCCAAGCTTCATAACATCTGCGTTTGCAATGATGCTCTGAACAGTCCATCTAGCCAACTTGCAGCTGTTATTCTTCATTTCTGTAGCAACAACCGCACCACGCTGGCTGACAAGCTTAGTTCGCCAGTCCAAGGCTCCGCCACTTCCTTGAGCTTTGTGATCAAACTCATTCAGTGCCTTGACCGTCAGGTACTGGTCCTCACCACTGATTGCGTTCTTCTGTACAGAATCTAGCTCGGTTCTTACGATCAGGTGAACTGGGTCTTCATCGTTGAGGGACAGATCGAAACGTCGGTATTTGTAGGCCTTGCTAGCGGGAGGATCCGTCTCCTCAGAGGAGTTATAGAACGGGTTCTCGTTTGCCATCTCAATCTTCTGGTTGTCATTCTCGATCATGGTCTGATTGGCGAAGTTATGGTTGATATACGTAGCTTCGTCGGCCAAGGCACCAGGCTGGTTAATAGCGTCTTTGCTACCTTCAGAGGCGTCCATTGGAGCATCGGCTGCGTTCTCGTTGACGGTTACCATATCCAATGCAGCGTTATCACGTTTATCAAGGAAGACTTTGTTTCCTTGACGAATGATGACAATATCCCACGGATAAACTGAACGAGGAGAGCACATAAGCATTGAAAGAACGCTGTCTGTTGCAAATATTGTGGCCTCATCCTTTTCAGCAAGCTCTTGAATAACGGGATCCGAGGAAGTGGTGACGTTATACGAAGCACGATCAAGAACATTGAGCTTCCGCTCGGCGCTCTTGACAGGCTGCTTGTCAAAGGATCGATCGTAGTAGTAGAGGAAGCCATAGCTGTCGATGTCTTCTCCCTCATCAGTGTCGAGATTCAGCTTACCCAGACGGTTGAAGTCAATCTCCTCAAGTAGCTGCCAATCGGCCTTGATGTTAACAGACGCATCGCGGTTGCGTTGTGGCTTATCGTAATCTTTCCAGCCGAATCGTCGTCCTCCCCTCGCACCGCCACGTCCTCCACGAGAGTCGTAATTATTATATCCTCCCTGCTGGCCTCCTCGTCCAGTACCAACCCTCTGGAACTGTCCACGGCCTCCTCTTGTGTCGCCTCGTCCACCACGCTGTCCGCGTCCACGGGCGAAAGCACCGCCTCGGCCAAATCGGGTCTTCGCGGTATCTCGTGTATTGCTGACAACAGAAAAGGATGATTCATCTTCGGCAAGTTGAACGGCGAAAAGGGAGGAGGTTCCGGCACCATAGACCTGTTGATCTATTTCACAAGAAAGTCAGTTTATGTTCGCCAAGTCCCAATATACGCTGAAGGCAGGATAGGATATATGGCATTCAGATTTGAGGTTAAGATCACACCTCTATAGTTTCGGTTATATTGTTGCCTCCCGCCTCTGCCATCTCTTCCATCTTTGCCTTCAGCAGTCCAGTCAGCCATACGGCCTAGCTTGTCGCCTTTCGAATATGGGGCATAGGGCACGCCATCAAGAGTGGTCTCAGTAGAGGTTGGTGGACCCCATGAATCCTCAGAGGGGAGTGCAGACACAATGTCTGCTAGTGATACTGGTGCCATGATTGCGCGACAGTTGTGTGGTGTTGTCGCTAGGTGTATCGAAATTCGAGTTCTTTAAATTCGTACAATTGTGGAAGTCGTAGTGGGGCGCGAAAATCGTCGACAAGGATTAATTTATGCCTTGTTTGTAAGGCTACAATGTGAAGCCGGTGGGGAATAGCGCGCAAATGCCAGCCGATAAAAGCATGATGTATTGCAGAATATACCACCCATAAATTAAATATCATACTTCATGTACTAAATTCCCATTGCTATATACTATCTTATGATCCGCGAGGCATGTATTTTCGATTTCACTGAATTTACAGCCTCAGATGTCAACATCTTGGCCAGCATACGGTCCTCCTGAGCCCCCAATCACCGTTCATACCTCCAACAGTCATATTGGCGGTATAATTCCACCCCGATCAACGTCACTGATCCGCTTGGGGCAAGACCCACTATGGTCGAAGGCTCGCTTGACCTTGAAGAACGATAGGTAGACGTAGATAGGTATCATCTCTAGCCTCTCGCCCATTCCGATCTCTTCTCCTCTAACCAGCTTCCCTTTGCAATCCACCTCAGCTCTAGCCACTTTGCGAGCTCAGCATCACCTTCGGGCAAGCTATTTAAATCGAACCTGTCTGTGTGTACATGGAAGCGGAAGCCATGCTTCTCTGTGAGACCTCCCAGGCTCAAACTCTGCCATATCGTGGGCGCGGCCAGGAAGACATTGTTATGAGAGTATGCAATGGTCACATCATAAACAGCCTTGATATGTTTCGCCTTTCTCAAATTCTGGACCGTCGTGACGAAGCCCTTCGTGCGAGGGTAGAGCACATGCTGTGGCAGTGGCCTATTATTTTCTTTACACCATTCCTTCGTCTCTTCATACTTCTTCGGAGTGTACCTAGTAGCTTCGCTGAAGCTGATGAGCCCTACAACATAGTGAGTATATTTGCGCAGCATGTTAAACATCGAGCACTCACATGTGGGCCATTTCTTATCAACGATACCGGCGAATATCCTGTCTAATTCCTTTTCGTCTTTTGTCCATTTCCGAGTGACCATTGGCATCCCCATTGCCCATATTCCCCATCCAAGGAATGGTACCCATCGCAACTCAATTTTGGCAAACCATCGACAGCGGCCAAGCATACCGGAACGGACAGCTAATGCTTGAATCATGTAGAAATCAGTCCAGCTGACATGGTTCGAAATGACGATAGCCGACTCCTTTTTAGGCAAGTGGTCACCCGAATAGGTGATACGGCCGCCATTGCAGACTTCGAAAATCCATTGAACCGAGTTCCAGGCGGTGAAAGCGAGGACAGACGAGGTTTCGTAGACCCAGTTCGGGAACAAGATACTTATTGGCAGCAGCGCTGAGAGGAGGATGTCGATGAAGAAGAGATACAACAACCATGGCAGGAAAACAAGAAAGCCGCGTATGTGCGTCAAGCTCGCACTGCTAGCTGCCATGACCAGCAGGTTAGGAGAAGGTAAGAAGCCTGTCTCAATATCCAAATGTGAGCTCGAATAGCGATTTGAAGAATTGAGACAAACTAGATAGATCCTGAATTCTTGGTACCTTAGTGCGATCGACCCTGATTTCTAGTGCGATAAGGCTAGGAATCAACTGCGCCTAGCTTAGATCACCTACCTTGGGGGAGAACGTTCACGTACAGTACAAGTACATGTACAGTACAAGTACATGTACAGTACAGTACAGTACACAGGGTAGGGTAAAGTAACTGGGGGAAGGAGAGCAGCCACCAGATAGTATCTACCTTGGTGGAATAGGGCACGGCAGCATTCCTAAGGGAAAGCCTCTCATGGTGATGTATCCTAGACTCGCATGCCGAGGTCGGTCGGTTGAGGCAGGTACCTCAGGTAGCATAGTGTAGAGCGTAGGATGAAGAGTGAAGAGTGTAAAGCATAGAGCATAGGTGTGCACTGCCTTGGACATGCAAAGGCATGTCGGAATGGCGTCTCGTCTCCGAATGCCATGATGGTGAAGCTTGAAAAAGCCTCGACGGTGCAGGTAGGTGCAAATGGTGCCTAAGGTACGCAACACTCGCCAGGCCAGTGGGCGAGTCATGGAAGGGTACGATACAGTACTGTATGTCCTGCTGTGCACAGCCCACCACTCGCTCCCCCCTCCGTAGGGGACCTTCCGAGTTAGCGACCACCGACTTGCTTGTACCTTCCCTCACCCTGCTGCCCACTGCCCACTGCCCCCTGCCCACTGCCCACTGCCCACTGCTCATGGCGCCGAAAGGCCTGGATGGAGCCTGGAGCAGCCCCCGAACTTTGGACTCCGGGGTGCTCGGTACTGTGCACGTCGCGCACTGCGCACTGCGGTGTGCTACATCTACATGGCCTCTCTGTGTCTGGGGGATGGCCCTCACCTCGGCCAGGCGGACATCCACCAGGCCCAGCGTCCGTTGTAACGAGGAACGAGGAACGCAGCACGGGTAAGGGACCGCACATTGCCAGCCAACCCGTCATTTCTCATTCCGGCTTGCCTATGCCTGGCTGAAGCCGACGCAGTCCTTCCCCAGCATAGCCGTGCAGTTGCAGTCGGTGCCGCCAGGGCAGGTCAGGGCAGGACCGGGCAGGTCTGGCCGGCTCAGTCCAGCCAGCACGCAGCCGCCGGACGGTTGGCTGCACTCACGCCCGCGCGCTGCACCCGTCCAGCCATTGTGCCACTGCACGCATCCTATCGGGCCCCCCAGCAGCGCAGCACAGGCAGAGGCCGGCCGACGGGGTGTGCACGCGTGCCGGATGGCCACGGTACGGCCGCGGCCACTGTGCGGCCACTGTGCGGCCACCCACTCCTCGCCCTGTGGCCGCTGTCCTACAGCGCCGAAGATGCCCGTTCGGCGTGTCCTGTAGCGCTGTAATCGTCCATATAACTCGGCTGCCCGCTACCTCCCCGCTGCCACTGTCGTTGCCGCTACCCCAGCCCCAGCTCTTGTCCTTGCGTCCATCTCCATCGTCGTCGCCAACATAATCGACGCTGGCTTCCCCTTTGCACTTTTCCTTGGTTGCTTGCTTGCTTCTTCGATATCCTGTCCTATACAGCACGGTATCCTCGATCCATCTGTCCAGCTGGGGCCCTCGCATAGCCAACTGTAGCTGTGCATTGTTGTGCCTGTCATCTGGTGCAGCATCATCCGCTTACCCCCGCCACGCATCTCAGTCTGCTTACCAGCTACTTCCTGTGTATGACAGTTCTTCTGCGCTCAGTGCACTGTGACAACTACTCTCACTGCGGCAGTGCAGCGTCCTCCCTACCTCGTTCTAGTTGATTGCGATCTCTTTTATGTCAACTATACTAATACTCGCTACACATGAATCAACAGTATTCCAAATACTGCCTTCACATACTGCGAGACCTAGTATAGTACAGCCAGCCGCGGCAGCACACGGAGAATCCCCAAACAACCTTGGTTCCTCCAAATCTCAATTATTATAAGGTACGATGATGCTCCCTATTGTCATCGAGTCAAGAAGATATTCTGTCGGTATAGTGCATGACTGCGTTGCTTGAACTCTATATTTCCCGTCGGCTTGATAGAGTATAACTATCTAACTTGGATTGGGCCTACGCGTGCACTCTCGCCAGCATGGAAACCATGGCTGATCTATCCTCTTCAGAAGATTCTCTATCCCCCCCTACCGGCTACTACCAAGCTAGTCCGAAGACCTTGAGAGCAATTCGCACCGCTATGGCGTCTTCCCAGTCTCCTGTCGACCAATTCGGCAATCCATCAGGAGAGAGTGGATATGGAAGTAGACAGTCAGAAAATGGCAAAAGCCCTCTTCAAATGAGCCTAAGTTTTCTGAAGAATTTGACCGAGAAGAAAAGTACCCGAGGTAAATTAAGTTTTCTGTTGACTGTTGGGTCTCCACCACTGACAGTTATCATCAGTAGATGGACAGCCTTTGAAGAGACGCGGTCCAAAGCCAGACACCAAACCTGCCTTGACCAGGAGACAAGAACTTAACCGCCAAGCCCAAAGGTTCGATGATTCTACTTCTCTACTCAGGTCCATGCTAACTTATAAAGAACCCATCGTGAACGGAAAGAATTATACATCAAGGCTCTCGAGCAAGAGGTTTTACGATTAAAAGAGAATTTCAGTACTGCCTCGCACGATAAGAATAGATTGGCGGAAGAGAATCGGCAATTGAAGCTGCTCCTTGCTCAACATGGCATAGCATGGACAGGCACTGGAGGGGTCAATGAGCTAGCTGCAAAGGCGAGCTCGGGCTACAATTCAAGCGGAAGCTTCTCGGGCAGCTATGGTCTAGGTTCACAAGGGTTCAGTCCTCTTCCACCAAACGGACAACTAGGAAGTATAAGCACGTCATCGTCACCCCCTGGAGTAAATGGCCATGGTCTTGTACAGCAACAGATGCAGCAAGGCATCGACTACGACCAGGCCGGCATTGACTTTGTTTTGACGTACGGAAATCCTGCAAGGGCTTACCTATCGCCTCCCCCGCAATAACTATGCACACAAGCTAATGTGTGTGCATAGGCTCGAACGACCATGTATGGAGCACATGCAATTCCTAATAGAGCGCTCAAGCGAACCGGAAGGCGAGCCATGCGGCCATGCACTGATGGCTACTTGCCCACCTGAGCCGTATCCTGAGCTACACACCGAGGTGCCATTTGGTCATGTTAATGGCAATACCGTTCCAGGCCAGAAAACATGGGACTTGAACAATTTCGATCTCGGAAACCTGCTTGATCTCAGTCTTGATATCAGTAAGCGGTGGAACCTTGATGGTGAAATCACTCCTGTCATGGCTTGGGGCTTGCTTCTGGGCCATCCTAGATTCTCGGAGTTCAGATTGGAGGACTTTAAGAGTATCCTTGAGGATTTAAAGGACAAAGTCAGATGCTATGGGTACGTCTTCTATATCGCCCTTCAAACTGTAAACTATTTACTAACAATCAACAGTTTTGGAGCAGTACTGGAGGAGTTTGAAGTACGCGATGCTATTGAGAATGTTTTGACTATAAGGCCTGATCTAAGCACGGCGTTTTAATGAAAGGAAAAATCATGTTTCACATATCAAGGGATCAGTGGAGTTACACTTATAACAAGGCGGCGCGATGTAGAGATATGAAGTTGATCAATCGAACTGGATCATGGTGATGTATAACATCAATACAACGGATATAACGATTTAAATTATTTTATGTCTTTTTTTGCTATATTACACTCCATATGCTACAGTTGCAGAATTTAATTGGTGCGTCCCATTATTAATCCTCTTCTACAGTAATGTCTGTGCAATAATATATCCACCTGAAATAAGACTGATAATACAGCAATTATGTAACATTTCTAAAAGGCCAGTTTCGCCCAAGTCCTGTAGGCAGACTTAAGCCAGCAGAACACAATGATCTAGGCCGGCATATCAACTTATAATAGCCAAATGATTTGTTCGGTTTAGGTAATTAAATCATTAACTAGCTCGAAGGAGTTATATATTTTTCATTCAGAATTACACAAGTTCCCAAACGCCAAACCTCCATTTGCAAAGCCAGACAGAATGCTAGAAGAAACACACCTAAAGTACACGCGAGAAATACATGGCCAGTGTTCTCAAAATTTCTCTCGTCAAGCCTCTCCAACGACAGTCTTCGAAGACATCAACTCGTCGACATGGGCCCTTTCGATCCTAGTGTTTCCTTTCTTCTCCTCATTCAGAATTACAGCAAGAACCTCAATCGGTGGATTTAATCCTAGCTTGTTCGCCCGTACCCATCTCTTCATGCGCGCAATACCAATGCATGGCTATTGAGTGATATTAGCCTTAACCGACTCAAAAGCGTACCGACATAACCACTTACTCCATATTGGGATGACATATCAAAGAGCCTTAGGATTTTCTCCTCCGTGTTCAAATCCTCTTGGTGGACTGTGAGAACCAAATGGTTAGCCAGGAACCTAAGAAACAGTGTTACCCCCGTGACTGCATCATACCTCGTGGGGCTATCCTGTCCGCCTCCCTTTCTCTCCAGTACTTCTTTATCCGGCTATCTGTAACCTTCTCTGCTGAGCGCTCTTCGTCTGTCTTTGGCTTGCTTAATTCAATCTTCGCCTGGTTTGCAACTGCAGCTTCCGAAGCGACGTGACCGACATCAGGCTTGAGTTTGACGGCTTCAACTTTGACAGATTCAGTAGTGTCTTTCTTGCCTTTCAAAGAGACAGGTGTGGCTTTGGTGACCTTGGTTTTATTGCCACCAAATGAAAGCGTCGACTGGGCTCCCTTCGTAGCTGGACCACCCGAGTTTCGGGCGCGGCGAGGCAGAGGCATTTTAAATAGTGCACAGGTTACCTCTGAGTGATTTGGATATGCGCTAATAACTATTACTCGGCTCGACTGGTTGTGATTCCATGCCCAAGATAGCGCATGTAGTTGAGGTAAGGTTGAATTGAGGCTGAGGTCGTTGGCTATGACGATCGATGATAGACCAAGGAAGCTGGCACAGCAACCACACGGTGAGACTATTTACGCGGTATCACGTGATATATATCATACAGCATAGTTTGTCTGGCGCCTAGTAAGGAAGCGTTCATTTCTTATCTCTCATCCTCCTATCGTTGTCGTTCTCCCTTCGAATTTGCATCTTACTGCTCCTCGAATGCCTGGACAGTATATATCTATCTATTATTCTGTCTCTTAGTCCAGGAAGACTTGATGTAACTTGTCAATAATTCGTGTAGGGCTCTTAATTCAATTACAGCCTGTTCCTTGAAATTACCAATTGTTTCTGCCTCCTTCCGTATAGTTACAATTTCGATCAGTATCTGGATATTCGCGGTAGAGTCTGTTGTAGATTTATCACCACCTATTAATAAGTCTACTAGCCAATCTGTGCCTATTAAGCTTTCATATTGCTGTCATACATTATACAACCATTCCTGCCTTTTGCTATGATATAGCACAACTGTACGTTCCTAATTTACTGAGCTACTCCAGGGCGCATCATACTCCTTGCGCCTTCAAATGCCTGAGAAGAAACCATTTTAAGGAGATGCAAGGTGGGTCCTGACTTTGTCTTCCACCGGAACCTGTGTCAAGACATCGAATGCTCCAGTTCCAACTTTACTCGTCCTTCCAATGACTATCCGGCTACTTGGGCTTCTGAGATCATCCCAATCTCCATCCATTACAGCATCTCTGAGAAAACCAACAGTAGTTTCGAAGCTCATCTTCATGAATGGACTGACGCTTCCCTTGAGACCGTTACGATTGAATGGACTGAAACCTCCACCTCTTGTCATGAAATCTGCAATCAAATTCAAATGACGATTATCAACGCTGATACCGTGGCTACCGAAAACTCCAGATAGTTCCTGAATGATTGTTGATCGACAAGCTTCCACGCCGTAATGTGATAGCATGGCCGCGATGTCGTTTGTAGAGATCTTGTTTGGATTGATATACTGACTGTACGTCTGCATAGCTTTCAGATTCACGCCTACAGTGTGAACAACTGGAGCCTTCTTCATCTTGCCAGTAAACGCATCTTTAATCTCTTCATCCGGGACATATGTGCAGCTACCAAGTCCTGAAATCTGCTGGATCAAAGAGGCATGAAGTGCGGCCTCCAAGATATTCAACATCAATACCTTGGGTGAATCGACATCATACTCAAAAGAAATCTCGCACCAAGCTCCTCCTTTTTCGTCAAATTTAAATCGTGAGACATCGGTATTCTTTGACATAATACGGGATTGTCGATCCGCAGAAATATTTTTGAGCTCGCGCTTGAGATTCTTCTCTTCGTCCTCCTCATCCTCAGCATCGCTTGTTGGTTCACGGGGGCTTCCTCCGATGCCCTCATCTTCTAAATCCTCCTCATCCTCAAGTGATGCCTCTTTCTCCATTTGAGCCTGAATTACGTCATCATCTTCATCGTTGGCAGCGTACGAGGCGGCTTGATCTCGGTTTGATTTCTGCTTCGCATTTGATGCATCATCTTCTTCTTCGTCGTCCTCGTCTCCGCCTTCACGTTCAACTTCTGGGCGAGATGCGACTTCCTCAATTACACCAATAGATTTACCGATCTCTGGAACCGCGGCGGTGTTGGCAGCAGATTTCAAAGACCTCTCTCCCTTTTTCTTACCGAGAGCCTTCCGCGTTAAAGCTTGTAATTTGGGAACAAACTTTTTTTCCAGGGTTGAGACCACGTCAGCAACTGTAATTGCGTAGGTCTCCGCATATTCATTAGAAGGGAAGAATTTTAGTTTGATATTGTAAATCTTGGCTTGAGGGCGTCCGATGCCCTTACCAATGCGCTCGCTGACGACTGCGTCGTCGAGTACCTCAGCTAGGGACAACTTGCTGATACCTTTAGCAAATTGTTCTCCTTCTTCCCTTGTCATCTCTTCATTCACTTGAAGCGTCATTGAGGGGGTGGATATATGGTTGCTTGCTGTCATCACGATCTCTCTTAAACGTGGGATACCGAGCGTGACGTTCTTAGCAGAATGTCCTGCCAAATGGAAGGTATTCAACGTCATCTGTGTAGAAGGTTCCCCAACAGATTGTCCAGCCACAATACCTACAGCCTCGCCAGGTTCAACGACAGACTTCAAGTATTTAACGTTCAGGATAGGCTCCAATGTTTTACGACCATGTATAGCCTTTGGATTGGTATTGCCCTTACTTCTGACTAGTCGGTCGGGATTACTTTTTAAGTAGTCCGTCATGTTTTGGTGGAACTTTTCAGAAGTCGAATACAGGTTTCTTCCTGGATGGAAATGTGCAAGAACCGGATCAGCGGCATCCACAATGTTAGCTTTAGATGCCTTGGTGCCTTTCTTCATCATCTTCTTGACCACTTCCTCATGTTCACTGATGATATTCAAGTCATCACCCAGCTTCATCTGAGAGACCTCAGACTCGATGTTTTCCAGTAAGAACTTGAAATCGGTGAGATGTTTCTGTTTGGTGACATCAAGGCCATCCTCACCATACAGGAATTGGACCATGGAACCGTCGGAATCGCGGACTGAAGTGTCATATTCAACCTTTAATCCTTCCATGCCCTTGATAAGACAACGTTGGAGATAGCCGGAACGAGACGTCTTGACAGCCGTGTCAATCAGTCCTTCTCTGCCAGCCATAGCATGAAAATAGTACTCTTGAGGTCTGATGCCTGTCAAGAAACGATTTACGACATAACCTCCAGCTCTAACATTCGTCTCGTATGGCTTGAAGCACGGCAACGACTTTCCACTCACCATAACAGGAACTCTGCGACCTTCCAAAACCTGCTGACCAAGATTACATGAAATAAGGTTGGCATTGACTGCGCTTCCTTTGGCCCCAGACACTGTCATGGTCTGCATTTGATTCTTGGGGAACTGCTTCACCAAGCCATTAGGTAGGCATGCACGAGTGATGTTTGATGAGAGATCGTTGGATCGAGCGTTCATCATCACATCCAAACCTGCCTGTTTGGTGTCGTTCCTTAGCACATCTTCTAGCCTATTTCGTAATTCGGCATCTGTGCTTGTAGGATGTTGATCTTCCAAAGTAACATACTTGGCCGCTACTTCCAGCCCAATTCTGTCAGCTTCTTCCAACTTCTGTCTTCGAGCTTTTTCGCCTTCAGGTGTCAGGCCTAGATCGTCCATTCCACATGAAAAGGCCCTCATATGCAGGAATTTCGTGAGAAGTCGGCCTAGAATACTAAGCAGTTTTCCAGCAACCGTGGGTCCATAGGCTTCGTGGATGGAATGGATCAAACCCCCTCCGCTTGGTCCCAATTGAGCTTTATCTAGAATACCAGTGACAAGTTCTCCACCACTGAAGAGCACATCACCTTCTTCTGAATTTGGTCCCCATCGGTCGGCGGGAGTTTGTGACCTGCTGGTAAGATTGAGTGGATTGCACTCAAGTGGCCTGATATTTTTCAAGATAGTTGTAATTACTTGCTTTCCGGTCCATCGTGGGTATGGTTTGATAATCGCAGGAGGAACCGTCTCTATACGTTCTCCGATAATGTGACCGCTTTCTGGCCGGAGACAGTTGTATACAAGTTGCTGATAAGTCGCTCGATCAAAGAAAGTATCTCTGCTCGTCATCCATACAGCCACTGATAAATGATCCTGAATAAGACCTCTTAGTGGCTTTCCGGATGTTGAAACAAGGTATTGATGATCTGTATCAGCAATCTGTAAAGCTTCTGCTCGAGCCACCTCGCTCTGCGGAAAGTGCATATTCATCTCATCACCATCGAAATCGGCATTATAAGTATTGCAATTAGCATAATGCATACGGATTGTCTTTTCGCCTGGCAAGACTCTCGCTCGATGACCCATAATGGAAGGTTTGTGAAGGGTAGGTTGCCGATTCATCAACACAACATCTCCATTTGTAAGATGACGGTGAACTTTTTTATTACGCGCTCCATTCCCACTTGCACTTGACGAAGCTAGAAGTTGATTTGCCAAGCTCTGTCGTTCGTCCGGAGTTTTAGTACGAAGATTGATGACCTGCCCGTTCTCGTTTTCGATAGCTGCTGCACCAGGCCATTTGTCTGCTCCATTTATGACAGCTTGTTGCATTTCCTTGAAGTTGTGGCTTGTGACTGGTTCAGGATACGTTAATTTCCTTGCGAATACTGGCGGCACACCAATCTCATTCGTTTCAATGTTAGGATCTGGAGAGATAACACTACGAGCTGCAAAGTTGACTCGCTTTCCCATCATGTTTTTCCTAAATAGACCCTCTTTCTTTTCAAGCTTTTGTTTGATGCCATCCTCATTTTTCTTGCCAGCTGCTCCTTGTACCGGATTTCTATCACGATCTATCAAAGAGTTTACAGCATCTTGAAGTCGAACCCCTGCCTCCTGGAGGTCAGAGAAGTCTCTCCGTCGACGCATTGGATCGGCCAAATCAGGATTTTGTATCTCTTTGTAGATCTGAGCAATCGTGTCACAGGCCGTGAGAATGAGTTTGTAAAGTGAGTTTTGCTGAGCCTCAGCGATTTCGCCGTCCCCCGTTCTAGCTTCCGGGCGGTATTTATTCGGAGGAACTAGAATAGTCTGCATGAAGAACATGTCTGCTGTTACAGGAGTTGCGTGCTTAGCCGTAGACCTCGAGTTGTATACTAAAGCCATAATCTCTTGCTCCTGTTTGAAAAGTTGTTCAAGAGCAGCTTTAACCTCAAGTGTACCAACATATCGTTGCGGCGGAGGTGCAACCTTCGACTTCGAAGAAGTGCTTGTTCTCGGGACAGTGGCGTCTCCCATGGCTACATCTCCATCTACATCAAGGACGTCACCTTCGCCTTCATCGCTTTCATCACTCGAGGGCAAATCCATGTCAGCAACACCTTCGTCGGAGCCGTAATCGTTTTTCTCCGATGATTTGCTTCCCCTATACATCAGTTTGACTGCATTAACTGCTTTAAAATTGCCTTGAGCCATCTTCGCTTGATCTTTTGGGCTCAATGCACGTTCAAAAATCTTGACAAATCGGTCCTTTCGGAAGGTGGGGGAGATCCCGTTGCAATTAGCACATTGCCTTCCAGCCGTGATAGCTTTAAGAAAGCTTTTGATGACCTCTCGTCGTGCTTCAGCCACTGCTTCATTCTTCTCGCGACTCCAATCCCAGCGAGACGACCTCGCATCCCTCAGCTTGTTCTTCACGAATTTAAGTCTCTCTTTTACCGTTGAGGAATCTTCATCCATATCATCTGAATCACTGCTCTGCTCTGTAACCTCATTTGTTACAGCATTCTTTTCCTCGATGTTGATATCTCCCACTTCTTCAGCAGCACCTAGTAGTCCATGCTGAATTAACCGGAGTTTGCACAAGTATAGGTTAACATCCCTTCGCGAAAGCTTGAGATGATGGCAGTAAGCGCATTTCGCTCGTAATAACCGCAAGAGCTGATCCATGAATGTGGGATGGTAGACTGGAACTGGCAAGTCGATGTGGCCGACATGGCCGGGACAAGCTAACGAACTCAGATGGCATGTTGCACAACTAAAGAAGATTAGCAGATACTCCAATATTGAAGTATATCAATACTTACGGTACATCTGCCCAAGCTCCAAGATGCGGATCATACAGACCTCCTGGAACTGGATGTAAAAGGGTGTCAAAAGTAGTAGGGTTTTGTATTCTTTTGACTGACAGGCCTTTGATTTCAGAGGACGTAAGAAATCCAAAATCCACACTGCCAATGGCAGATGGGACCGGCTGTGAGATGTTCATAGTGGCTCAAGAGAAAACACTAGAAACCATCCACAGCAGTAGACGTGCATGAGCATAGGAGCTCGAGTGCCAAAATATATTGATAACTTTCTCTAGCCGGGGCGGGAACTTTTTTTGATCACACCGCCAAATTAGCGGCGGCAGAACTTGATCACGTGGAACGTATAACCTAAGAAAGTTCGCGATCTACCTGTTCAATCATCGGCATACAACATCTTCACCAGTACTAGCGTGCAACTTTAGCAACCGCGAAAATTAAGTAGATCAAACAGCATTACTCGGTATGGATCGCGGAAAAGCTTCACCTATTCTAGCACCTCGCCATGACTCTTCGAGTCGAGTTGGAAAGCCGGAGTCGGCCGCCGAGAAGCTCGCATCCTTAAAGGCCAGGGTTGCAGCAGCGGTGGGCAGTAGCAAAGCCAAAGGAGGCCTAAATGTCGGATTGCATCCAGCAGTAGCAAATACTACAGCTAAAGGTGGACTTAACGTCGGCCTGCACCCGGCTTTAGAAGACCTTGGATCATGGAAACTCTCAAAGACAGTTGCGCCCAAGTTTGCGACGAGTATTGGCAACGCCCGTCCGGATAAGCAGCCAGAGAAGAGCAAGAAGCAGCTTGATCTGTCTGGCCCGTCAGCAGAGGAGACCCGAAACAATCCTTACTTCGATATAACCCTAGGCGGACAGACAGCAACATTGAAGAACAGAAATTCTCGGCAGCTAGTGTTTAACCAGAAGGGGAAATATATACAACAAGCCAATGCGCTCCGCAGACAGGCCGCCCTGGAGGCGATGAAAAAACGGATAGCGGAATCATCACGCAAAATTGGCATTGACGAGGACCTAGATACCGAGAAAAACTATCTGGTTGAGACACCTCCCGACATTGAATGGTGGGATGAGGGCCTGGTTGACGGAAAGAATTATGATGAGATTGATGATCCCAAGAAGGTCAAGATAGATACACCGGACTCTATTATTACATATTACATACAGCACCCCGTATTACTCGAACCTCCTCAAGAAAAGATTATGCCGGCGCCGAAACCTATGTTCTTGACGGCCAAGGAGCAAGCCAAGCTAAGGCGTCAGCGACGCATGGCAGACCTCAAGGAACAACAAGCAAAGATTAGACTTGGTCTCGAGCCAGCACCTCCACCCAAGGTCAAGAAAGGGAACTTGATGCGCGTTCTTGGAGAGGAGGCAGTCAAGGATCCTACAGCTGTTGAGGCTCGGGTCAATAGAGAGATTGCCGAGCGTCACCAGAAACACGTGGAGATGAATGAGGACCGAAAGTTGACGAAAGAACAGAAGCACGAAAAGTTAGCTACGAACCAAGAGAAGGATGCTGCGAAGGGCATACATATCCTGGTCTTTAAGATCAACAACTTAGCGAATGGTAGTCACAGATTCAAAATCGCCAAAAACGCCGAGCAATATGCTCTAACAGGCATCTGTATTTTACATCCAAGAATGAACCTAGTCATTGTGGAAGGTGGGGCATACAGTATCCGGCAGTACAAGAAGCTAATGCTGAACCGAATCGACTGGACAGAGAATTCTCCAACTAGACTCAAGGAGGGGAAGTCGGAAGTGCTGGCAGAATGGTTGAAAGCTGAGGATGAGAAAGGGGATCTAAAGGATATGACTCTAAACAAGTGCTTGCTAGTATTTGAGGGTGAGGAGAAATCGAGGGCGTTCAGGAAGTGGGGAAGCAAGGTCTGCGAGACCGACTCTGCTGCCAAAGAAGCGTTGAGTCGAGCTAAAATGGAAAATATGTGGACTCAGGCAAAGAGTATGGTGAGCTAAAGCTACAAATAATAGATATTTACAAAAACTGTGCATCGTCTACAGACAATAGTATCATCAGGACCACGGCAGCCTTGCAAACCTTGATGCATGTTTGAAAACTCCGACAGGATAACAAGACTAACAAAAGGCTCACCTTACACACAGTTCCTTCAGTACATATACAGGTAGAAATAGTCGTCAAGACGGTTCTACCATAACAAATAATACTTCTAACCCATTCCAACAAATCAGCATACACTCGCCAAGCAGCGTAACAAACGGTGACACCGGAGGCCATCATAGTCAACCCCCTCAAATGAAGCTTTATGGAGGACCTTCTACCCTTTGACCAAAAGATAAAGTGGAAACGGACTCGACGAACTGGCGATGAAGATGAGCTGCTGCTACTATGTGAGTGTGAGTATCGTATAAGTTGACCAACGTCCGAGGTTGTAAGGATGCTGACAAGGGCAAAGGAGGCAATGCTCGAGGCATTCTTGGTCTACGAGGGAAGACTAAAACGACCTAATGATATAAGTTCCATAGTCTCTCGAGATACTTGTTACTAACAGCTCTTTATAGGCATAGCACGATCCTCGACCAAAATCTCTCTACGAAAATCGGAAACAGCTTCTCTATATGTGGGTATTTATAACTGGAAATAGGTTTGAGACTGACATGATACACGACCGGAGAAAAGTAATGGTGTCACTACTTGCAGAAGACTAGATAGGAGTAATCCGAAGGATAGAATTCTAGTTGGGTGTATGATTTTCAGACAGGGAAAGTTAAGAGACAAAGATGGCAGATCGGTTTTAGATAACGAGGGCGAAACATGTCTGAAGATGACACCGAATGGCAAAGCAATGGCAGATGAGGTTAGGGAAAGAGCATACAGTTCGCAGCAGAGACAGCAGTAAGCCTACATTATAATGGTACTAAGATATCGGAATTCTGCCCAGCCCTCAACCCCATCATCTATGCTACGAATATTTGTGAATTTGTTGCAACTCTAGTAGTAATAGTAGTATATTCCAAACTTTACCCCAGTCAAAGTCTATCATCGCCCCAGCTTTCAAAGCACATCGTCGCCCCAGTAGAAACCTGGTTCTATAAATATGTTAGTATATAGAGGCAGTTATTACAAAACTATGTCTAGTCGTGCTAATGACTTTACCCTCAAGTGAACTATTATTTCGATGGCAAGATGAAGTATTACAACCCAAGACAGGTTGTGAAACCCCGTTAGTCCAGATGACATTCAGTCGGCAAAATTAGTGGCAGATTCATCAGAGGTGACTTTACGGATGGCAAGTAGAATGTGTATTCCGACTAATTGCTTTATGAGCCATGGACTCAGCGCACTATCGCTGGTCAAGTAATGTACACCTTGTAAAAATAGCAATAACTCCATGTTCCATCCCTCCCAGCCAGGCAAACCAACCCATCAACGAGAACCATCAGGCACGTCCAGACCCCATAAGCAGCAGGTATTTAAGATCGTTCACCGCGTAGACGGCGGGCGAGCTGGATATCCTCTGAGATAAAGGTTAGCAACAATGTCAGATCAGTTAGGTATTGGGTAAACGTACTGCTCTGGATGGTGACACGCTTAGCGTGGATTGCGCACAAGTTGGTATCTTCGAAAAGGGAAACGAGGTATGCCTCAACGGACTCCTGAAGAGCGCCAATGGCAGAAGACTGGAATCGCAGGTCCGACTTGAAGTCCTGGGCGATTTCACGAACCAGACGCTGGAATGGGAGCTTTCGGATAAGAAGCTCGGTGGACTTCTGGTATCGACGAATCTCACGAAGAGCGACCGTTCCTGGCTTATATCTGTGGGGCTTCTTTACACCTCCTGTGGACGGCGCACTTTTTCTGGCAGCTATTCCCTCTTAATTAGCATGTAAAGATGTGAGGTGGGTGTGTATATGAACTTACCCTTGGAAGCAAGTTGCTTTCTGGGTGCCTTGCCACCGGTGGACTTTCCTGCAGGGGGTCAGTATGAATAGAAGTGACAAAGACGCGGAGAGAAGACTAACTAGCAGTTTGCTTGGTTCGCGCCATCTTTTCTTGATGGATAGAGGAAGAGTTGTTGTTGGTTGATGAAGTGAAGTTGGGGTTGTGGTTGGCGGATGGCGGATGTTGTGGATGGAGAAAAGAAAGAAGCGAGAGATGGGAAGTGGGTTGCTTAAGTATCCTGCGGCGGGCGACACGCTAGCGTGGTGATTTAGAAGGTTAGGCAGTGATATTGACTAGCGCGTTTTGTGTGATTGATTTGGAGGGTCGAAGGGAGCTCGAAAGATTGCTTGTTGTGACTGTAGCGAATTTGGAGCGAGAACACCAAATATGCCGCGCCACAGCCAATCACAAGCGAGGCGACATCTGACCGCGGATAACATGCGAACACCAAATACGATGCAGAGAATGGCTCGCCGCAGCGAATGCGCCCGCGCGGATGATATCACGGCGCTGCTCTTCCTACTATTGACCTGCTATTCTCCGTACAATTCTATATATCTACGTATATCTACATCGTCCTCAATGCAGTTCCGAATAGTGGCCAACGTGAGGCGCTCGCCGGCTCGCGGCGTGCGTCGTGATCCTGGCTTCTCATTGGCCGCATTCGGCGCGCAAGCGAGTGATTCGGCTTCACGTTGTTGACATTCCTTTCCGGCCTAGCGCGATCGCGAGAAAGTGATTTCGAGCCCATGCATCAACCTCAAATACTGCGAGGACACCCCCACTCCATCCGCTCTTATACCTCTATCATCCATCCTATCAATCATTGATAAAAGCATCTCCTCCGTGCTTATCACCAAGCACACTTAAGCCTTTCAAGCTTAAACTTCATCAACCTTCATCATGACTGGACGTGAGTATTCCTCTGCCTCGTCTTCGAGATGCATCAAAGCATGATACTGACGCGTCTTTTATACAGGCGGAAAAGGTGGAAAGGGTCTCGGAAAGGGTGGAGCGAAGCGTCACCGCAAGATTCTTCGTGACAACATCCAGGGTATCACAAAGCCTGCTATCCGTCGTCTCGCGCGTCGTGGTGGTGTCAAGCGTATCTCAGCCAGTAAGTTTCTTGTTGTTCTCCTCAGCCCGTCGACATTCTAACTCGTCTTCCAGTGATCTACGAGGAGACCCGAGGTGTTTTGAAGACCTTCCTTGAGGGTGTTATCCGCGATGCTGTCACATACACTGAGCACGCCAAGCGCAAGACTGTTACTTCTCTCGATGTTGTCTATGCGCTCAAGAGACAAGGCCGTACTCTTTACGGTTTCGGTGGTTAAACGCTTTCTCTTCAGCATGTCTCTTACGAATCTTATTCCTACGGCTCGACTATGGTAGGCCGAGGTGAAATCTCTTGCGGGTGTGGTCTCTGATGACAATGGGAATGGGCTTTGCTTTTTGGTGTTCAATTGTATCATATGGATATGGGGGTCTTCCGGCATGGGTTGATAGTCCACGAGATAATCAAATCCACCATCACACATACTTTTTTGGTTCCTTGTGCACATTGTGACCTTGTTGCTCTACATTCTACGCGTCCTGCTTGTTTTGCGACGCAGTTGCCTACTACAGGGCACGCGCTCTGTCTAGTCTAGCGCGTCGTGTGTGCGCTGCGCCCCCCGTTGACTAGGGTACCTTATGTCAGCCTTTTGTGCTTCGTAGGCTCGTAACGTTCTGAGTCACGGCTTAGATTATGTTCATGTGACTCCTATGTATGCATTATTAGCACGCAGACCAATCTGTGACTCATTACCCCTCATTACCCCTACTGCAGTGGGTGAGCTATTTAGAAATATTGCCACGGATGTCGCGATGTATGAGATCTTTGCCGCTTTATTCCAAGACATCCTATGCTTATCACGTGACTTTCTCTATATTATCCCCTGTATCGAAACTTCTCATATTGTATATTGAGTGGATTACTTATATCAAATAATCACTTGAATATAAATCTATATAGTGTTGCAGTACAGTAGTACCTCTCTATATCTATATTAGTAAGTCACGTGGCGGTCACATGTTATCGTCCTTGCGAAATAAAGCTGGGGAATGATCCAGGAATCGTAATTGAACATAATCTGCTCTCTTTGGCTTGTGCGTGTGATGAATAGATAGTCTGTAGCTCTGAGTGGAGTACATGTGGCTGGCTAGTGCTCGGTTTGATGATATATGTTTCCTTGACGTGAAATATATTACAAGTTTTGAATATTATTGCATATGTATCAATTTATTAAATGCGCAAAGTACCAAAACCCATATATCACAACTAGAAAGCACATAGAAGCAAAAAATTACCACTGTATAATAGGATATCACTCAGCAAGTGGCCTCACCAGGCACAGGCTAATTTCTACGCATAATGACATTATTGACAGCAAAAGCATGAATAGCACAATATAAGAAGTCCTGTGCTCCACTCACGCCGGAACTAGTTTAGCTGCCACAGCCACAACACTAGAGTAATACAGTAAACCATTCGATCTACCACTTGCATCAGTCGAAATGCGATACTTTTGCCACACGATTGCTGGCAACACGAAAAGGCCTTGGCTAAGCCACTCCGTGTGCTTGAAGAGTAAACAAGATGTGGCCACTGCCGCGTCAACTCGGATCGCTATTCTAGAGCGAAGGGGAGGTCCAACTAGATGACTACCCTAGAGAGTGGGCGAGAAATAGGTGTCGGGGCGAATTCATAGGAGAAAGGTACGGGTAGGACACCGATGTTAGCTCTAGAATTATCCACGTCGTCCAAGACATCTCCGAATAAGATATGACAGCAAGGCGAGATGGGGAGGCTTAGACAGACAACTGCCAGCCCACTTGTTTTACCGGCAAGCCTCACTATTAAACGAAGATGTGGGTTAGGCTAAGAGGTTCAACTACTACGTTCTATTCTTGCCCTGTACAGCTACATAGTACCCTGTCACATAGCTCAGGGTGTGAAGGGGTTAACGGTGATATGAATATCGTTATAGTTTCGGCAGTTCGACTTGAGTTATCGCTGGCTAGAATAAATACATATTCGAAATAGCAGGTAGCCAAGACAGCCGTTACCACCTACCAAATATTCCATGCAGGAAAGTACTGCACAGTACAAGCACGGTGCAAGGGTGCATACGTAGTAGAGCCAACACTGGCTATTCCAGAGATCACCCACGATAGGTAGGTCTAGGAATTGAAAGAGGGCTGAAGGAGGTTCAAGATGCATATTATGATGGCATCGGCTAAAGATAGATATAGATTCGATCAATGATATGGCAGAGTTCTCCGCAGATAACCTACCGTTGGCACAGACATATTTATTTCCAGTTCGGTGACGATGAGGTGCAAGATCCGCGTGGCGAATATCAGGTTTTGGGTGCTAAGCGAGCCCATACTTTAGCGAACTCGCCGATTCAAAGATTCAGTGCAGGGCGGGGCCTCTCCGGTCTGTATCAAATCAAGCAGTGATCCCCAAGCGCAGGTTGGTGTGCTAAGTGTCCAACGACACAGCGAGGCTGTCACTGTCTGGAGCACCCTCGTACTATACTTGTGTACAGCCTCACGGAGGTTGAAACTATCAGGGTAAGAGATGGGTTGATCTTTTCAGAAACCCCAAAAGGCACGAATGACTGTATACTGGTAGCACGCATCCGGATCAATCAGCGATCGAGCATTCCTCCATTACTATCACTGTCTTTCACACAAAAGCCGCCCATATCGGCATCGGCAACAAAGGCTACCCGTACTTTGCAGCCACGTGAGCACGGAATCTATACAATCGCGTGACCGAAATGCCACCAAGGCATATATGCTGACTAACGAGGGAAGCACTTCAACGAGGGAGGAACGGATCATACAGTAGAGACGATAACCCGGGTTGGCCGCCGGCGGGTTGGAAGACAGCTGACAGCTGACAGCTGGAAGTTGTAGGGATACAGAGCACCACAGTATAGTATAGTCATAGCTTGGTCTGTCCACTCGCCACAAAGTCGTCAGCCACAATAACCCCGACAAACAGAGAGCAAGCGGCATCGGGCGTCGAGCGAGATTCAGGATTCGGGACCAGCCGCGGAAAAGCCTAAAGACCCCATGACCCACTATTTCCGGGCGATCCATTCTACTGTATAGGTATGCATGCTGTTAAGGCGGGTACATGTAGCTACTGTACGCACGGGACATGGGATGCGTGAGCACTGTACTGGCTGTACGTTACGTACGCACACAAACGTCCACTGCTTATCCATAATCGATAATGTGTGGCTTGTGCAGAGATTTTCTGGAAGTCTTCAGTTGTGTGGAGAACAGACGGCGGGCTGCGGACTTCGGACTGGGCTCCGATATGCGAGATACGAAGGGGACGCACCGGACGAGCCACCGTAGGCCAAGGTACAGTAGGCACCTGGGAGGTAGGTAGTTTGAGTACTACAGCACATACCTTACCTACCTACATGCCCTACCGACCTTAGTTTGTCGCTCTTCTCCGGGCTTACTTTATGGCTGGCTTATTGAAACGAATGCTTTGCTAAGCACCCTTTCTACCTCGACCTAGCCGACACCTTCGCGGGTAGATGCGGCAGTATCGATATCGATGTCTAATCTAACCGTTGAACAGATACTCAGCCACTTGTCTGGACGCTTCCATATTTTTTACCTACCTCACCTTACTTAGTGCCGTGAACTTTAGTACTCCCTATTCCGCACTGTCTGACCTGTGCCATATCCCAAGCGCCCCCCTTCCGATATGCCCAATGCGACGTTGTCCTTGCGTTGCGTTGCGTTGCGGAAAACCGTAATGCCATGTGGTTTTGCCACGGGGTACACCGGTCCCGAGACTGGCGAGCCTGGGAAACAAGTTCAGCAGCCATAGGCTTTGTGTCGACCCAAAGGCTTGGACGGTCAGCGTGCCTGCAGTAGCTGATCTTGATATTATAGTAGTGATTTGGGAAAATCTTAACTACTGCACGGCGATTGCTTATTACCTGACAAAACGGTTCCTTGAATGGTTGAGGATTTGCCATCATCATAACTGAACAAAACTTTGATCCTAAGAAAGAGTCGACCTCCCTAGGTAGCCTGGCGAGCATAGCATAGCAACCTGCACAGAGGTGACTCAGGGCACACGGTTTGTGTCGTCCGCAAGTTAGAGCGCATTCCGCTATATATCTTCTTAAGATGCCGAATGAGCCGTGAAGAACGATCTGCCTCATAACCATACAGTGTAAACATTACCAGTTGGCCCGGCTGGTGAGTCACTTGTGCCAGTTGAACTGTCAATGCTGCGTGCGGGTTACGTGGCCGAGATGCTTGGGATAGTGTCGAGGGTTTTCTGCAACGCTCGCGTCGGATCCGATGTCTCCCTACCCTGTTAGTTGTCAAGTCGTCAGCCTAAGATACCTTACCCAGGTAGGCACACGGAGCGTTCTAGGCTTCGAGGCTGTCGTGTTCGCTCTGTCTGAGTATGGGATTTCACGCCTCCTTGACATGCATGCCCAACACCGGCCACTATTCTCCCGCAAGACGCCGCAACTGTCCCCTACCCAACTGAGCATCCAGAGCATCCAGCTGCGGTTGCTGTTGCTGCCGTGGTTGTGGGCTGGCCTGTCCAGCCTGCCAAGGCCCCGAGTCGCCACCCTGACTTGCTGCAGCAGGTAGGCAGGGCAGGTGGGTAGGCACGGTATGCCGAACTCGAGGACTCGGCAGTCACAATGGATACCACATTAGACATTAGGGTTTTCCAGACACCGACAGCGGAACAAGGAAGCGCACAGACGGCGACAGATGACGGATGATAGGCAACGGATGACAGACAACGGACAGGGCGATGCAAAAGCCGGAAGGGCGCTGTCCCGTTTCCTGCCTGCTAAAATAAGGAATATCCGGGGTAGCGAAGGGCGCGCGCGAGCAAGTCGGACGTGCCGGCAGCTCACGGATGCTGTTTGCACCAGTCACGGCCAGTGGTGTACGGGAGTCGTGGACGGCGTGCAGTAGTGTGCAGCGTGGAGCGTGCGGTAGACAGCAGACAGTGGACAGGGCGAAAGCACAGTAAACAGGTGCGCTGCGCAGGGTACTCGCACCCCCGGAAGGGGGGTTTCCAGGCTGTGGCTTAGCATCTGTAGGGTACTCCCTACAGCATGGCATCCTACAGCATGGCATGCCTATGGTAGGCCAGGCCTATGGTATCCTATGGTATCCTATGGCATGTATCCCTATGGCAAGTACTCTCTCCACCCAGCATGCAGACTTACGGATGCATGGACGGAGCAGAGCACGAGTCCTCCGACAGACTACCCACCGTGTGATACGGTACATGTATCCGCAGTGAGTTGGAAGGTGGCTGGAGGTACCTTAGGCACTGCACTGGCACTGGCCCTGGCCCTGGCACCGGAATGCCCTCACTGGACTCACTAAAGGACAGGCAGTGGGCGAGTGACGCACTGGCTGCCTGCACTGGCGGCCCTCGCCGGACTCACTACTGGAGAGGCGCTACACCTTGGGCGACGAAAGGTACCACAGTACAGTACAGTACTCCTGTGCTCGCAGCGCCTCCAGGCCTTGCCGGCTGGTGGCAGCGCACCTGCTCGCTACAGCCAGGCCCCCTTCCTGTGCCCCAGCACCCTGAAGCACCCCCGCCCAGGCATCCTAGGCACCGCATCCTAGGCACCGTACGTACAGACCTGCCCGTGGTGCGAATACGGCTTCGACGTGCCTGGCTCTCGCGGCTCTCCCCCAGCAGGGCCGTGGATGCTTGCAAGCGGACGGTCGGCAGGCACCGTAGCCACCGTAGGCACCGTAGCCACGTCCTGTACTGTACATGCGCCCAGTACACGCCATACGTGCCCAGTCACACCCTCCCACTCCACGCTACGCTGCCCGCCGGCCTTATGCACAGACGTGCTGCCCGCCGCAGGGATGCGCTCGTCGCAGGGTTCGTTCGGGCATGTGTGCTTGACGGTACTGTTGGATGTGGTACTCCAAAGCACGATCATCGTCATGACGCATGGCCCTGCTTTTTTTTTGTCTGTCAGGGATTGACTCCGGTCCTCCTCGACCGACGAGATCTTCTCAATTCCATATCTAACCGCTGTCGTCCTCTGTCTATTGCCTATTTAATCAGTCTCTTGCGACCCTTCCCACCGACCGTCTCTGAAGAAAGCTCCTCCCCTCCCCTCCATCTTGCACCGCGCGAGAGACAGACCGATTGCAAATCCAGGCACATGACCAGGCGCAGAACCCTCCAGAAGCCTTGGTAATCACGTTCGCATCTCGCAGCTCACGTCGCCCAGCCCGCGCCTGCGCCCGCGCTCACCTTACCTTTTGGCATTCTTGGGACTTCCCGAGGCACCTGTCTGCTATATTAGTCTGCCTTTCGCCACCCTACCCACCGGACTACGCATTACGCATTCCGACTATGCTTCTAGCACAAACGCAGCCTCGACGTCAGTCATCATCATCATCATCATCTACTGCGACTAATACGGCCGCTACTCCATATCATCACAACTCGTCATCATATACAGGGCCAACGTCGCATACTCCTCCGCAACACAATCACAATTGGTATACATCATCATACTCGACGCCGATTACTCCTACACAAACAACCTACGACATCAGTCACTGCGATCCGAATTACGTCCTATCTCTCCCTCCGAGCCAGGCCAGTCTACTCGGTTACAACGACGCTCAGCAGTCTCACAATTTCAACAACCTCCAGATCCAAGTCGAGACGCCCTTAGACTCGCGTCAGGGTCAGGAACTGATGCAGCCAGATCATCCGGTAGCTGCGAGTAGCTGGCATTTTATGAATGGACAGTTGACGCCAACCTCTGCTCGAACGCATCACCAGAGAGAATCCTCTTTGTCGTCGCTGGGATCTGCAGGGCCGGCCTCTCCATATAGCCATACTACATCACATCCGCAAGTTGTCTTACCGTCGGAATCAGTCGGCGAGTTGTATTATGACGGCTTGCCAACGGCTGATCAAGCATCGTATAACAACTTCGCGAAGACCTTGACACCTTCGCATACACCATCCCAAGATTCATATCTTCCACCGTCATTTCAACAGCACTACAACAACTTGCACTCTCCCTACCACTCCGACCCGCATTACGCCGCGATAATGGCAATGCAGAAGCAGCACATGGGCGACGAGGAGGCAATACCGGTCCCAGAATATGCCCACTCGGGGAGGCAGTCGGTGGCAAGTACTCACGAGTCACCGGCGACGCCACCCGTGGGTGGTGAGGACTTCGAGGACCAGAGTCGCAAAATTGGTGAGAACGCTTTATTTCTCGTGGATCAATGGATGGACGAATACTTACAGCTCAACGATCTAGACTACAGAACGATCAGCTCAATACCGAAGCTTGATAGAACAATGTCTGATGCTTACAACGATGAGCTCTACAGTCCAAATTTTGCATTCACTTCAGCGCCTCCCCCGAAGTCACCGAGTACGATGCTGTCTCCATCTCAGCACTCTGATATCTTTTCGCAAAGGTTGCAAGCGGCGAATAGCCAACATCTGAGTGCTTCGTCGCAAACGCCTCTTGTGAATCAGTCGCGCGGTCGATCTCCCTTCCGACAAGGCTCTCCTCTCGCACCATCCATGAACAGCTTTGCATCGCAACCATCTCCACACGTGAGACTGGGATCTGCTGCTCAGATGCGCGAGCAACAGAAGGCCGAAAATGATGCGCGCGCATTACAGCAGCAAATACAGAGATCTTCACCAGAGCAGACAACACCGAAGACGATCTCACCAAAGGATGCATTACTCGATTATCACGAGACTGAAGAGGACTCGGCAATGCCTCTCTTTCCGCCCCAGACCACACCTCAATATCGACTACAGAATGGCACAAAGCAAGATCCGCAATCTGATTTCGATGACAGTGCCTCGCAGCAGAGCTATGGGAGTATGGCGACAAGCAGACGCGAAAGCTCCTCTGCCTACTCGAATTCATCTCAGGCAACACAACGGCAAGGCTCGGCTTATAACTTTGTGCCCCCTTCAGTCCCAGGAGGGGTGCAAGTTCAAATACCGCAACAGTATCCCTTCGTTCCTCAGCAACGAAGGCAGGCCAGCAACATTTCGCACGCCTCGGACCGTACACCAGACTTCCCGTCTACTCTGACTTCGATGGAATCCAGCAGCAGCGAGTACGCGCCTGACACATCAGAAATAAAAAAACCTGCAGGGTCAAACGCTGACAGTGGAACGTACACATGTACATACCACGGTTGCACCTTGCGGTTTGAGACGCCCGCAAAACTTCAGAAACACAAACGTGAAGGTCATCGGCAATCGGCTCCAGTGATCGGTGGGGCATCGACAAACGAGAACTCCAACACCGACGGTGGCAGCGGCATGACCTCAGCGGCGGCGCTTTTGAGATCAACACAGGCCGGGCCCCACAAATGCCTCAGGATCAATCCCAGCACCGGCAAAGCATGTAATACAATCTTCTCGCGACCTTACGACCTCACACGACACGAGGACACAATACACAATGCGCGCAAGCAGAAAGTCAGGTGCCATTTGTGTACAGAGGAGAAGACTTTCAGCAGAAACGATGCCCTTACTCGACACTTCAGAGTCGTACATCCCGATTACCCACTTCCGGGAAAGACGCGACGTTCTGGTCATGATTGATCAGATCATCACGATAATCTTCTCATTCCAGAGAGACCTCCTTGGCTCCACATTTTACAACCGTCATCTTTTCTTTCTGCTAAGCGAGGCATGTTTGTCGTGCCACGGACAGATAAGGTTCCGATTGGGCACTAGCCTTCAAATGACATCATGAAAATGCGGGATACACGGTTTCCATTATTGCTTTCTGTAACAACATCTCCTTTGTGTCATCATCGAGCGAGCGACTTGTCAATTAAGGTATTCATGATTTATGTGGGCATTATGGGCCGGAGCAATTGTTTTGGACATTCCTTGGACAACAGCTAGAGATGTAGCTAGCTAGAATGGCCGGCCATCTGGAGAGCATCACGTGTATTTCTACAACTATAAACTAGATGGATCGATTCCAATGTATTATGAGAACCCGATACTTATTTATTTAATAATATAATCATTTTATTGATACTTACCATCTGATTATGCAAAGGTGTCATGTGTGAGAGAGTATATACATATATATCTCTCTCTACTCTCTAAAAGAGCCGCCAGCCCATCAGGTCCGTGCTGCCGTTCCTGATAACAATTGACAGTATCAAATTACCTTATGAGTATAAATGGCCGACCCTTTATAAGTACCTCTCGACTATCCAGACATTCACTGGCGTTCTCAAAGGGTCACAACTTCGGTGAGCGTGCAAACTCCTCATCTACCGACATACAGGGCTACAGTACACTGTAAGTCCATTCGCACCTAGCCGATGAAGCCCTTCCAAAACTTGGCACTTTCAATTATTTTACGAATGCACAATGAGACTAATTATACTGCAAAATACCACGCAAGAATCACGGTGCATCATCTCCCACCACAGCCTCCTGAGCATGCGAATACAGAGGCGTGATGCCGGTCCATTTTTGAAACTATCCACTCTGTTAGCCATCGTTCATATCACTAAAAAAACGGAACGAGCGAAACTAACCTGATACCACCCTTGTGCAGCTAGTACTTGGATCCCAGGGATAGTTTTCCAGCCAGCGTCACTTGCCATTTGCATCAGCGCCGTAGTATGTGGTTTGTACGCCATCTCCAAAAATGTCCTTGGAATCGCCAAATCACTCCTTTCGTGACGCAAGATAGTTGCTAGAATTTCTCGTATGTTCTGCTCAATAGCCTTGTCCGCCGGAATGGTACCAATCGCTACCGTGGGAATATTCGTAAGTGCTTCTGCCTCCTCGACTGAGCTAAGCGTACGAATGTTGTAGCTACCTGGAAAAGATGAAATGAGTGTAGCAAGCTTTGACGGAGTGCGAGCAACAATGTAGATGGGACTGTAGGCGAGCGAGCGCAGGGCGTATATTGCGGCGCGGGCGGTGCCTCCAGCTCCAACAACCAGAGCACTTGTTCCAGACGGTGTTGCACTAGTAGAGACCGCCATCAGAGAATGTGTCATGCCTAGCCAGTCAGTGTTATCACCAATGAGACGTGCCGGTGCTAAGGAAGACGTCTGCACTGGAATAATAGTATTCACGGCGCCAATGACCTTCGCAGCCTCAGTGACATCATCTAGAAGCGGCATGATGTCGAGTTTCAATGGTATCGTCACCGAAGCACCACCAAAGTCAGGAGAACGGATAATTGATTCGATATCTGCTGCTCGAGCTGTATCCAGGGATGTGTACCGATGTGGAAGGCCTGTTCGCCTGAACAAGCTATTATGGAGCGCAGGAGAACGAGAGGAAGAAATTGGAGTTCCGAAAAGATAGAACATTTTGGGTTGGATCTCTCCCAAAAGCGACAAAGTGCCACGTATCTCTACTGCGGATAACTGACCTGGTGCAGCCTTAAATGGGAGTGCTGGATGAGATACCGGTGTCATGAAACCATTGAGGACTCGACTGAGTTTACCTTTCAAACCCATGTTGATTGCTATGAGAGGCACATCATGAGCAGCAACCATGTCCGCCTTGAACTTTGCAAGGGCAAAGTTATCCTCCACGGAATTCGCAACACCGACAAGCTTGATTATGTCTCCGTATTGTAGGGCTTTATTATAGTATTGAACCCAGCCTCCATTTTTCCATGACAGATGCCCAGGCAGATCATGATGCGAGGCAATGATCTTGGAGAAGCCTTTGGCATCCCAAACGGTTTGAAGAAGCTCTGTAGGAAACTGTATTTCGAGATCGATGTACTCGATTGCCATTCGGATCGCCGCTTTATATAGCGTCAAAGCTCTGGCGTCTTCATTGTCCGGGAATCGACCCCCTTGACTCACGGTTCGAATGGTAAAGATCAGTGGTAATGAAACAGTAGATCTAAGCAAGGCTACCTGCTCGCTGACAAAATCTACAGTTGGTATGGCGTCATCAGAGGACGGGTCAACAAGAAGATCTACCCGCAGCTCAACGGCATCAGAGCCCACAATAACCTCTGGCAGGATATCAAGCGCAGCTGAAATGTCTGGCATTGTGAGGGATACAAAGAATGAGTATTCTTTACGTCTAATCTTGTCAAAATGGGTGCTTCTGCCTGAGATCAATGATAAAAACCTTAGAAAATCTTCTCTGGCGAGGGAAAGAGCGCCAGTGTCGGTGCTTCGGCTATGATATTGGAAGTTGCTACACTCTTGAAACCAAGGTTTTCGCCTTAGATAGACACCCATCATATCTTCGACATAAGCTGGCCGAGTCTTGTCAATCTGCAAAAACTGCATCACTTGCTCAGTATCGCGATGGACCAAAAGAACGACACCTCCTTTCTTGTGGAAAGTAGAGAGCAATTTTCGTGCAGCTGGTATTTCTACCACACCGCCTCCACACGCGAAAATGTACCCTCGTGGTTTCTCAGTAATAGCCCGCTGTAATATGGCCAATTCTTCGTCACGAAAACCTTCCCAACCTCGAGTCTTGATTAATTCAGGTATTGTCATCCCGACAGTCTGCTCCAGGTCAGCATCAAGATCTATCAAGGGTCGACCAAGGATCTCTGAAGCCCAACCACCGGCAGTTGTCTTTCCAGCACCTCTCATTCCGATGATAAACATGGAGTGATCTGAAATATCCCTATTCTGTTGGTTGCTGCCATTGGATACTTCAACGTCCTTGCCAAAAAGATCAACTCGGAACGATAATGACAATATATCCCACCATCCAGGCCATGTTTTACCGACACATTCCCGTTCAAGAATGAGGGTAGGTTTGGGTGTAGCAACTGCGAGCACACTGAAACTCATGGCCACACGATGGTCATCATAACAGTAAACTCCATTTTTTGGATGGAGAAGTGTAGCCAGAGGTCTCCCATCAATTTCGATACCATCCTCTAGCTCTCGGCATTGGACTCCAAATTTCAAAAGTTGATCTTTCATTGCAGCTATCCGATTACACTCTTTGACTCGCTGGTTTGCAATTCCTCTTATCCTTGTCGTCCCACTCGCCACGGCAGCAAGCACGGAAGCTGTGAGAAATGCATCTGTCATGGGCTCCATATCAATTTCGGACAATGCTTTCAACTCCCCAGGACGAGGACCTGTGACTGTAGTTGAAGTAGCAGTTTGTTCTACGAAACATCCCATAGGACGTAGTACATCAACCGCAAATCGTGCATCGCCTTGTAATGAGTTGGAACCAATATTTGGGATGGTACAAGTTATGCCTGAGATTGCTGCAACTGCGAGAGGATACGTCGCCGAGCTAGCATCACTCTCTATAGTGTACTCCTTGGGGTTTTGGTACACACCTTGCGGGATGTGATATGTGTGCTGTTCAGTGGTGGACCGGATAACTTTTATGCCGAAAGATGCCATCATTGCTGTAGTCATATCAATATATGGTTGCGAGATAGGCTTTCCGCCGACGAGGCGTAACGTCACTGGCTTCTTCGCGTATGGTGCGCATATTAGCAGAGAAGAAACATATTGAGATGATACGGTAGCAGCGAGTTCAATATCGCCACCAACAAATCCACCAGACGCGGCAATATCAATTGGTAAGCTATTCTCTTTCTCCAAGTAATTGATCTTGACACCGTTTGTTCGGAGTGATTCAACAAGCGGGCCAATAGGCCGGACCTTCATGCGTGCATTTCCTGTGAGGACTGTGGAGTTCACAGTTGAAGGCTTGCACAGGCTCACAACTGTTGTTAGGAATCTAGATGCGGTACCAGCATTTCCTAGATATAGAGCTGTGGGGCTTGCATGTAGGTCACCACCCTTGCCGTTAACTGCTAGCACTTCGCCATCGTCTTCCCAGGTATATGTTGCACCACCAAGCTTAGCAATCGCAGTAAGCATAACCTCAGTATCATCCGAGTGAAGGAGGTTTCTGATCCGACATGGCCCAAGGCCCAGGGCTGCCATGACAAGGGCACGGTTTGACACGCTCTTTGAGCCAGGTGGAGTGACTTCAACGTTCAGCGATTTTGGAACCCCAGGGCTAACAATTATCGCGGATGAAAGGATAACTCGGATTACTTGGTCTTCGACAACGCTTGCTCTTGGTTCATGTGTCTTCCCGATTGCTGATAGAAGGACAATCTTCTTGTTCTTGCCGTCATTCTTCTTGTCTACGGCCATTTTCTGGAGTAGAACATCAACAGGGCATTTCTTGCCAGCCGTGCGCTTTTGGACTAGGTCATCGTGGATTGACGTAGGAAGGTCATAGCTTGCTATGCATTTCACAAGACGAGAAACAGCTCCAGGCTTCAAGACACCCAGGTGACGAGCTAATTCTGCCTCTTTAACCATGCCAATTGCAACTGCCTCGCCATGGAGGACTTGTGGGGTAAGAATAGCTTCATATGCATGGCCTATCGAGTGTCCAAAATTCAAGAGATTTCTCAGGCCTCCTTCTCTTTCATCGGATGATACAACGTCAGCCTTGATCCGTGCAGATCCGAGCACGATTCTCTTTAGAATGTCTTGAATTGGCGTTAGACGACTTGATCTATCGTTTGATACAGCTCGTATTGTCTTCATTATTAATGTTGCATTGCTCTCCAATGCTGCAAACTCCGCTTCGTCCCAGATAGCTGCCGTCTTAACTACTTCCGACATTCCGTTGATAAATTCCCTAACAGGTAGTGTCTCAAGGAAACGCAGATCAATATAAATCCGCTGGGGCTGCCAGAAAGCTCCGACGAGGTTCTTTCCCAGCGGGGTATCAATCGCAGTCTTGCCACCGATAGAGGAGTCAACCATAGCGAGTAACGACGTAGGAACCTGTACAACGCGTACACCTCGCATGAAGGTAGCTGCCACATATCCAATCATATCTCCAATCACCCCACCGCCGAGTGCTATAACGACCGTATCTCTCGTGCATTGTTTCGATAGCATCCAATCTTCTATCTCGGCTTTCGTTTCTCGCCCTTTGGAACTTTCGCCGGGAGGAATTTCATAGGTAAGCAGTCGTGGAGTTGAGGGTAAAGTAGAGGCAATTTTCTCGAAGTTCGCTTTAAAGCTCGGTATGTAGAGATCTGACAGGTTCGTATCTGTGATCAGGACATAAGTCGAGGAAGGTAAGTTCTTCAGCAAGTCTTCGGCAATATATGTACGCCATATGTCAAAGTCAATGATGATGATTTCTTTGCCTAGGACAGAGATCCTGGTGGGCCCGTCCCCATCGGCAACTTGAAGGCTTGCCATCTGGGTAATAAAAGAGTTGTTGCACTCGTTGGTTGATCAATGTGGAATGATCGCGTAGGTATGACTCCTCTGTAACTTTTGCCGATGTGCTCCGCTTTGCCGTTGTGTATCAGTGTTTCGCTCGCAACGCGGGTGAAAAAACAAAACTTAGCACACCACCAACCTGCGATCGAAGGATTATACGAATACTACGAGTACAATGGCACAGCGACAATAGCTGTAGTATTGATGTGTATCTAATAGCCGGTTATTTGACAATTTCATTCCAATACAGGTTAAAATCTATGTATCTAGTATTTCTTTAACGAAGGTACTACACTACTACATAGGTACTACTACTCGTTTTTTATTGATGCGCTGTGCAGCCCTTGTAGATGGCAACGAAGCGAGCCGCCCACACAAGCTCCACTTAGACTATAAGTTAGAATGCCACTATCAACTGAGCCAATAACCTCTTTTCAAGAGGGTAGAATACTTCTTGCTATCCAAGCAATTAAACAAGGCCAAAATCAGTATTTATAATATAGTATATTTTACAGGCAATTTATATATATGTATTACGTTATATAAACTGGACTGCTTATCTATATTCTATATTATATTATACTATGTTGTTATATATGAACTGTACAATCTAGTATAATAGTTATATAGATGGAATACTTTAGATAATATAGCTTTTGATATATAGGAAAAAGGAAGTATTATAGTATATAAGACCTTTTGGATACTTATTTTGGTAAGTTTAGTTAATAAGCTTATTTATATTATATAATAACTGTATATTTATACTTTAGTCTCAAGCTGTCAAAGATGTAGATAATATTATATCTATTGAGTTTAATATATTATCACTCAGTTAAAACTAGACCTTTAAAATACTCTAGAATATAAAGAAACTAGATTCTCAATCTATTTATTTCAACAGTCAGGTTGTACAATATTACTCTAAGCTCAATCAACAATACCTTTAATTATCCAATTAGGAGAGTTCAGTTTATAGTATACTATACTAGAGGTATATATCAAGTCTGTATAATGAATACTCTATATCAAAAAATAGGAGAAGTATAAACAAAAGTGATATACAGTATAGTATATACAGATTATATATATATTTATATATAGAAAGAAGTTATACAACTACCAGTGTTAACATTGGAATATAATAACTATATACAAAGATAGTATAGTAAGTATAAATAGCAATGCTATTACTTAAATCTGCTATAATATAGCAAGTAATCATGTAGGATTCAACTATTACAGTAGTAGAGTAAATACAAATATATATAACCAAATATACTTGTATTTATATCATTTTATATAATATAGTATATAATACCAATATACAAACTTAAATATCACAGTGAATATCTGCTTTATATAGTAGTAGTAGTACCCTATACTAAGTTGCTCTACTTAATTATACATCAGACATTATAGCAGTAGAATCCTTAGAATTATCTACCATCTCTAGTATTTTAAGAGCTCCCAAGACTAATTAAATCGCTCTTGAGAGCTCTCGATATTAATTAATACAGGTATTAAAATGTACCGAGATACCGGTTATTTACTAGGACCTACAGTATATCTACCTATAGGCCAAGTACAAAACCTAAGGTACCCAGGTATGGAATTATCATCCAAATGTAAATAGCTTCCCTTTTAAAACTGCCCTACAAATCTATACAGGGTATGATTTTCAAAATGTATATACATCAAAGTATAAAGGTTGGGTATATGACTTACTGTATCGCAAATTTTTGTATATTGAAAAAAATCAGTACATTCTACAATACGAAAGTGCCAACCCAGTCCTAAAAATTGGATTTGAATATGTACTGGGTAAGGTGCCTTGCGAGTCATTACTTACTTAATAAGGTATCGAGATGTTTAAATATAGAAATATGTAACTATTGGGTAACAATCTAATATAGCTAGAAGTAATTTTAAGTTGTAACTAGCTAGTAGGTAGATATTTATCGAGTGCCACTGATACTCCTACTCTACTTAGTGGCATTACAAATCCGAAATATCGCTCAAAACAGAATTATATTACTGGCTACTCTGACCTTTAGTAGTACTCAAATATTCTGATCGACTACATGAGCCCTAAAAATGTATCTGATCAGAAGAATTGGCAGCAATTTCCGCATACTTCAAAAATACATTTTACAGTACAGAGGTAGAGGCAAGGCAAATACTGGTAGGTATCTATACTACTTAGAAGTACTTAAACAACAGAAAGCCGCAATATTTGAGCAAAGGTTCAGCCAGTAGGTATGAATTATAAGAGGTTATTTCGGATACCACGATACACGTATACATATTCCAATCATATCTAATGCCAAATCTGTAGTCACTTTTCACGTTCGGATAATTAGTAACATCATCTAGAATAGAATATATTGGGGTAGGCCAGGCGCGATAATCTCAGTAAATATCTTATCTTAATTCAGTGCCCATCTACTAATACGTACTACCATCTATATCTGGACCCAGAACGGAGTTGAGGTTTTAAGCTGGGTTTAAAAGTTAAACCCGATGTAGGATTCATAATACCCAAAACCTGGTGTTGAGCTGAGCTGTAACTTTTAGTGGCTTTCAGAAGGTACAAGTAACCTTAGTTTAATACCAGTTTACATATATAGGGTAGTAAGAAACTATATACTACTACTGCAATATTAGATCTGTTAACATTTACTTACCTTTAAGACAACTACCCACATAATAAAGTAAAGGTGTAGTACCTACTAAGTACCTAGTAGAGTATCTATATCTACTACCGTAGTAAGAAGTAGTACTTGGTAGTTGTAGTAGTAGGTTTGGGGTAGGTGGGAGTAGGTAATTTTTCGTTTGTAGAATCACTATCGTTAAGATATTGTAGAAAATAGTATCAAGGTACATAGAATATAAAGTACTTATAGTATCTATCACAGTGGGCAGACGTAACATTCTAATAAGTATATAGATATATTCATGGGTCTGCATTATAAAGGGTTCTAGTGTCAACTAATTGTGAGTGTCCTAGGACTCCTGCATGGCAGTACAGGAAAGAGTAACTCCTCGCAGCAAGGACTAATACATTCTCAGAAGAAGTTTAAATCTGAACCTCCACACGACCTTCATTGCCAGGAGCACTAGATGATAAGCTTGGGAGAAGGTAAGTGATATCATCCCAAGGATGCCTGTAAAGACCAGTACGGAGTCTCTTCTGGTCGAGGTAATGGGCAATCAGACCGATGCTACGGCCTAATACAAATAGACCGTTTAGGACACCCATCTGTAGGTAGTCCTCAGCTTCCTCGGCACTGAAAGCTCCACAATTACGCATGAGATCGACAAAGCAGACAGCAACAGCACCGTCGACATTCAAGATTAGGTTATCTTTCTTTGAGGTGGTGACAGACTCGACCGCTAAGGCATAGTCAAGCATCTTGCAACTAGGGAAGCGCTTCTTGACAAACTCTTTAACGAGCTCAACACGGAGATCGGGATTGTTGCGAGATTTAACCTTGTGGCCAATACCAGGGATAAGCTTGTTTTGCTTACGCATGGTGTCGACGAAGTCACGAGGGCTGAGACCCTTGTCAAAAGCTTTTGTGAATTCCTCTGCAGCACCGTCGAGGGCACCCCCAAATCTTGATCCAATGGTCAGAAGACCACTCACGAGAGCACTAATCAGATCTTTACCTGCTCTGGTGGTGATAATGGTGTTCATTGCACCAGACACCGCGGGACCGTGATCAGCGGTCAACATGAGCACCATCTCAAGGAACTTGCTGGCATAGTCTGGAAGACGGCGACGAAACCACAAGAGTGACATCACACCACCAATACCGATGTCCTCTTTAAAGACGTCAGAAATTGGCATACCGGCATAGAGAAGCTCCTGTCCACGGTCGTCGGAAATAGTAGAGATGAAGGCAGCTGGCTTTCGAATAAGACCAAGTTCTTGAGCCCAAGAATAATCGAGAGGGATCTTTGGTACAATTGGCTCAGGCTGAGGCTTGATGGTGCCAGCCTTGACTAGCTCTTTGTAGACAGATTCTAACACCTCTGGCAGGTCCTCGAATGTCTCCGGGACATAAAACCCAGCCTCCTTCATTGACTTATTCTTCAATGCGGCAGTCTCAAGCTGCGAGTTGGCAAAAGAACCTGCATGCCCAAATTGAACCTCGGTCTTGAACATACTTGCACAGGTTCCAATGGCCCATGCCACGATTGGCTTAGTGATTGTTCCATTCTTGACAGCGTCAATGACCCGGTATTCTTCAACGCCTCCGACTTCTCCTAAGAGTAGTAGAATCTTACAATCAGGATCGGCCTGGTACCTGAGCATATGGTCGATGAAGGTAGTGCCGGGATATCGATCACCTCCAATAGCAACACCTTCGTAGACGCCATCCGTTGTGTTGCAAATGATGTTGTTGAGCTCGTTGGACATGCCGCCTGACTTGGAGACATAACCAACGGAACCCTTGCGGTATAGTTTAGATGCAACAATGTTATCCATCATGCCGCCTGTGTTTCCGATCTTAAATGCACCGGGCTTGATACCACCAACGGTGGCAGGGCCAATGATGGTGATACCCTTTTTCTTGGCGACGTGGAGAATTTCACGAGCACGCTGTACGAATTAGTAGAGATCTTGGGCTCGACGGCAAACCGTACTTACTCTTTCTGGGACACCTTCAGCAATGATCGCAATGGACTTAATCTGGGGGTATTCCATAAGCTCCATGGTAGAGCTGTAGACACTTCGTGAAGAAGCAAAGTTAACAATAGTGTCAACATCACTATGTTTGGCCATAGCTTTCTCCACGCTTTGGTAGACAGGAAGTAAAGTCTCGCTAGTTCCCCAGTACATCTTGCTGACGAACTGACCACCAAATGTATAAATGATGCCTGCAACTGAAGGTGTGGTGCGCTTGCAGATAAAGTCGAAATCGAGCATGCCTTGGACAGCTCGTGGCTGAAGACCGTAGACAAAGCATCGAGTCTTGTTGTGGAAAAGGGTGTGTTCTGCTCGAGGGCTCAGCGGTCGGCTTGGAGCTGCGAAACGACGAATATTGTCGTTCACTGACGGAGTGCCATTGGCAGCTGTGGTAGCAACATTGGTGGTGCCATTAGAGCCGTTAGACACAGCAGAAGGCATGATGGGTTTTCGTTTTAAGTCTCTAGATGGACGCAAGTAATTATTAGACAGTGTGCTGGATGACTTGTTTAGATAGGTCTGAAGATTCGTAGACGAGGAATTGAAATATTTACTTACGAAAATGGGTAAGGGAAAGATGAGCTTCTAAACTGTAAAACGGTTATTCCTGGTGTATTCAGTCTACGTTGTGTATAGAAGTGCTGAATGTTCTGTTTGTGAAAGGAGAGGTTGTCGGTTGTCGAAGGCAAAGCAGAGTTAAACCTTGTCAGATTACCCGTTGAGTGAGACCTTGAGCTCTTAATTCGGTTGGGTTGAGTTTGGCTTGGGGATGTAGGGGACGCTAAACACTAGCGAAAACCCAACCTATGCCTCACCAAAGTCAAACCCAAACGGACCTCCAATCTCCCTCCCGGTGTCCAAGGTCCAAGATAGCTTGAAAACTCGAAAAGACATCTCATTTCTTCCAATTCAGCAACATCATCCATTGTCCGACTCCAATCGAGTATAATAAACCTCCGGTCAGTACTGATAGCTTGTTCCTCCTGAGTTTTCAGCTACGGAGTTCCCCAAATATTCGGCTGCTTCTGCTTATCCTCGTGTGTTTGTTCCACCAATCCACCGACTGAACAGAACACCTTGTCTGCAAAAGTGTCAGCACCAAGCTGTAAGATTTTCCGGACTTGCCGTACTGTTGATATTTTAGTTCCACAGTCTAAGCCTCGACATTCGACGTTAAGCTTGAGAATGTGTGGCATATGACCTAAACGACCGTTAACATTTCATTTGGACCTTTTTACTAGAAAGGCTCAGAAATCTAACTAGATTGACAGATTACATACCTTTGAAGCTCCCGAGATGTCTGCCAAATCTATTCTCGAGGCCGACGGCAAGGCCATCCTCAACTACCATCTCACACGAGCTCCCGTTATCAAGCCATCTCCTCTCCCGAAGTCCGCCACACACAATCCTCCTTCAAGACTCGCCTCTCTGTATTTCCCAGAGGATGCCGAAGTTGCAGCAATTCTCGATCAAGCCGAAATATCATACCCCTGGCTCTTACAGCCAGGTGCTAAGTTCGTTGCAAAACCAGACCAGCTTATCAAGCGACGAGGCAAGAGCGGGCTGCTTGCGTTGAACAAGACATGGCCCGAGGCAAAGAAGTGGATCGCAGAGCGAGCTGGCAAATCCCAGAAAGTTGAGTCTGTCGTTGGTGTCCTGAGACAATTCCTGGTTGAACCTTTCATTCCCCATCCAGAGGGCACCGAATACTATATCAACATCAACTCCGTTCGCGAGGTATGTCCAATTTCTGAATATATAACATCCTGTTGTGCCAGCCTATGAACGTTTCAGTTTTGTTTTGCCTGGAATTCGCAAAAGATCCATGGAGTCATGCAACTTTATCAAAGTTATTGACCGATGCTGTCAAGCGACAGCGGGCGATTATAGCAAGGTTATAAAGTACAGGAATATATATTTCGCATGTGGGAGCAAGCTTGTCTTATTATTATTGCCTTTCGGCTGGTCTCGCTTGCATGCTCGGGCGAGCGGCGACTAGAGAACATGGAGAGTCCCACTATTTACCTGATCTCAATCTACCATTCGAAACATATTTGTACCTGCGTGTAGTTTCTATCTCTATCTAGAGTTGGCTACCGCAAGTGCTACGGCTCTTCGTTGGCACTGGTATTGTTATGATTGAAACTCAACACTTCGCCAGATTGCTATTTACTATTGTTATAACTAATTCGTTGTGAATCATACTAAATAATTCATTTACTAGGGCGATTGGATCCTTTTCACTCATGAGGGTGGTGTCGATGTAGGCGATGTTGATGCTAAAGCCGAGAAGCTGCTCATTCCAGTTGATCTCTCCGAATATCCCTCCAATGAGGAAATCGCCGCAACTTTACTCAAGAAGGTGCCAAAGGGTGTTCATAACGTCCTCGTTGATTTCATCTCCAGACTTTACGCTGTCTATGTTGATTCTCAGTTTACTTATCTTGAGATCAACCCCCTAGTTGTGATTCCAAATGTGGAGGGTACTTCGGCAGAGGTGCACTTCTTGGATTTGGCTGCTAAGCTCGATCAAACAGCCGAGTTTGAATGTGGTGTGAAGTGGGCCGTCGCACGCTCACCAGTCGCTCTAGGAATGGCTGCTGCCAAATCTGACGGAAAGGTCAACATTGATGCCGGTCCACCTATGGCTTTCCCGGCTCCTTTCGGCAGAGAGATGACAAAGGAAGAAGCATATATTGCCGAGCTTGATGCGAAGACGGGTTCCTCGCTCAAGCTGACCGTTCTGAATCCTAACGGTAGGGTTTGGACACTTGTTGCAGGTGGGGGTGCTTCAGTTGTCTATGCCGATGCCATAGCCAACAGTGGCTTCTCTGACGAACTTGCCAACTATGGCGAGTATTCTGGAGCGCCCACTGAGACTCAAACATTCCACTACGCTCGCACTATCCTTGATCTTATGCTCCGCGCCCCCGTCAGTCCTGAGGGTAAGGTTCTCTTCATTGGCGGTGGGATTGCCAACTTCACCAACGTCGCGTCTACCTTCAAGGGCGTCATCAAGGCTTTGAGAGAGTTTGCTCCTAGTCTAATCGAACATAATGTGAAGATCTGGGTCCGACGTGCTGGCCCCAACTGGCAAGAGGGATTGAAAAACATTAAGGCTGTAGGTCAGGAATTGAAGTTGGACATGCACGTATACGGACCAGATATGCACGTCAGCGGCATTGTTCCTCTAGCGCTGGTCCCGGGTCGTCTGGAGCTGAGCACCGTCAAGGAATTTGGTACAGCTTAGAATTGCGATAGAACATTAACTGCATTTTTCTCAGAGTGTCTGCCTAGGCGGGTCGCTGGTTGTGGCGTACATTTTGCTCTTCAGACTCTACAATTAGAAATTTTATAATCCTGTTTACCGGGCTTGTTCAGCACCGAGGTCTTGCTCAAGGGTGTGTTGCCAACTTGCTATCAGTTCCCCAACAGTTTCTCCTGCAAGGTTAAGCTTGTTCTACTAGTGCGTCTCGTACCTTAGCTGCCTGGTAGTGGCTGGGGTAAATGGTTTAGTGGCATTCCTGTCCTCCGCAAGTCCCTGTACTACAGTATTTCCTCGCGCCGACAAGGCGCAAATTAATTTGCAGGCCACGCGAGTACCATTATTTTATATCTCAGTACATACTTTAGGTCTCTCGCACTCGAAGCGACCAGCACTGCAAATGGTGCTCGCAGTGTAGACTGACATTAAAGTACAGAATACAGCGGTAAACCTAATTAATGGCGGCGGCGGGTTGAATGTGGGTTAACGTAGTCCCTTATCTAAGATACTGTACCTTAGGGACCTAAGGTACTGTAGTGCTATTTAGCTCCCGGCTCGCACTTGCCAAATACAGATAGGAGAGCACGAGTGCTTTACAGTACGTTATATCGCAACTTCGTAAGTTGTACCTTCTAATTCTAAGATTATGTGTGAGATTACCGTTTGCCGCGCTAGCAGTGAATCCCAGGTGAAGTAAGACTGCTTAAGCCCACGTGCACGAGTTCGCAACATTTGATCTTATGGTGGCTCTGACATCTTGCCCGTCCTGATCCTATCCTGTATTCACATTGCGAATATGATCCATATCAGAATGCTTCATGTCGCTCTCTGATTAACTGCTATTTCCACAACCTGTTCTGTCGTTGTAATCCAAGTCGCGCTAGTTATTGGATCCTCAGATATGCTCGACCTCCCCATAATCAACAAACATGTTTCGCTCGGTAAGGATCTAGCTCGATCAACCTGCCTTCCCTTGGGCAATCAAATTTCCAATAATCAGACAGCCTAGACGTACTGTATACTGATAGTTTTCGGCACCTTTACAGATCCAGCTAGGTCTACTCGCGCTTTCGGCCCATATCGTGAATGCTGTCTCTCCAATTGTTGTCCAAGGCGCAGACTTCGTCAATTCCGTTACAGGTGATCGATTCCAGGTTGTGGGCGTCGCATATCAACCTGGAGGATCGTCAGGATACGATCCAGGTTCTGGTGTAGACCCATTGAGCGATGGATCACTCTGTCTGAGAGATGCTGCCCTCATGCAGAGACTTGGTAACTATCGTCCATACGATTTCGCTGCTGTGACTGCTCAATTGAGACTAACGATTGAAAGGCGTCAACGCAATTCGAGTATACAATGTTGACCCGAACATAAATCACGATCTCTGCGCCAGTATCTTCAATACTGCAGGAATATATCTCCTAGTAGATGTCAATTCGCCATTATCTAACGAAAGTCTTGACAGAAGTCAGCCTTGGAACAGCTATGATGAGGTTTACCTGAATAGAACCTTCGCAGTGGTGGAGGCTTTCAAGGGATATCCAAATACGATGTTATTCTTTGCTGGTAATGAAGTTATTAATGATATTACTACTGGGGGGTCAGTCCCACCCTACATCAGGGTAGGAATCAAGGTCTTTCTTTGATGTTAATACATCATTCTCCTCGGATGCAAAGTCTCAACATGGTTGCAAGGAAAGCTTACAAAATGTTAGGCAGTAACTCGGGATCTTAAAAATTATATCGCCAAGCATTCGAATAGGACAATCCCTGTTGGGTATTCTGCTGCAGATGTACGCGACATTCTTGTAGACACCTGGAATTACCTCCAATGTACTACAACAGGGGATTATAGTGACCCCTCACGTTCAGATCTCTTTGCCCTCAACAGCTATTCTTGGTGCGGTAGTGCTACATTCCAGACAGCGGGATATGATATTTTAGTAGGAGACTTCAAGAATACGAGCGTACCGGTTTTTTTCAGCGAATATGGATGCAACGAAGTAAAGCCGCGGATATTTCTCGAGGTGCAGGCAATATACGGTCCACTTATGACACCTTCAATGAGCGGTGGCGTAGTGTACGAATGGGCTCAAGAAGACAACGACTATGGCTTGTGTCTCTTAAACAGCAATGGCTCTGCGCAGCTCCGTACAGACTACGATAACCTCCAATCACAGTACAACGTGTTAAACTTTACCAACTTGGAGAACACCAAGCCACAAAATATCTCAAATGCCCCACCAATCTGTACATCAGGACTGATAACAACCTCTGGCTTCTCCAGCAACTTTACGCTGCCTGTGGTCCCGGCTGGTGTCCAGGACCTGATTAATAATGGTATTAAGAATGCTAACAATGGCAAGCTTATTACTGTACCTAGTCTCAAGGTGACTCAAACTATTGAGGCAAGCGATGGGTCTGTGATAACTGGATTGGAAATTAAAGCCTTGCCTAGCGATCAAAGTAATACACCATCAGGTGCCAATGACACTGATACCGGCTCCAGCCCTACGACGACGACATCTGCTGCACCTGCTGCAAGTAGCACCAAAGGAGCCGCAGGGAGAACAGAAATGACACTTATGTGTACACTGATTGCTAGCATACTGGCTATTATCTCGTTTCTGTGAGGGAGCATAACAATGAAGATTTTATGTATCCTTTTCCGTTGATACTTGAGCGTGCAGTTGTGCCTTTGTTAGATAATTTCGTTAGTTTGTTGGAAAACATGCTGACTTATTCGTCCTGTGACATAAAACCCCCCGATCCATCTACAGAAAAGGCTGTTCCAGATCGGCCTGGGATTTTTGCATCGCATGAAGTGCTATTGACTACACTAATGTTTACTCTAATCACCGCCACCATCATAAATTTGCCGACCTTGGGTGTAATGGCCCGTCATAGCTGTTACGTCCGAGAGACGAAGAACCGGGAGGTTGTTAAAGCACCACTCGTGCTTTCTTTGTTCCCGCTTACTCAGCTAGCCAGTCTTCATAAATATGGTAAAGCTCATGGTAAATGCTCTGCCAACTTTCATCATTCTATTAATACAACTGAATTTGAACCATCCCAGTAGGTCGCTTATGGCACTTAAGGCCTCTGAGGCACATGCTGATTACCAGGCTGTATAACGGCATCTGTCCTGTATGAGCATTCGCCAAAGAGAAGATGAGTCGTGGACTTCTGTGAGCATCTCATTATCCGGAACAAGAGCCAAGTGGTTTGCTGGGACAGCTGGCACGTATTGAGACTACAATGGATATTGAGTGAACCTAGTAGCTTCATTGCCATCGTGCTATGACAGAAATCAAGGAATGCAGTATCCAGTGTTGACTGTCCTTATCATCGAACCTCTTCCATTGAAGTTGAACTGGCCTCCAGCTGTAAAGCTTTTCCTTGTATACTCTCTACTAAGAATATCTCTATACTCATAACCCGACTTCAACTACGTGGCTATTCATGAGATTGAACACGTGGTCGGAATTCTTTTAACCCAATCACGTGACGCGTGGCTGACAGAACACCGTTGAGTTGGGCAGAGATGGGCAAAATACTGAGGCCATTTTCACTAAACAGCCATCATTGTTCTATATTTGGTGATTGTTCCTGCATCGACTACAGGCAGGTACAGCACGTCATGCATCATCTTGCAGAGGATAAACGCTCACCAGCCTCAACTTATTACCCCTATCTTAAATTTCTACTTATAACCACGTTACCATGCCCTCAAAGCAAGCAACAACCACAACCCCCCCCCAAAAAACACTGCTTTCCACGAACACAATCTGGCTATATAAGGTACCACAGTACATCTACTCCATCTTCTGTGACTTATAACTCCAGGCTCTTTGGGATTAAATCACTTCGAGACCTCCTTACCTTCGGTGTCCCTCATCTTCTCGAAGCTCTCATATCGCGCTCATGTGCGTTCAGTATTACATCCTATATCGATGTGGGCATACGAAATATCTTAGGCTCGAAGAGTGTCTAGATTACTGGGAGGACAACTGCCCGGGTGTCAGAACCAGTGTCCAACGCGCGCCGCATAGGTGCAACGATTGCCGGAATCGACGGTGAGATGGAGCTTAGCACTTCAAAAAATTGAAGATGTTCTGGAAAAAGGTTCAGGGTCCAGGACATGGTTCTGAATTTATAGGCGTTTTGCTAGGCAAGCAGGGAATGGGAGTTTATATAGACGTTGGGCTTCAAAAGGAAAACCAAGGGTTCAAAGCCTCGTCGCCGACGTCATCTTGTCACTACCGTGTTTTTTTATTTGTGGTAGAGGCCATGTAGACATTGCACAAGAGTTTCACCAATGCCTTACTTAGTAACACAGAGACATATACTAAGAAATATAGAAATGCATACACGTTACAACCTGCTATTACCTCTGGACCCCTTTTCTGTGAAGCTTTTATAACATTAAGACTCCCAAGAGATTTCGCAATGAAGGTTGAAAATCCAGATACGATTTAAAAATTACGTGTTGTATAGCTACCGACTAACCGTAAGTAGGGTATAGATAAATGAGAGGACAAAAGGAGAGGGTTGCGAGACTATGGGCCGGATGCCGATATCAAGAACACGTGCTGCTACAAGATATGGCAAGCCCCAGTCGGCTAGGATGTGGTAGAAGCGGAAGGCTTAGCCAGAAGCCCCCAAAATATTATAATACTAAGGCTCGATTAGAAGATGGACTCTAAAACCATGGTATCCCGAAAATCCAGGTTACTTATGTGGGTAAGGTACTGACTAACTAACTAATGGAACGTCATGAGAAGTTTAAAATTGGGATAATACCATTTCCTACCACTTATGTCAACACGCTTATCTGGATGCCAAATCGTGACTATTGCCAGTCCAATACCCCACTGAACGCCATTATAAGCAGTGCTACCGCCCAAGATCCACCGCACGATGCACCTTATCATGAAACGCCTGTAAATCAACGGCTTATAGCCTACAACTTCGTAATATTATCACTGAGTCTCCTTGCCTGCGGCACGCCCGACCCTGGAGCACTAGATCCAGATCCAGGCTTTGGGTCACTGGTGGGGCCCGAAGCTGCCCCTGGCCTACGTTCTTGTAGTCGGAAGTTCATCAACCATCTAACATGCATACCAAGAACACCTTGCGCACTCCTGAGCTCAGCAAGCTGCTCTTTAATTGGAATGGTCTCATTAAAGAGCATCATAGTCTGTTTAGCTTCAAGCTCAGTCATACCGGCCGATATCTGGTCAACTTTGGTTTCCTGGGATTCGAGCAAAGATAGGAGATACTGGTCGCGAGAGTCCGACGGTGCATATTCCATTGACTGTGGTGCCGTCTCTGGTAATCCTGACATGTCAGGCACTTGGTAGCTCAGTGGTGTAGATGACCACGTTGGAATAGATCTGTCATTCTCCAAAGACCTGATTCGACGATCTTTCGCCTTGTCTTCCTTGCGGAGCGATTCAAGTTCACCTTGGAGATGAGTGATATCCCCTTTCAAGTTTTCGACCACTGGGCCTATGTTCTTCAATTCACACAAGTGAGCGTGGTCTGCAAGATTCTTCCTCCTTGACGTATATCTGCAGCCGTACTCTGCCCATTTGCAAGGCGCGATAGCTTCCGTACAGACATCGTCATGATTGCTTGCGAAACATCGTAGGATCTCCACACCGCACTTCTCGCAGATCAACTCTCGTTCATTGCACTCATTCGCCCGATGGCGTTCCATGTCTACCTCCAATAAGTCGCTGGAACAATCTGGACAAATAATGAGAGAATGCAAGCACCCTCGATCAAAGTCCTTTCGCGGTACTTTGCCATTGCAAATCACCTCTGAGCATTTGATAAGGGTAAAACCGCAGTATTTTTCAACGTGGCTCTGGACCATAGACCGAGCTAAGACCTTCTCACACCCTTTAGCAGCATTCGGGCACTTGACTTCGAGGCTATCAAGCTGATTAAGGATAAGTCGGTGTGTTGGGCCAATATCAGATGGCACCTGAAGGGGAAGTCTGTCAATTGGGCATATGGGGGTAATCTTATAGGCAAGGTCGAAACATTCTTTGCAAAAGACGTGCTCGCAGCTTGTAGTTATCGGTTCAACAAAAGGAAGCCGACAAATCGGGCAGATCAGGTTCTCGTTCACAGCTGTTATATAGTCGAGGTTTCGTAGATCATTAGGAACGTGCTGCTCTGCAGCAAATAGCAGGCTTCGTTCACTGAGGATAGAAAGGCCCTCAGTATCTAGTGTGGTGGGCTCCTCAGATGGAGGAGTAGGAATGTCTTGTGGGGACGATTCAGGTAATGTAGTAGTAGACTCTGATTGAAGAGGACCTGGATGATAGCCTAGAGGTGGTTCGCTGGGATCTATAGGAGGTGATGACGAAGGGGATCCATGAGGAAGTTGGTCGAGCGGGGTGACAGGTGTATTCGGAGGTTGTAGTGATCCGTTTGGAGTTGTTGGCGTTCTCGGACGGGAACGTAACGCACGAGGCGTGGACATGGCCTGTTAAGGATGTGAAATAGATGAATGTCGGGACAAACTTGACACGGAGTGCAAGACCGGGCACTGGTGCTCGGCCTTGTGGAAGCTATTCCAAGTGGCAAAAGCAAAAGACAATAGGCGAAGCTAGATATGGAACTATGCCAATATCGCCTGTATCTAAAAAGAGGCCATGGCTAAGGGACAGCCATCTCTAGAATTGTGTTGTTATTGTGAGGAGTTGAGGCTGGCCGATAACTACGTACCTGGATGTTAGGATTGTGAGAAGGGTCCTCGGCCTTGCGGTTGTTGATGGCCAATGTCTGGCGACCGGAGCTTATCGATAGCCCCTCCGATTGGCTCAATAGTTGCACGACTGGCCGGCTCGACGCATCGTCGCCTTTTGAACAGATGAGGCTGGCTGGCATATGACATCTACCCTTCAGTCTTCCTATCATCACAGCAGGCATCGCGAAAACAATACTTCGGATTGCGACGAATACAACAGTGCACCGGTGTCCTAAGCAATAGGGCAAGTCACTACGACGGCAGAACCACATCACAATGTCGAACCCCAATCAGCTCTTCCTCCTGGCCGATCATATTAAACTCTCCCTCCTTGAGCGCCAACGAGCAATATCGCTAAATCTTGAGCCTAATTCGCAAGATGGACATATCGCCAGGTCACTTGAATCCCTGAGGGAAGGCCTAGATGGTATCTCTAAAGAACGAATAAGATTAGAAGAAGCCGGAGACGCACCGTATGACTACTTAGCCTCTGTTCTGATAATAGTCGTCTCTAACTTTAAAAAAGGGCATCTGCTGCACTTCAACTGACGGAAGATAACCTTCAGTCACAATACGATGACCTGACCTCCCAATTCCATGGCTTCCCAAGCAATGCGATTTCCTCTACAATCTCACACCCTAACAATCCCTCCCTCAGTGAAGATTTTGCTCGTGCTTCAGAGCGTCCGCATGCTGCATCTTCATCCTCTTTCCTCAAGAAGTCCATTCGCGACAACCCTCCTCTCAACTCTCCAAAGTCCGTCCGTTTCTCCGACACACCACATGTGCAAACTCTCGATACAGATGAAGAGGCCGCTCGAAATGCCCTATTTCCATATCGCGACGATCCCACCTCCGCTCCACCCGACCAAAGCCATCTAGATAATCAGCAGATCCACGCTTACCATTCCCAAGTCATTGCGGAACAAGATGAGCAGTTAGATCGCTTAGGCGAGAGCATTGGCCGACAGCGAGAGCTGTCAATCCAGATCGGAGATGAGCTAGACAGCCATGTACAGATGCTTGATGAGGTTGACGGGCTGGTGGATAGACACCAGTCAAGACTAGATAAGGCACGGAAGAGTCTGGGAACTGTAGCTCGGAAAGCGAAGGATAATAAGCAGTTGACGACAATTATTATACTGATTATTATTCTGGTGTTGCTGATTATCATACTGAAGTGATAGGCGGGAAAATTCTGTAATGGAGTGTGCATTGGGCGGCGTTCACAGCTTGCGTCGTTGTAAATACTTAGGTCTTTCTGGGAAACGGCGTAGGTTACAATTAGGTGCACATATTTTTAGTATATTCAAGAGCTTTATACCAGTCACTTGCTTGCAAAGCTTATCATATACACTGCACACCCCATCAGAAACCCTGCAAATGCTCCCATTGGCTCAATTTCCTTTAGATTTGCTCCCTGTATGGCGGAGTGCAATTATGATACAGGCATGTTGTCTATCAGTACGGCAATTCTTACACCGATGCATCCCATTTAGGGATCAAATCCACTGCTCTGACTCGTTCCTGTCCTATGGCACGTCAGCAATCAACGGAGCCTTCAGCAGATAGTCAGCAATATGCCCAACTAGATAGCATAGCTACATACACTAGGTCTCACCTACTTATGCTTCTCCTGAGCGTGCTTCTCTGTCTTCTTTTGCAGCTCTCTGATACCATTTTCCGAGTGGTCATTGTGCTCATGGCGATCGGCAGCAACGGCTTCTTCACTGTCCGTGGCAAGTTCAGGCTCCCAATGTCCTTTGCCTTCTTTCTCTTTCTTCAAAAGATCCTGCTTGTGCTTCTCATTGTTCTCGGCCTGAGAAGGATCATCTAGTTCAAAATTAGTCTATGCACCATGTAGGATGATCATGTGTACGACAAGACGAGTAGCAGTGCAAGTAATTAGCACAATACATGTACTGTAAACCAGGAGAGCCTCGACTAAAGAGAGGAGTACATACGGCCATTACTCTCCTTCAGAGCTATAATGGATGAAGATGTGAATGGTCTCGTTGCCTGCACCGAGCGAGTGGCTACAAGCCTTGTCTGCATCACCAATCTCGAGGTCCTCAGCAAGGACAACATCATGATAAGTCTTGATGTTGGTCAATTTGGAGCTATAATGGGTTTTATTTGAGCAATTTGAAGTATAATCAAGGAAACTCCGACTTTAGAGATGATGAGGGGATCTAAGGTGATGCTCTAGTCAGACTCGGGGTGCAGAGGATTTCATTGACCACGAAGCTCAGCACTTGTGGTGGGTGCTCATCCTCGGCTACTATAGCAGTCTGGTCAAGATTGAAGATGTACTACGTCATTGCATTTAAGAACCCCATATATGGTAAAGCGGGGTCGAAAGATATGATTCGAGACTAGAGAGTGCACAGCGTTGTTATTAAGAGTGAAGAACAAAAGCAAGCCAGTTAATAATGAATACCAAACATGTGGTTGGCTCGAGACGCGACAGCCCTGCATCGTTGGGACTCGCATGTAATAATCACATTAAGACAAGCTTGGAGCAGCTTGGACCACTATGCTGAAGCTGTACTTCAAGGAGGAAATGGACAAGCATGGAAACTGCAAGTATGTTTGTAAATAGCACATATAATTGATTTGACACTTATATGCAGACTGGAATAACAATATATCATCCTGATATACGGTTCGGCACCGATAATGCAACGTAAAGCAGAACAAAGCAGAAATCATTGTAGATGACACCCGTCTCTCATATATGTCATGAGCGCATTCGTTTGATCATCACAAATGAATCCAGCCCGTAACCATAACCGCTCAAAGCACCCGCACCAGCAATCCATACACAATGACCAACACCAAGGAGCTGTGCTCGTCATACAACAGAGCATCCGACCTTTGTTCACCCAAAACCCGCCCATCCAGCTATGTGAAAAGGCATAATTATATCTTGACCACCCTAAAACCTGAAAAACACCACTGCCCTTTGTACCGAGTAAAGGAAATCGTTCTATATGATGTAATTTTTTTCTTCAAAACCGTGAGAAGTCGCCGCTTCTGAACCTGAGAAAAGTAATGCAGGCCAACACCAAACGCAATCAAGTATGCACGCTCAAAACAACCCATTGCCGTGGGTGAACACCTTTTTCCTAATTGAAACAGGTATCGATATCTTCGCGCCGTCGCTAGCTCAAAGAATTGGTTGATGGTTATCGTAGATAAATTTATACAAAGGATTCGTTGAGGAGGGTATAGGTTGATACCAACGATTGCCGAGTCGAAGTCGAACATCGATGCCAAGGATCAGGTGCCTGCCAGCATGAGAATTGAGAATACAAGAAACAACCATTGCGAATGGAGACCGAGTTGCTTTCTCGATCAAAAGACAGCGACAACCATCTACCATCGTCGACCGATTGCTGGGTGCATCCTCGCAGGCGATACCGATGGAGGTGGGCTCGACATTGAGACGCCGGTCGAAGGGTTGACAATCGGAATCGCATTACGGATCCGTGTGGCGGCAGGCTGATGAATCTTGAGATTCGACGGCTGGGTTTGGTACCCGGAGGGTATGTATGGGTTAGAAGCAGAATTGAGAGAAAAAGCCGCGGTGACTTGTTGTGCACGTTGTGTTGGCGACGATTCTGGCGATCCTGAAGAGAGCGAAGATCGGTCTGAGGTCGAGCCTATAGACACCAACTATTGTTAAGACACCTGTTAGTATATTGTATTTAATAGTACAGATATATCAATGCAATTAGGTAGCATTGGGATTTGACATTAAGGGTCCGTGCAAAAAGACACTTACATCGCTTTCTGTCAATAGCGCTGGGACGAATTCCATGTCATCATCTAGGTCGAACGAGCGGCCTGCCTCGAACTTCTGTCGGAAGTTTGTAACGGAGGCTGTGTCCGTCAGTTCCTTCATACTCCGCACCCCTCTAAACTGCTTGTGAGGGTTCTGGGAAGTCGAAACTCGAGGCGCCCGTCTACTGCGACCACCATGATGTTGGGATGGTGTCGGCCCATTTGCCGACGTAGGATGCTGGTGAGCGTTGTAGTGATAGTACGAAGACATCATCGGTTCATTGACGGATGGTAATAAAAGATGTCGGAGATGGTTCTGATGGGAGTGGGATATGTTAAGTTGAGGCTGCGTGCGGTGGTGTTACCAAATCACCTGACAGGAAGGAGATTTTCGGGCCGACAAAGAACAGGCCTTCGCGAAACGGAGAGCCGTCTCAGATGGAAGAGTATCGAGGTTAAGATATTAGATTGAGCCTGGGCTCGAGAGATTTGTCCTGGCAGGTCGAAGAAAGATGATGAAGCTGGGCTGCGATTGTATTGATGGGAGAGCGAGCGAGGAGGGAGGGAGGGGGGAGACAGTCATGGGGAGTTTAATGGACGCTTAATCCCCTTAGCGAGCCAATTGACAGCATTGCCACCGGGCTAGTGTAGCGCTTCGAGTGACGGGACTGGGGGGGCTCGCGATGGCTGGTTACGGGCTACGGCGACTGCGGTGGGCCGGGAGCAGAAGAGGAAGACGAGGGAGAAGCCGCAGACAAGACAACAGGTGGTGCGCGACGACAGGGACGGGGCCGGCCATAGCCGCCATAGCAGCCATCACTTACGGGAGATGGGAGATGGGATATGGGACATGGGACATGGGAACAGTGGATAACAGCGAGGAAGCGGAGGCGAGAGGCGAGAGGCTGAGGCTGAGGCTGGATCTTGAACCCATCGCATGCTTGCCGGAAGTTGCTGTGCAGGACAGGACAGTACAGCCACGGACCGGGACTGTCCACGGCCGTAGCATGACCACACAATTTGGCATCGCGGTATTTGATGGCCCTGCCAGTGCAGCAGCTGCCTCGACTTCTTGCGAAGCTGCCACGAGATACTCGCCAGGCGCAGTACAGTAGAGGCAGGCAGGCTGCCAGGGCCTAGACGAGGCGGCGTCAGGCACGGAAACCCACCACAATGCGCAGACCCTGTCAGGGCCTGTATTGCGCATGCAAGACCGCGCAGGCATATGGAACGTGAAGCCCAGACGACGGCCTGAGTGGGCGGCTTTGCGCCAGTACGAAGAGTAAGTACTGTCTGCAACTGTTACTTTGGCACTGTTGCTTTCACTGTACTACTGTACGTAAGCCCGAGTAACTGGCACTGGCACCGGCACCGTATGTAACTATTAGCTGCTGTAAACAGCAACTGAGGCATCTCTGGCATTCTTACTTACCTACTACCCACCTACCCTACCTCACCATGCACTGTACATACGGTACTATACTGTCCCATCCTGCACTATCCTGCACTATCCTGCACTCTGCTTTACGTGCGCACTCCTGCAACGAGCAGCGACGGCATTCTGGGCGGTTGTCGGATAGACGGGCGGCATTTCAGTACTGGAATCCAGCGTCATGCCAACCCTGCCATTCTTCTCCCCCTCGCCTGCGCAGCAGTCACACAGCGGTGCAGAGGCACGAGAGCATATAACGAGCAGCAACATAACGGCCATGTTGCTCCATCCCTACTTGCACTCAAGTTCCCGTTACCAAGCATACCGAACCGAACGTCTTTTCCCGATTTCCGAGTCCCTGCGCCGGACTCTGAGCTCGACCATTATGCTGGCTAGACAAAGAACAATGGTGTTGTCGCTCGCTACTGTTTGTTTGCATGGCAGGCTAGGCTAGCAGGCTGGCAAGGCGGCAGCTGTGGACCTCTTCCTCCTGTAACTCTCGCATGCATCGGGCAATCCGCATGCATGTATTGCACTTGGTAGCACTGTACAGAGTACTGTACAGAGTACTATACAGAGTACGGTGGTTGTACTGCACAATAACAACAGCAATACCGTACTGCGCAGTGTGCTGGCTGTAGTGGATACAGCCCAGTTTAGCCTGTCCAGCCTTTTCAGCTCTATACAATTCTCGTCAGCTTCAAGTGCGTGAGTGCGTGACTGCCTAAGCATAGAGTATTGCATGCAGTACGTAGAGTACATACGTATACATATACAGTTACTTACTTTACTGTATGTACTTGTACGTACCGTACCTGTTGCTCTCTTGACATAATCCGAGCGAGTACTGCTCCCTCACCCCTCCGCCGTCTCTTGCATGCGCGCCGCACACCCATGATCCCGTCGCGTTTGAATTTACTTACCCCGTAGTTGCACCGAAAATAGACTCGAGGGAAGAAATTTGCATCCAGCAAATCGTTTGCGAAGTACCCGGTTCACACCGTACATGTAGCTACCTTGACGGGCAACTACTAGCTAGGCAAGGTACTCTATGGGCGAACCATATTGGGACTTGCCCGGGGGAGCATACCTTACTTAGATAAGGTAGTATTCGCTTTTACACCGCCCTTTTGACGCCGCGGATATGCTGCTGCCTGCATTCATGACCAACCCCATTTACAGAGAGCGAGTACATCTGCACAAGGAATACATGAATAATAATATTAATCAAGGATAATGTTCATGTTTTTTCTATAGCTTGCCTGCCATTGGACCTCCTGAATCTTGCCATCACTGTAGCCTCTTGTTGTCAGCACTAAGCTTGGCTGCAACCCATGCCTACATTCTGTCAGACAGATGCACAGGAGGCTAGAGATAGCTAGACAATTGATCTGACGCACAAGGCTCTTAGAAGACGGGATGTCTTTGATAAACCCCGTCAACGGAATCCAGTGTCTACATACGTATCTGAATTTATATGCAACCTTCTAAACCTATACATATCTAAGGTGTGGGTTTGGTAGGATTGTCCTCGTCAGCCAAGCCCTCGTCGGCTACGGCTCGAAACAAGTTTGCTCGACATCCACTTCCACAGAGCGTGCTTAGCTGCTCCTAGCTTGCTGAAAGGTGATGTCTTCTCCGCGGTTTCACGATATCCTCTTTTGCCCTTAGTCTTTCATTTGTCCAAATTTCGAGCTTTGATAAATCTATTGACCTGCTCTCTCGTGAGCTTCTCATTATACTGTTCTTGTACCTCGTAGAAGGATATAATTTCCTGTGTACAATCAACAATCCCTTCGATATCCACGTTACTTTCTGCTAGCCAGCTCGACAGCTTTTGCACTTTTGTGCGAGGAGGGCCACCTAGCTTTTCTATAGTCGTTCCAGTCTTTGCTTGGTTAACAGAATTCAATGCAGCCTGAGCAGCGACTGCTATGCTGTTGGCCGAGTTACTGGACGTCGTTGCGGGTCCACTGCCACTACCATTGCCGACTGGACGGAGTACCATCGCGAGGAGTATGGCCGTGAGGGCAATAATATGAGGTGCATGGAGTAACGGTAAGTCAGTCATGTAGTGATCGTTTATGATGGACCATGCCAGGGAGGACTCTTCTTGTACGAGAGAAAAAGTGCCCTGTAATGCTAACAGGCTTCGGTAAGGGTGATGGACGATCATTTGGGAGTTCATCTCAGATATAAGGAAGAATTCACATTCCCCAAGCTTCGAGGTATCCGTGTTAAAGAAATCTGCCAGAGAAAGAGTTAGCAAGTCTTGTAACCAGGATGAGAGTATATTTGGGTACCTGGCCACATCGACCGCGCTTCGCTCACGACCAACCGGATGTGTTGTGGAGATTCCTCCATCTTGCACGCCAGATAAACTGCTGTCGCTATGACCAAATATGGATTTGTGCGCCTAATTTCGACTTTTGAGTAAAATCTCCGAATGTACAATTGTGCAGTAGCCATAGCTTGCTGACGGACTTGAAGGCGCTTGCCAAGCCTATTCACCTCTGAATAATTGTTAGACCTGTGGACTTAGTGTGTTTAATATGGTGAGCTGATAACACTCACGTTGATTGAAGTAAATGCTTAGATGGCGTAACTGAGGCAAAGGGTACGCCTGGACAAGATTCTGATCCTCATCCTCCAGTTTTTGCCGTAACTCTGCCAGCTGCGGCTTAGTGAATTGCCAGTGACGACGTTGCGTTGATTCCCAATAGTTAGCCGCCATAGTTTTTTTGCGGACACAGATCACCAGTGAAGGTGTCAATCGTCCTGAAGGTCGAGCAATCTGGCCGAGCTGGAAGTTTTAATCCTGTCATGGATGAGGCTGACCACTTAGGCTTGAAGTCTCTTGAATTGGCAGTAGGCTCGCGATCACACGAGGCTCTCATGAGGAGGCCCACGGCTGCCAATCACTATCGACTTATCTCGGAAGCAGAGATCCACTACGGCAACCAGCAGTGTAGTAAGCTTTATCAACTATTCTCGCTTCGCGGGCCTTTGGGCCGCCTCTGACGGAGGACTATAGACTTCAAGGTCTGAAAGTCGGGTTTTGTACTCTACGCCGAACGATACTCCTACGAAGCTTCTCAACATGATACTATCTTCGCTTCGATGATAGCAAGTATCGCTGTTAGGTGCTTCTATATTGGCCTTATGGGAAGTCATGAGAGGCATTTATAACGCGTATCCGGTTAAAGCATGGATCTTCTCGAGACACAAAATGCGAGGGACGCTCGAGTGGAGCGGCTTTGGCGGCAGTTGGATACACTGAATAAAGGCGAATTGGATCTAAAAGATCTTCGAAAAGGGCTAACAGAGATTGATCATCGTTAGTAGCAACTATTTGTTATTATCGAACGCATTCACTGACACTTTTCACAGCTCTAAAGAACGCTCACGATCTACTGCAAGATGTTATGAAGGTGGTAGATAGTAACGGTGATGGTAAAATCCAATACGAAGGTATGACCTCTATTGTTGCAAAACATAGTCTGTCAAATATCGATATAGTCCTTTGATACCTGCAGCGTAGACTGACCTATTTTCCTGCAGAATTTCGTATATTCGTTGAACAGACAGAGAAGGAGCTCTTATCACTCTTTAATTCTATAGACCGAGACAATAATGGCAAGATAGACAAGTCTGAATTACAGACAGCGTTCACGAAAGCTGGTCTGGCTGTTCCGGATTGGAAACTGAATCAATTTTTCTCCGAGGTCGATACCAACAACGACGGTGTGATTAGTTTCGACGAATGGAGGTAAGCAGGACACTTTCTCTCCTCTATCAAGCATATGGTTCAGAAGCTAGCAGCGAACAACGATTTTATTGACGTATTTCCAAACTTTGCTTGTAATTTTACTTCCTAATGCGACCTTAAAAAGGGTTTCGCTTCACCATAGTTTAGCAAAGGCTTACCCTAAAATTAGGAACTTCCTCCTCTTTTTACCTGCCGATGCTCCAGGACTTAAAGCTGTCCTGTCGTACTATTCATCTGCTGTTATATTGAATGCAGAAGGGGATACTCAACTTAGCGACGATACCGTTGAGGGACTAGGTACACCATCTACATTTCTTACAACCCTTTTCGGATCCATTATGAGAATAGCATCACCCCCGCAAGCTCGACATGTCCCGAGCGGAGACACATCTCGGCTTGCCGATACAGCGAATGATCCTGTGAAAGCAGTACAGAACGCATTTTCCAAACCCGCCATCTACGAAGCAATCCAAGATCATTTCCTCCACGATCCTGACCAACCTCAACCATCCTCCCTAGCTAGACGGTACATACAAGAAAAGGATCTGGATTTTTCTGAAGATTTTGATGTATCAGAGGTTGTCAGGAATGTCTCGCTGACGGTCTTGCTACCTGATCCAGGCTACTTCGCGGCCGGTGGAATAGCTGGTGTAATTTCCCGAACTGCAACAGCTCCTCTCGACCGACTCAAAGTCTACTTGATCGCCAATACCAGTGTCGTCGCCAAAGACTCCCTAAAAGCAGTTAAGGAGGGTAACCCGTTTGCGGCTGCTAAACATGTTGGACGGCCGCTCATTGAAGCAACGAAGGAGCTATGGAGGGCTGGCGGAATGCGCAGCTTGTTTGCGGGTATGTGATTTTATAGTCTGTAGAGAGCCTAGCTAACATAATAGGCAACGGTTTGAATGTCATCAAGGTCATGCCAGAGTCCGCCATCAAATTTGGATCCTATGAAGGTGCCAAGCGTGCTCTTGCCCATATTGAAGGCCATGGGAATCCGCAAGAGATCAATCCATACTCAAAATTCGTTGCTGGCGGTCTCGGTGGAATGGTATCCCAGTACGTCTTTCACCCAATCTTACGTTTGAATGATCACTTTGTATGAAGTCGCTGCCTTGCCTCATATATTCCATCTATGTGTGACTAACTCCTGCTGCAGATTATGTGTTTACCCTCTTGATACCCTCAAGTTCCGGATGCAGAGTAATGTTGAAGCGAAAGGCCTTCAAGGAAATGCTCTCATCTTAGCCACCGCCCGGAAGATGTACGCTGACGGCGGTATACGCTCCGCCTATCGCGGCCTAACTATGGGTCTGATCGGGATGTTTCCATATTCTGCCATCGACCTGGCTACATTTGAGTTCCTCAAGGGGCGCGTTGTTGCATACAATTCTAAGACCCTAAAACTTCCAGCTGATAATCCTGAATGCCTGCCAGGTTCCTTTGCTACCGGTGCTATTGGCGCCTTCTCTGGAGCATTTGGGGCATCCGTGGTTTATCCCGTGAATCTTTTGCGCACCAGACTTCAAGTCCAAGGCACAGTACTCCATCCGCAAACTTACGACGGTGTCGTAGATTGCGCAAAAAGGACAATCACTAGAGAAGGAATCCGGGGACTCTTCAAAGGCATTACTCCGAATTTATTGAAAGTCGTGCCAGCTGTCAGCATCACTTACGTTGTGTACGAGAATGCGAAGAAGGTGCTGCATCTGCGTTAAGGTACAGGCCTCGTATATGGATTATGATGATCGGAAAGGATCATCTAGATGTATCGGACACAGACGATGACCTTGAGCATTAGCATGGCGTATGGATATATGAAAGATATTGATCGGCGTAAAGGTATATGGGCTGGTGCGACGTCTACAGGCGAAGGCATCAGGAAGTCATGCAATGGAAGAGCCATCGCCTCCATGCTACTGTGCATAATTGTCTATTTAAGCAAGTCACGACTTTTTCTGTATTTGAATCCGAGAACTGATGTTCAGTACGAACATCATATAGTTTATGGGTGGTCGCCAATTGCTACATGTTGAAAATTTGGTTGGCATTAAGCAGTGATATTTAGTTTGAGTGGGGTAGGGTCCTTTTACGAAATAATGTTGAATTTCTACTGATTGGCTTCATGCCAGCTTCGTGCTATCCTATAAAGATAATTCCAGCAATCCCAGTCGGAGGCTGTTGTCACACCAATGAACCGGTTAGAAAAGCTCTTATCCACTTGGGTCGTGCATTCGATTACTTGCCAATGCAGATCCTATATGTCAAAGCGTATGACTCCTCATAGTACGCCCAGCTGCTTCATGAGTTGTCCATCACAAAATTAAGTCTCCTATGCACCAAAACTCCCCATCCAGTAAATGCACCAAACCTATGCTCCATCTAGCTCCATCATGCCAGTTTCGAAATCCTCATCATCCATTCCAAACTCATCTGCCATGGCTACATCCCTTTCGTTCCCTTCCCTTATGCTATCTAGTATGGTTCCGCTTTGCAACCCCCTAATCTTCTCCTCGTCGGCCTTCTCCTGGTACTCCTGTAGCTGAGCTAATGTCCACACGCTGGGATCGTCATCCAATTTATTGACCGGCTGGGCGATAGTCTTCAAGAACTTCTTCGCGGCGCTAACCGCCATATCTGTACTCAAGTTCGTATCGGGGTCTAATAGTGCTTTGTTAATCCAACTTGGCAACTGGGCCCGTTTCTTTGCGAAGCGTCGATCGGCAAGTACCATGATACCGTAATCGTCTTTACCTCGCAAGACACGACCGAGACATTGAGAGGCATGTCGCATGGCATCGAAAGAGAGAAAGTCGTTCTCGCGAATACGATATGTCTCGCGAAGGAACTCGAGCCGTGCTTTTAGGATCCTAGACTCTGTATATTGGAAGGGCACGCCAATGCAGAGCACGGTTCGGCCGTACTGATGGTCGAAATCGATACCTTCGGATACCTTACCACGCGCCACACAGAGAAGGACCGCTCCACGCCCGTTGCAGCATGCAGTGCGATATGTCTCAAGCGCCAGGGATGTCTCTTGGGCATCAGGAGTTTCAACGAGAATGAGCTTGTATTTCCAGACCTCGTCGAGGATTCCCATGCCTTGCCACATACTGATGATTGATTCCATGTAGAGGTATGAGGGAAAGAAGACAACCATTCCATCAGGTGTAATCTTAGAAAATTCTGTGAGGAGGTTTCCATAGTTTCTAACCACGCTGGGCTCGTTACGGACCTGGAAGCCAGAAGAAATTGCTACTTGGTCACTGCCACGGGTGACGATCATTGGTAAGAAGGAACGCCGCGCAAGCGTCATGTCATAGGATTCTTGAACCACCGTGTTAAAATTAAGCATCTTTGGATACATCTCCAGTGGTGACAGAGTTCCAGAGGTAATGATGACCGAGGAAAAACGATCGAAGACCGGTTTTATTGCGATGGCAGCATCTAGACACGTGAAGTGTAGGACTGGGTTAGGTACCTCGGCCGTGTCCGACTCATAAGGTTCAAGGATCAGTAGGAAGCCTTTCTCGTAGGTGGCGACTAGAGTGGCGAATGTCGCTACTTCTTGTAGAGGTTGATAATCTTCAATGTTCGTCAACTCCAAAGTTCGCACCAGTGATGTGAGACGTTCTGCGCAGAACCGTAAAGGTTTCTTCTCGATGAACGTAGTTTCTTTGAGATGTGCTAAAAACGATGGTGGCGTTTCTGAGATGACCTGCCGAACCTTCATCCGAGTCTTGAGATATTCTACGAATCGTTTCAAGAACGCGACGAAATGTTCTGCCCTCCTAATGTTGCCAGGAACCGCTTCTTTGAGGAGGTCATCAGGTAAGGCTGGATTCGACATGAAGGCGTCTTCTTCTCGGGCTTCCTCGGCATCTCGAAGGCCCTCAACTAATTTTGTATACTCGTTTTGCAGTTTCTCTGCATCTATGTCTTTCATCTCGGCAATCTTACGCTCCAGATTTTGCGCTCCTCGCGTTGCTTTTCGCAAGGAGTCTTCTGTAATATCGGTACTAAGTGATTCAATGCAAACGTTGTCAATGTTATGGGCTTCGTCAAAAACCACTATGCAGTCCTTTGACAGCTCTTTTGACACTCGCTCGGCAATCTTTGGATCTAGGAGGTAATGGTATGAGTAGATAATAACATTACAAAACGACATCTGTCAAAGTTAGTTGTGTAGACAGACCACAAAGAATTGAGACGGACCATCCGCCTTGAGGTAAAATAAGGACACTGTTTATGCTGTTCGCCATAACGTATGAGACCTTCTAAGGTCCATACACCATTAGGAATGAGGTCATGAGGCTCAAGAAGGTCAAGGTTCTGTTGTCATTAGCTTCGCCCACGTTTATACTAGGAACCTCATCTCACATCGTGATAAATGCACAACTCTACATGCTCACCCCTCTCCTTCTTTTCTTTTACGAATCCAGCCGTTAGACTTCGACACCGAGCATCTACAACTGCGCCACTTTTCTCTCGCTTGACGGACGGATGTAGACACAGGTTCTTCCGACTCGTCAGACCCAGTCCACGGAACTCCTCTTCTTCCCCGAGTTGCTCAGCTCTGTATTTCATGAGAGCCTTCAACTCGGCCAGTGCTTTCTCGATCTCAGACATCGTACCTGACAGTCGTCAGACGGCAACAACAGCTGACGAGGCGACATACTTACGTGAGCAGTAGATCAATTTCCGGTGTTCGGGATAATACTGCTGATATGCTACGATCAGGGACAGGAGAGATACCGTCTTTCCTGTTCCCGAAGGCATCTCCAGTACGCAGTGACCTCCAGCATCAAGTGTTCCTAGTGATAGTCTGTTAGCATCAAGAGTCCGCATGTACCCTGGCAGTAGTGGAAGACTATGTAGCCTTGGGGGCAGCTCACTTTTGAGGTCACACATGTATGAATATTGTTCTATATCAAAGCGTCAGCTAGTTGCCACCTGGGTGTTGGCGGCGTAGACGCACCTGGATATATCCTGGGGTAGGGGAAGAGGACCGGAAGGTCACTGCGAAGATTTAGCTTGCTGAGCCATAACGGCGCCGACGATGAGATCTCACTCTATGTTGAACTTCATCTCGGACGCACGGGTGCACGCAGCCGTCGTTGATAAAGCTGTTCTGCAGACGGGCGTCGAATTTGTCGAGATTATTATTTGATGCCTCGTGCCTGACGACGTCTGCTACAGGGATTAGGACCGTCTTAGAGCCAGCATGGGGAATTCAAACAAGCGAGCAACCAACCAATAATAATGACGCCGTTTGGTTTTTCAGGCGCCAGCTCGACGATGACGATAAGGATAAGGATAAACGATAATGATAATGATAATGATAGCGATAACGATAGCGATTCGAGGATTTGTCTACCAGTGTCGACCAATCCTCCGTCGTACTTTACATCGAAAAGCTTGAGGGTTATGGCATGGCAAAGACTAAACTAGTGGCTGATATCTACCTGGCTTTAGTCTGCACATAACTTCTGTCTGCATGGTGAGCTAAAAGAAACTCATGATCAATGCTGGACAATGGCTGACCGTGGCAGCGGCTATAGTCGAACTGTAGCCGGAAAGTCAGCAACCGGGTTGCTATCGCCGGCGTGGTAAAAGTTAGAGATGGTTATGTGTCTCGTGAGTACATGTGTGTGTACTGTGCAGGCACGCATGTACGCGTGCGTTGCATACAGACCATGCACACGATGCAGTGCTCTATAAACTTGTGCCCGGTAATACGTGCCGCGAAAACGTGGCTTGTGTTTCTGGCGGCGCTTAGATCCTGGAAAGAAGGCTGAATTGGCTCAAGGCTCAAGGCTTGACTCGTGTGAACGCCTTGCTGTGCATTCTTGGAGCGTCTCGTTGCATTTGTCCGTAGTCACGCACTCTCCGTCGAGGCGCCCTGAGTCCTAACTCCAAGCGTCGTCTTGGCTGGCGGCTAACGAACGGCGTGGCTACAGCTTCCAACACGGCCCCCGTCCTCGATCATTGATCTTCAGACAGCACGGACGGACTATGGTCTCACAGCGACTGGCCCAAATACCCAAATAGGTATGCACATTGTACAGGATACCACACAGACTATACATACTCCTCACTGGCAAGTGAAGGAAGGGTAAGGACGAACCTATCGAAATGCTTCGGATAATAATACTTCTCAATAATGCCAGTCTTAATAATAACATGTAGTGGAGCACTGGCACTGAGTAAAGATGTTATTGAAGGGCTGTGAATAACGAGCCGACGACCGACTTGATACCTCGTGTGGCGCAGAACTGCAGATCCAGGGGTGCTCTGACAATTCAGGTGCAATAGCGGGTGTGCTTCTATGATGATTCACGTGGCGCGTGGTGAGTCCCATCCCGAGTCCCGAGTCCGTTCTGATCCGGAAGACAACATACATCTACTTTTGGACTGGACTGCCCAGTGCCACGAGTAAGTGAACATGCTGGAACAGAACGCCCCAGCTCTCTCTGTATATGCTCGAGTACAGGCGGGATCTCCGGATGTGGCTCCTGGGTGGCCCTTTTCGATACTGCGTCAAGGGATAACGAGTAAAACAGAGAGAGAGAGAGATGCGCAGACACTCATCCTCTGCTGCGGTGTAAGTACAGTATACTGTACAAGAGTAAGGAGTAGGTAGTGCTGTAAGTACTGTAGAGTTGTCCAGGGACCCATGGTTAGCCGCTACACCCGCACGGTGTCGTCCTGTTCCCTCCCTGTTCTGTGGAGCAGACCAGCAGCAAGCAGACCAGCAGCAAGCAGACAAGCAGGTAGGGCAGTTCAGTAGCCAACGCACTTACTATTCCTACTGTGCAGTACAGTAGTAGCACAGTTAAGGTAGTCAGCCAGGTCAAGCATGCCTGCCTACACGCCAGACTCCGCCCGCCAGTTGTCCCCAGGTAATCAATCGTTCTACTTGCCCGTTATCTGTGCGGGTCCGAGGCGTCGCGGCTGCACCGTTCCTTCATCTTGACATTTATCCCCATGGAGCTGCCTGCGAAACACACACAGAGCCGTGCAGTGGCGCATGCCGCGACGAGTGCCTTGCTCTACCTGACCTACAGCCGCCTACTCCGAGCTTTACGGAGGCATATACAAGCCCGCATCCCTTTCGTGCCGCTCGTTGGCGACGCTAGATGGTTTCGCACGACCCTGGCAGAGGCTTAGGGCGCGCAGGGCATGCGGGGCAGACATGGCGACTGGGCTACAGGGCATGCAGGGCATGCAGGGCAGTGTTGGCGAGGAGGCTTGCAAGTGCTGTGCGGTGTACGGTACTGGCGAAGCCTTCGTACAGGCACCTGGGCAGTAGGCACCCTGGCCCTGAAAGGGCGCTGGGAAGCAACGGTAGGTACCTACGGTAGGTACCTAGGTAGGTGCCTAGGTAGGTAGGCGTAGTACCTAAATAGGGTAGGCAGCTTGTAAGGCAAGGCAAGGCAAGGCAAGGGTACTGTACTGTAGTTGGATACAGTACAGATCTGGGTATAGTACAGCACAGCAGGTATAGCCGCAAGGCGGAGCTCTCTGGTGGAATGCCACGGGGTAGGCAGGCCGGTACAATACCAGGCCGGTACAATACTTACAGTACATACCTACCGAACCACCTCCCCTACCTGCCTTAGGTACTGCACTCACTGTACCTACGGTAACTAGCCTACCCACTGGCTACCCGTAAGTATAGCATAGTATAGTACAGTATAGTACAGTGCTATCTATACCTATCCGACCTGACGCATCCCTACAGAAGCCTGCGCATCCCTCCGTCCCTCCATTGGCACTGTAGGAAGAAGCGCGCTGGCTTCCTTTCATGTCCAACATGCTATCGCGCTATCAGCCACGGTAGGCCTATCCTTGCTTACCTTATTCCCGCCGTCACTCGTTGCTGCTTCCTCCTGCCTTTTCTTTACCTGTGCCCTGTGCTGCCCACCCTCTGCTACTACCTACTCATGCCCTGCCTCAACTCTTCACGCGGATGCGTTGCGCCGTGGCCGACGCCATCCTTGCTATTGACATCTCTCAGGCTGAGTGCGATGGAGACGATGGGTGCGATGATGGATGATGGACGATTGATAATGGACGACTGATAATGGCCGATTGATCATGGATGATTGATGCGCCGTACCATGCTCCTGATTATTTCCTATACCCATACCAACACCATGACGGAGCCCCTGCAGGATCGATGCCACGGGAAACAGCCTGTACTACCCTTCAAACGGTTTTAGACCAAGTCCGCATATCATGCAGCCCAGGAGCGAAATGTCACAATTTGCCAGGTTGGTGAAAGTGTAGTCTGGCACTTACTTACTTAGTACCTCGATCCTCGACCCTCGACCCTCGACCCTTCCGCAGCAGCAGCAAGTACACAACACCGGACAGTACAAGGCCGCTACGAGGACCGTATCCGTAAGTGATCACATCATGGCCCTCCTCTGCTTAGACTTCTCCGGCTGCTTTAATACACTGGCACCCTCGCCCATCCCGATCATCCTGGCCATCCTGACATCTCGACATCCTGGCTAGAGGACGGAACGTCTAGTCCCGATGTGTCCTCCCTCTATTCTGGGGTTCCAGATAGGTAGGCAGACAGCCTTGGGTCTTGTCGAAATCTGCCTTGAAGTACCCAAAGTTGTATCTCATCGCCTCCCCAGCGTCCTCATGCAAAATACTAAAGTAGATGTCCTTTCTTTAGCTATCCCAACTCTCTCACAGTGTTATTCTTGGATGGCTCCATGCGCTGCATGCTCTGTTTGTCTTCATATATATATGGACTGTTGCCAGCACCCTTTTTTAGGCACACGCACATAAATGGTACACCAATCAAGCATCCATCCCGACAGTCAGCTCTCCCATTATTTTAAAAGCTGTTGGATTTCTTGTATTGGCCGCACGGAAATCTTGGACTAACGGGAGTGCTAGACACACCCATATCCTCCCCCCCCAAAACCATGGAGCTAACACCACAATCGTTGCGATCCTCCGTCTCCCCGACACCATATAGACCGCATGCGCACCCATCTTTTGAATATCCTTCACCAGCCAAAAGTCAGTCGAATTTGCTTTTAGCACAAACAGCCATTGCCCAAGGTTTGGGTGTATATGGCTGCCAGATGCCGGAATCTCTGAGCGACTATGAGGAGTCAATGCCGTCGTTGTCAACGTCAGGTACTTGGTCAACTCCAGCCTCGTACGCCCGCCAAAAATCTCAGCCTTCTCCAAATATCTTTTCAGCAGACTACGATCCATTTGCTCCTTGTTACCCAGCCGTGTCTTCAACATATGATCCTACTATTTACAACGCACAGTCGATGGACACATCACTGCCCGCTACATCGCCATCTCCGTCCTGTCTCAACTCGCATCGATCTTCTTTCTCTTCTGCTCCTGCTTCGGAAACCTATTCACATTCAGATTCCTATCCTACCTTCCATCCTCGTATCAAAGTTGAAGATCACATTGAGTGGCAACCAGGACTCACCAGCTCCATGATGATGACTTCGCCTCAGACAGACTGCTCCGTTACGGCACCGGCTACTTCCTCTTTCCCAGGATGTTTTGAGGCCACTTTCTTTCGTCGACAAGCCAGCTTAGATTGGTCAAAGAACCTTTCTCATAAAGCCACTAGTTACTCAACTGCCTCGGGAGGCATAGCTATCGATGAGTCTAAACTAGACAAAGCCTCTGAGCACCGAAAGGTTCTCGGAACCGTGCCACGCACGAGGACCCCACGAAAAATGACGACCAGAGAGGATGCAAACTTTCAATGCAAAGCCGAAGGCTGCGGAAAACTCTTTAGTCGGAGCTATAACCATAAAGCCCACATGGAGACTCATGATGCATCGCGGGTCTATTCATTCCCATGCCCTTTATCTGGCTGCAACAAGAAATTTGTTCGGAAGACAGATCTTCAACGACATCATCAGAGCGTTCACATGAAGGAGCGGAACTTCCAGTGTGGCCTTTGCAACAGATTCTTCGCACGTAAGGATACTCTGAGAAGGTAGTCCCCCTATTATTTATTTCTAATTTATGAGACTAACATTCGCAGGCATATGGAGGATGGATGCTCTAAGAGGTTTGATGTAGCTATCGATTTCAAAGGCCAAAATCCCGAAATCATCTCAGACCTAGGAAATAAAGAGGACCACCCTGGGAATACACGAATTTCTTACTCAAACTCGATGGCATATCCTTCTACGTTGGGACAGCATCCCGCAAGCTCTCAGTCCGATTTTCTGGGTAGGACAGGTTTCATCTCTAACGAAAACGGCCAAGGCTCTCTCTGGCCTAACGAGTACGCCAATAATGACCGGATATGACTCAAGGTTTAGCTCCTATGGTGATTAGAGGTATTATAAATATCAGTAAGCAATCTGATGATCGGGTCCACATTATGGATGGCTCGACTATGTGGAAATAGACCTCTGGAAATAGGCCTGGTATTAGTTAGGAAGGAATGTTATGATTTTCCTTGTTTTTCAGCTTTACTTTCATGGTTGGCACGCACGCATCAAAGTCCTCATCATGGCTCGATGCAGGCTGGTTACAGGTAGCATTGCGATGGGCATATAAGGCGGATCTGGGGCAAAGCGATGGGGGCTACAGAGCATGCATCCCTTTGCATCTGCAGCAATTTTAGGCTTTATCTTATATGCATGATGCGTTTTCGTACATAAAGATATATCCGTTGTTATATACGATACTGGACTGGTGATAGGATATTCCAAAGGATAAATAGACATTTCTAATTTAGGCAAGCAAATAAGAAGACCTGGAAAGTCTTACAGCGAGGCTACGGGGACCAGATGCACATGTGTACAGGTCCGGCGGGCAGATAGATCATCAACGTCTCGGCGGCTAACAGTACGCTACCCCATCGCCTGTAGAGTTGGAGATCTCTCTGTAGTCGAATAGGACAGCGAGCGCGCAACTGCGATCAGGTGGGGTGCCTCCCTCTGTGCTTCTGTTGATGCCTACTAATGGAGTTGGGGCCAGATTTGTGATTTACCGATCCGTGCTGATGGGCTGAATTGCTCCGTACTGCAGCACTTACTGTGTGTTCTGGAGGATCAGGATCAGGATCCTTGCTTGCCTTCTAGAACGGAACATCGGACTCCGTTGTCCTCCGTACATGAGATCTCCGGAATCTTGATGGCTCAAGTCACACCTCGCCGGGTAGATACTGGATGAACGGAGCGAGGCATCTTCTTTAAGCAGGTAAGTAAGGATGACGAGCAAGCTCTGAACGATCTTCTTCACGCATCTTGGCCACCACAGCCATCTCACGCGAGGACTGCTCAGCAACATCCATACCAGCCCCGGGCTTTGACGGACAAAGATAAGTCGTAGGTGTGGGACCGACAGCAGGCTGGCCCTCCGCCAGAGCTGTTGCATCGCGATATCTGATGAACCGACCTGCATTGAGCCATGGGGGGGTATTGTGCGATAGGTAGCTACCTTGGGATAATTACAGGAGGTACCCAGGTGCCAGACCCGTTGGGACAGCGTGTCCGTACCGTACAGACGGGGTTATAGTATAGTACTCACGGTAGGGCAGGCGCAACGTACTGTACTGTATGCCACACGCTGCCGCGGGGCTGAGGATCGGCAGGATAGGCTTGCTCGCTCCCCGAGCCCCTACAGTAGAATGGAGTCAGTTGATGCTGATGCTGATGCTGATGCGGATGCGGATGCTGCTGCGCTTGCTCTACAGGCGGAGTCCGCGCAGTACTCGGCACAGTAACGTAACCCGCAGCCCTCTGCTGGACTTGCATGCAGCACTTAGCCGCGCGCGTTTCAAGGGCGCAGGCATGGGGCAGGGAACGGCAACTCCGCTGGAAGAGCTGGGACGGTCGACCCGAGGGTGTTTCGTGCTGCCCAGCGGGCCCGCGCCGTGCGAGTGTGGGAGGGGAGGGAGCAGCGGCGACAGGGCGCAGAGGACTGCCCTCGCCCCCCAAGCAGGCGTATCTTAGGCGGGGCTGGCACTGTTGGCAGGCCGGGCGGGCGGGGGTAGGGGGGTGCTGTCCCTGTACCGTCCAGCACTGTCGCTCTCTGTCCGGGGCGCATGGGTGCGGTGGCCGGTGGGGAGTTAGGCTATGGTGCCAGTGGAGTTGGCGGAGGGCACACGTCCAGGCTGCCCACACCACACCTCCCAGCGAGTCCGTCGTGTCTACGGGGTATAGGCCAGGCCGCCCGACGGCCCACGGGGCTTCGCCACAGGCTTCACTCACCACAGGCTTCACTCACCACAGGCTTCACTCACCACAGGCTTCACTCACCACAGGCTTCACTCACCACAGGCTTCATCATCGCGCTCCCTGTAGACTACAACTACGCAGTGCTGGCCGCAACGTTCGCAAGTACCGGACAGTCAGTACCAAGCAGGCCGGGCTACAGTGTCTACCAACCGTCGAGGAGGCTCATACCAGGTACGCATGCCCGCCCTCTCACGCCTCTACCGCACCCTTCTGCCCATCCCGCCTTTCCTTGCGCCTGAAAGCTTACTCGACCTACCTCTTCTGTCTGCTCTGGAGCCAAGCACGACACCGACGGCCCACCGTGCTGACACTACTGCCATAGCCATTGTTTATTTACGGAGCCGTCTCCTGCCACATGCCACATTAGATCATACAACTGCATCTGGCCTCTAGAGATGACCGACGCTGCTGCCACCGCTGCTCGAGTTCCACTTCGTTACTTCGTTGCCATAATAAGACTCCGAGGAAGCAGACCAGAGGATTTGCGAAAAGCACCACTGTGGAGACGGGAGCGTTTCATCCACCAACACAGCCGCGACGTCATACATGGCAACAAGGCATGTTCCCAAGTCTGATCATCTGTAGCCTCGAGCAGTTGACGGGATGATCAGTGCCCGTTACAAGCAGCTGCGCCCAGCTCCCGGCTCTGGAGCTGTACCGACTGCCCACTGTGCACTCTCGCGGGTCCAGCCACGTCCTGCGTCCACCTGCATTGCTGCTATGGCGGCATCTGATCTCAGCTCGACCAGCGGCTGTCTGCATAGTCGCCTTTCTCGGGCATCGTAACTCGACTTGTTCCGCGACCGAGCATTCGGCGGCTGTAGAACCATTCTCACTGGACTGCTAAGCACACCCGTCCTTGTCATCCACCTACATAATACGCCTTCACACACACATTTTCTCTGCACGGCTTCCCGCTTCAGATTACTGTTGTTGGCATCGATCTACTTTGAGTGTCAAGCCGAACGCTGTTGGTGCTGTTGGTGCAGCACCGCATGTGTGCGGGTAAGACTATCCTACTTCTACATGTCATATTCCTTCTCCGCCAGCTTATGCATCAGGATCTCTGAACAAAGCTTCCTTCCATGGAGAATTATGCCAGCAAATGCCGTTGATTTAATTCCATGACCACTTGGGGTCAGCGGAACACTGATTGTCAATCAAAGTAAGTCGTCATGACTTGCTGTCCTGTTAACAGACGCGGGCGGCCAACACTTGGAAACGTCATTAGGCACATTCATATGATATCCATCCTCCTAATCATATCTCCTCGGTATCAGTACACTACTTCCAAGTCCCATATTATCCTTCGCATGCCATCCTTTGTCTGTTGCCACACCTGCAAGGGTGTACAGGATCTGCATATGGTACTCCCTACTGTAGGCTCCATACTTCAAACATGTCCTTTTTGATTGGAGTAAATACAAACGCGGGAGCTAGGGAATGCGGTCATAATATTCCGTGACGGTTTATTGTTGGTGTTGAAGTTGCTCATCTGACCAGCTCATTCTACCTACGGCACTCTTATATTTAACACCTGAAAGATTTTTGGCCGGAACCCATGATACAGCCTGAAGGGTAGGCCACTAATGTCCACTTGTGGATGGATGTTCTTGGAGCTCTCCTGCTCGTATTGCTGCTTGAGGCATCAGTTGATATAGTAGGATCCGAAGCAGTGTAGGCCTATAAGCGATGAAAACTCCTTTCATCCATAGCACCATGACAAGTCGTCGGACATCCTGCCACTCCCTCAATGGACTTCATGGCTCGGCGGAGTCGAACTTGAGCCACATTCGAGTGCTGAAACATCATCTTTGTTGAAAGGAACGCTGTACGCCATAACGGGCCATAGGACTCCCAGTCAGGCTATACCGTAATATCTAGATGACGATAACGGTGTCACTTCCTTTTTTTTTTCTTCAAAAGCTTTATGTTTCATTGTCTGCCATTTCTATGATTGTCTTCTATTTTTGAAAATGGAATCATCCTTTTTCGATCCTTGGGTCATTGTGAGCGAAGATTCTTCTAACAGCCTCCTTGAATTCCCCCATTCGTCTTACAGACTCTATTTATAGAGACTTTCGATTACTTTGGCAATACCCACTGCTTTTTCTTCACCAAAAGGACCAGTAACTACCTGCAGTCCTACTGGCATACCCTTTACGAGTTCAATATCATCTAGCTGCGTTAGCACGGACTCTACTACAGTTTGAGGTCATCCAACTCACATTGCTGGTGGTTCCATCTGTCAGACTCATTCCGAGGAACATGAGCTTTCCACTGTTCGTCTGGTTGGTCTAAATCTACATCTGCTGTAGTTGCTGGTATAGTGAGAGCAGTGTAGTTGACAAAATTCCACATCGCTGTGTATGAGACCCACTGACTGCTGACGACCCATGCCTTTGGAGGATAGGCGACCCAGGGTAAAACTGGCATAATGAGGGCATCAATGCCGCTACCTACCCATCTCTTCAGATAAGCGCGCTGGAATACCATTTTCCGTGCCTCGAGCTTCTCTCATTAGCATTCCGACCAAGATTTGAGGTAATACACTGCGCTTACCTCCATACGCTGTTCTACCGTGAGCCGATTTTCTGGCATACCAACCAGCATTCCTTCCACGAGAGGTTCACCAGCCAAGAGACAGAGCTTCTTACAGCCATCTCCTCCATCTGCCAACATTGCTTCAAGCCACATAGCATATGCTTCGATATGACTGCTCGCATCCCATTCGATAACTGTCAAATCAGCCTCCTGTTTAATGCTCGAGACAGTCAATATACATACCTTCATGCCCAGCGCTCTTCAGTTTCGCAGCCAACTCGCGCGTTGCACGTTCCACTGGTGGCTGCGGCTTTACCACACCATCGTCATAAATAAATGCCACCTTGAGAGGTTTCGTTGGTGGTGCTGCAAGTTCCTTCCGCCACGGAACAGGAAGGAGATGCGGATCAAGGTTCCATGGCTCGGACGATAGCGTTGCATCCATATATAACTCTAGCGAGGCGAGACTGCTAGTGAGTGGACCGGCGACTGGGCATACTACATATTTTTGTGTTTTCCTGATGTTTATGTCAATCTTATTTCTAGGTTTCATATGACCTTTTCTTCTCCGGCCCGACAAAGACAAAGACTTACGTTGAATTATCATTCTGCACCCTTCCGACCGTTGGAGAAAGCCCATAGAGCCCTTGAAGGACTGCTGGGATCCGAACGGACCCACCTATGTCTGTTCCAATACCAATAAGACTGCCGTGAGCAGCTATCAAAGCGCCTTCTCCCCCTGAGCTACCTCCTGAAATAAGGTTCTTATTTAGAGAATTTACAGATTGCTTGAAAACATGGTTGTAAGAGTCGGACATCTAATACCGTTAATAAGATGGCCCTCGTTCAAACTCTTGTTAACTTACCATCAATGATTGTGGAATATTAGTCTTCACATAGAACACAGCTCCTAGGGACTCTAATAATTCAACACCTAAACCACTCTTCTTCGCCGGCTTTCCTATCAATCCTACCCAACCTAAAACATTCATTAGTACCTTCACTATAATCTGATGCAATATAACAACTAAGCAAAGCTAGTCCTCCAAATCAAAAAAAAAAGAAAAGCACACACCAATGGTAGAATCGACCCCTTCAATATCATAATTATCCTTAATAGAAATTGGAAACCCGTGCAAAGGCCCCACTGGCCCGCTCTCTTTAAAGATCCTATCCAGCTCGCGGGCCCGTTCCATGGCCCTCTCAAAAAACATCTCCGTACAACAGCCCGTCAGCTGCTGCGCCAGTGCCGCCCGCTTGCTAAACGCCGTCACCACTTCCAGCGCGCTGACGGCACCGCTGAAGAGTTTCTCCTGCAGCACCGGCCCCTCGGTAATGGAAGTGAGGGCATGCTCAGCGGGCGAGAGCAGGGTGCACTCGTTGATGAAATCCAGCGCCGACACAAAGTCGGACGGGATGCTGGGCAGGCGCCAGGCCTCGGGAATGGAAGCCGCCTGCTGAGCGCGCTTCTGCGCCGCCACCTTCTTCCACGCCGGTACGGCTGCTGCTGGAGCGATACTGCCCATGGTCAGAGGAACAACGGTCTAAGCGCGAGTGAGGAGATCGATAGATATATGTCACAATCGTCCTTTCTAGAATCGATGCAGGAAGGGAAGGAGATGAGGATAAGGATATGGCATGTACTGCGCACGTGAGGGGATGAGAGAAGCCGACTCTACATCAGACCAGGGACCAGGGGCACCGGGGAGGGGAAGACCAACCGCCTTTTATGAGCGATGCCGAGTTGCCCACTGCGGCTTTCTTTGGCCGCCGCTGGCCGCCTGGTGCCGTCGTATCGGGGGCCAGCTGGCTGTGTTCAGTCGCTATCGCGGTCCACAACTGATAAGATAAAAATGGAGACAGTCTTCATACGACGATAAGGGTAGTGTGTGGATAACTGCACATAGGACGACATATAGTAAATATCGCAGGTCATGGGATTGCGATATCGGAGTGTCCGGTGGTGTAATCTGCCTGCGTTTGACAGTATTGTACGAGTACATGAACTGGGGATTTAAAGATGCCATTTGCAATTCTGCCGCCCGAATACCTCGGTTTGGTCGCCGTCGTAATACTGTATCTGCGCAGATGAGTCTTACTAAGAATGTAAATATGGCGGGCTTGGCTAAGTTGGCTCAGGCGCATCTTAAGTGTGATTTCTCAAATATAAGTTGTGATTGCAAGGCCTGCTTATTATCGTATATAACAGGATATAATTTTCTCGTACCGCCTTTACGTAGCTCAAGCCGTGACTCGCAAGCGTTCATAATAACCGCTATCCTACTGTGTTCGCGCCAGCTGCAAATGCTCATTTGACTGAAGAAACCATGCTGAAATACAGAATTATCGTACTATTAACATAACGCCAAGAGCAACTGCCCTACAAGATCCCCATTCTTCTGCCTGATCATTCGAGGGCAGATTGATCGAGCTTGTCATCTGATTCCAAGACACTAGAATGATGTCAGCCACGTCACATTGAAAAGTTGATGAAGATCACCTACGAGTACTGTTTCACCAGAACACCCTCTCCGCCGCTCTCCATGTCAATACTGAATACATAGAATCCACCATCACTAGTGACCACCATGACATGAGGATAGTTGCTGCTCATAGCCACAACGCTACGGAGGGGTGCACTAGATGCGTTCTCTCCATTGCCTCCCTTAGGGATCTTGATGAACGCAAAATCACGACTAGGTTCCCACATCTCAGTGACGGCTTGGGGTAGATAGCCTCCGACCACTCCGGCAACATTCTTCCCCATCATTTGCGAAGTCCGCCTAATCATACTACCCAAAGTACCATTAGATTTCCGGCTTATAGGCAATTCAGCTATCTCACTACCAGGAGAAGTACCACCAGTTGGGGACTCATTGCCGCTATCGTAGCTTCTCGACCGTGCCCAGCGGTCGCTAGGGGGTACTGGAGAATTAGATCGATTCGGAGGAGGAGCTCCTAGTCGGAAGATGTGCACCGTGTCTGTTGTGGACGAGACGCACAGTAATGTTGAGCTCAAGTTGAAAGACATGCTATAAATTGTTGACGGATAGGTCCCTCTTCGGAATTGGTACAGCTTTAGTCCTCGCGGGACAGAGAAAACGCGGATTATGGTTCCGGTCTCCGAAGCAGTCGCTAGTATCGTTCCGTCGTTGTTCAAAGCTATACATGACAATGGAGATTTATGTGCCTCCACAACATTGACAGCTTTAAGAGCCAGAGTGTCGAATATGAGGACCTCGCCTGAGGTAGGTGGTACATAGGTTGGACCTGGTGGGGCGTGTGAAGGCCTTTTGTCGATGGTATCTTCTCTTGGCTTTGGCATAGGGTATGCTATATAACAGTTCTCCGACGACGGAGATAGAGCGCATATTGCGTTTGGATTCGGCGATGTCGCAATCGTGTAAAGGAGGTTCATGTTGGAGATGTCGTAAAGGTATATTTCTTCCTCGAGCACAACTGCCAGCCGTTTTCGATTCAGTCGTACTGCAAGCACAGCAGAGGGAAAAGTAAGTTCACAAATTATTGTAGACTTCTATAAAATATCAGCGACTGGTCTGCAGCTCTTGAAGCCTCAAGAGTAAACATCGAACAAAACGACACAGGTTGTGATCGTGATCGTTAGGTGCTTGAACGTACCTTCGTATTTTGTATGACTAGATGTCGCGGAGACAAGATGAGGGCAACCAACGAAGTGGAAAACAACATCTCAATTATAGCAACATTGTCATCATCGCTCGTAAAGTACTTCCTAAACTCCGGATCGGTATGATAAAGTCGGAAGCCTCTGGAGGTACCTTGATAGCTAATGTTAGCTAGGTAAACGTTGCAGCCCGACTTGCTTACCAACAGCAAGACAGCTGTAGTCTTGATTGAAGGTCACAAAGTTCATAGCCATTGCGCAAATGTTTGCAGGTGTCGTGCGAAGTGCTGTTGGTTGGGATGAGTTGGGCCGTCTTCAGCGAGCGTTGGATGGAATGGAGCAGGACAGCGTCCTCAGTTATCCCCTTGATTATGGGCTATCCCGCAGTAGGTCTTGTGGTTGAATGAGGAAATATGCGTATCTCAGACATCGAGCGTGGGTAAACAGCGCGGCCGGCAATAACAAATATCGCAGGTTGTCTGTCTGTGTCTGTTATGTCATCAGTCTTTCGATGCGCAAGAGCTTCGACGAGCCCAAAAGCATCATGGCGCACTGACCACACCTTAAATTATGGCTGCTAGCGGCGGGGTCCAAAAGTTGAGAACGGGAACATCAAAAATCCCTCTCAACTTTTTCCCACATGGCCGCGGTCAAGAAACACGGGCTGAGGCCCAAAGCCTTGAATCAAGATGACTCAATTATGGGAGTACGTTAAGGCTTAATCTCTACCTAAATCTTCTTACGCACTGACATGCCTATACAGACCAACAATAGCTCCATCGTCTCCAAGCGTAGCGTGGAGCGGATCTATTATCCTGACGAGCCTCATTTCTTTCGTTACTTTGTAAAGAAGCCACAAAGAAGGGCTCCGCTCGTAAACCGGGGCTATTGGTTGCGTATGAAGGCAATCGACCATGTTGTTCGTCAATTCCTGGAAGAACCATCACAAAAACGAAAGCTTGTTGTAAATTTGGGATGTGGCTAGTAAGTAAATGTTTTGAAGCACCGACTATCCATAAACATCAACACCAGCATATTACCCCTATGGTTCTAAAGGGAGATAGACCAGACACTTACAAGTCCATAGTGATCCGCTGCCATGGCAAAGCTTGACAAGATATCCTCAAGCTTGCGAAAATGTTAAATTTATTGATATTGACTACAGCGATTTGATGATCAGAAAACGTGATGTTGTACGAAATACAGCTCAGCTTAATGGCATGCTCAAAAACTTAATATTTTATGATGAGGGCAATATTCTACTGCAGAGTGATCAATATATCCAAGTTGGCTGCGACTTGCGGGAACTTTCGGGTTTATCTACAATTTTATCGGAAGTTGTTGATCTCCAAAACTGTCTTGTCCTTTTCACCGCCGAGGTCTCTATTACATACATGAACCTTGAGACATCGGACGCTTTGATCAAGTGGTGTGGTACCCTACCTGAAGGTATAGACTACTCACCTCCTCTTGTTATTTAAACTAATGATCTATAGCTCGTTTCTGTCTACTTGAACAGCTTTTGCCTGAGGGATTGGAGAATCCTTTTGCTAAGAATATGATGGCCCATTTTGACAAAATCCAAACACCCCTTCGTCCCGTACAACGGTATCCTACAACTATGCACCAGGAAAAGCGTTTTAGAACTGCTGGATGGCCAGATGTCTACGCCCGTAACTTGTGGGAATTATGGGCTTCTTCAGACTTTTTATCATCGAATCAACGCAAAGCCTTGGATGAAATCGAGCCGTTTGATGAGTGGGAAGAGTTCGCTTTGTTTGGCTGCCATTATCTCCTCCTGCTAGCACGAAATGGGTTGCCGTACAACTCCAAACCAAGCTCCATTACTCCCGTAACAAAACATGTTCAATCGGTGAGTGAGCTCTCAAGCATGAAATATGCCGAGTTTCCTAAGTCTGGAGGATACCGAAGGTTTGCAGCTTCCCTTGCGATCCGTGGATCAAACCGTCAACATGACATGATTGGCAATTTTGCTGGCATGGGTTTAAACACAAGAGTCGATTCATATGATGTCTACGCACCTTCTTCCTCGCCTGAAAGACCGTTCTACAGCAACAGGAATCTGGAGGGCCCATCTACCCGCATGTGTCATACCATCACGGACCTAGGGGATGCGGGATCCTTGCTGATAGGTGGACGGAGTTCTCCTGATAATGCGCTGGCTGATTGCTGGCTCTATCATAAATGGACAAATACGTGGGAGCGTATTGAGGATCTTCCTGTACCTCGGTATCGACACTCTGCTGTGTTGGTAAGAGATAACACTGTACTCGTGGTAGGAGGTAAAAGCCATTCTCGTAGCATTGTTACTGACTGTCTCCTTTGGAGTCGCCGACGTGGCTGGATACGATGCAAGTTGGAACCAAGAGACAGTAGTTGCGAAACAGAAGAGATCCAGAGACAACCTGCTATATTCGGTGCCGTCCTGACTGTTCTCGGATCTCCATGTTCAAAAAATGCGCGTGGAATACTTGCTGGTGGAATGTCTGAGGACGGTATTATTCTCCGAGAAGTTTGGGCTTGGAAATTACATGACCAGGACCCAGACCTCAGTATAAGAAGTCAGGCCGAAAAACTTGTAGATATAGGATCGTTGGAACCAACAATACATTTCGAGCTCTGCAAGCAAGACCCGGACGGGGACTTACGGTCTTGCTTCTCACGCTTTGGTGCTAGCTTGACATATCATCATGATCGAGCCGTCATCGTTGGCGGTGTAGCTCCCGATAGGCTGCTCGGTATTTCTGAGGAGATCATTGCATTTGATCGCATGGGATATGCGGCCAACGCGCAGAGCCTTTCAATTGTCCAGATTTTGCCTGAAATTGAAGGACCGTGGCCATTCTTGATTGGTTGCTCAGTTTCGTCTTTTAAAGACGATATAGTAATTATGGGAGGAGGTGCTGTCTGTTTCTCGTTTGGAACTTTCTGGAACAAAGGCTGTTACACCTTGCGAGTTGAGCAGCAGCCTGTTCGAACAGCTCAAGAGCTGCCCCTAGTGCAACAGAAGGATCCTACTACAAACCACGAGGTTTGGACGTACCTGCAAACAGTTGAAACACCATTATCTAGGATTCGAATTAATTCGGGACCTAATTGGTTGGATCTGAGTGTTAAAGGGCCTGCACAATTAACTACTGTGCCACGAGTAAAACTTGCTTTACCCGATGACTTCCCATCTATTCTCTCAGCTGCTAAGCCGGTAATTTTGGAAGGTCTTGACTTAGGATCATGCACGAAAACATGGACGAAAGATTATCTCCAAGAACGCCTTGGTCCAGAGCGTAAAGTCAGTTAGGAACCATGATTGGAAAGCTACAGTTACTAATGTATCAGGTTATCGTTCACCAAGCATCCACAAATCATATGGACTTCACAGCTAAGAACTTTGCATATGTCACATTACCTTTTGCGGAGTTTTTGAGTGGTGTTGAGGGCGGAGAGAAGTTATACTTACGATCACTTGCTTCTGACAAACCAACAGAGCTCCCTGCTGATATCTCAAGAGATTTCCCTACAATATCGGGAGACTTTGCTCTTCCTCCAGAGCTGGCTAAAGTTGCGGAGAATATTCACAGTTCTCCACTCAGAATCTCAGGGTCCGTCAATATGTGGCTTCATTACGACGTTAGTAACTCTTCCAATAATGCGGAGCCCACTGTCTGACATCATGCAGGTTATGGCGAACGTTTACTGTCAAATACGAGGGACAAAGCGCCTTTTGCTTTTCCCGCCGTCTGACGTCAAATATTTCGATTTTGCCCCAGGAGCATCGAGCTCTAGCATGGATGTTTTCCAGATGCTCAATGATCCAAGCCTAGGAGAGTGCCATCCACAGGAGGCCATCTTAAGCCCGGGGGATGTGCTTTTTCTCCCTTCTCTGTGGCTTCATACAGCATCGCCAATCGAAGGAGTCAGCGTCGCAGTAAACGTCTTCTTCCGCGGCTTGCCTACAGGATATGCAGCTGGAAAGGATATATATGGTAATAGAGACTTGCAACCGTATGAGAAGGGACGACAAGACATCGCAAAAATTGCAAAGTCTTTCGAGAACTTGCCACTGGATGTCCGTAACTTCTATCTGCAGAGACTAGCCGAAGAGCTGAGACAGAAGGCTGGCTCAAGATAAACGGCTGATAGACAATACAATACTAGTCGCCGGAGTTGCTCACGACAATGCTGTTGATAGATGTAGATGTCAGGCTGTTGTCTAATGCAAGCATTAATGCTACGCGAGGTTGAACGGCAAAGCAACGAGATGATGTCTAGATTATGACGGAATGTAGGGGAAGCGAGGGAAACATCGCAAAAGCTGTCATCAAGCTGTAGAGACCAATTTTCTGTGCAGTGAGACGGAGAGGCATAGATGTGAGGAAATGCGGAGATGATGTTAGAGAGCTGAGGTGCTCGAATGGGCGGACGGTAGGGGAGGCGGACAAGGCGGAGTTGAGATAAGCCGGCTTATATTCGGAGATGCGGCCCGTCCGATAGATAGCTAGACACGTATTCGTACAGCTACGGGAAAACGTCGGGACAACGTCGACCGACCAACGTTCTGACTATACTGACGGTGAAGAACCAAATGCCATATCAAATATCATGTCATCCCTATCCGTATAAAAAAACATCTCCTCGGAGAAGGGGACTTTGGGAGCCGAGAATATGTGACTGTGATGCCCGACATAGTAGAGTCTCCGCCTCTTGTATAATCGCTCCTTCAATACCGCCCCGCCATGGAGTCTTCGAGAGGAAGTCAAGAAAAGGGCAACGTGCCCGATCCTGATCCGGAACCTATCCCAGCTGCGGCAATTGCGCAAATAGAGAAGACAAAGGATGTGGGAAACACGAATTTAGAGGTTGATGATGCCCAGAACTCGGGTCCGGTGCTGGAGAGATGGAATCATCCGCGAATAAACATGTGGCGGTATTTCGAGACGTTGCTTGGCTTTCTGATCATGGGTGCCCATGATGCTTCACTTGGAGTATGTCTCCTCCAATTTCCGAACCCGATTTCTACGACTGCTGACAACATCATCCATCTAGGCTTTAATTCCATACGTGCGTCCTTTCTGGAACAGAACCACGTGACTCGTGCTAATGTCACAACAGATAGAAGATTACTACTCCATCACCTACACCGTTGTCGCAACGCTCTTCCTCAGCCCTGTGGCAGGCTACACGCTCTCTGCCCTCATCATCAACAAGATCCACATGCGCTTCGGCCAGCTAGGCATCGCCATCATGGCGCCCGTATGCCGCATCATTGCCTACATAATCGCATGCGTGCATCCCCCCTTCCCGGTCCTGCCCGTCATCTTTGTCCTGGTGGGATTTGGGAACGGCCTGGAGGACGGAGGCTGGAATGCCTGGATTGGGAATATGGAGAGTTGCAATGAACTCATGGGCCTTCTTCATGGTGCGTATGGTCTTGGTGGTACTGTAGCTCCCTTGGTTTCGACGGCCATGATTACCAAGGCCGGACTGCACTGGTACTCTTATTACTATATAATGGTAAGCTTTAATTGTCCATCAGCAGTGCTTTTTTCTTTAACATCATTAGGCCGGCGCCGCTGCCCTTGAAGTCCTCCTCGGCACCCTCGCATTCTGGCGAGCAACGGGCTCTCACTTCCGCTCCTCCATCCCCCAAAGTAGTAGTCCTCAACCCTCCCAAATCAAAGAAGCCCTCTCTAACCGCATCACATGGTTTGTCGCCATCTTCCTGGTCGCCTATGTCGGCGTTGAAGTATCCGTCGGCGGCTGGGTTGTGACATTTATGCTCGATGTTCGCCATGGCTTAGCATTCAATTCTGGACTCGTCGCTACTGGATTTTGGCTCGGTATCACCCTTGGAAGAGTTGTTTTGGGCTTCGTGACTGGACAGGTCGGCGAGAAGCTAGCTATTGCTATCTATCTGGTATTGTCCATCGCGTTAGAGCTGTGCTTTTGGCTTATTCCTTCTTTTGTTTCTTCTGCTATATTTGTTAGTTTTCTGGGCTTCTTTCTCGGCCCGCTGTTCCCTGCTGCTATAGTAGTAGCCACGAAACTGCTGCCTCGGAGGTTGCATGTCAGCGCCATTGGATTTGTCGCGGCATTTGGCAGCAGTGGAGCCGCAGTATTTCCCTTCGTCGTCGGCGCTATTACACAGGCGAAAGGGGTCGCCGTGCTAGAACCAATAGCGCTGGCCCTTCTTGCCTTTATTACATTAATATGGATTATGCTACCAGGAGGACTCAAAAGGCATGGACTGGACATTGCCCAGGCCAAAATACTAGAGGATGAAGCGTCGACGCCGCCACCAACAACGAGCGGGGTTTAACAGATTTACAACGACAAGATAAGCATTTAGGATAGACTTTGATATGCATTTAGCATACATTTGGCGTTTATGGACAAACATTCAACATTATCAAATAGACCTCCTTTTAATTTTAGACGTCTAAACTAACAGTGTCCAAGGAAATACATTGTCCAAACGTAGGGTATCGTGAGGCTCGCAAACACTTTAATAGATTTCACATTCGCCATCGTTATTCGTAAAATCCTTATCCTGTGGTTCGAAGTAGCTAGTGATCTTGTCCTGTGAATTAACCTGAAAGAACGATTTGCGTAATAAATGGCATCGTCACGCAATAATGAGCTACACAAATGTTAGCTCTTGTGGTATATTGTAACGCTCCTCATAGGGAAAGACGTACCTCGATGAGCCTATCAGTCAAGTCGGTCCGATGTCTATCTTGCTCGCTTTCTACATGAAATGTGGAAGAGCGCCAGAGGCCACCAAACCCAATATCCTCAAGTACTTCTTCCAATAACTGTGCTGTGTCAACATTACCCGACAACTTTGGATTTGAAGTCAATGTTCGCAACAGCGTGTGGGCTGATTCGAGCGTTGCGGCGTTTTGACAAGATAGAAGCACCCCATCCAAAGTTGCGAAAACAGGCTCACACCTGACAAATTATTAGCAAATCCATATCGAGTCATTCGCTGGGGGGGGGTGAACTTACAAATGAAGTATAACGGTGGGTCTTTTGGTAGCGATGTCGTTCAGCCAATGTAATTCTCGACTCTGCACAATGTCTTCAAGATATCTAAAATCCACGATGCTGATCGCCGTGTTTAACAGCAACTCCTTATCTTTGATGGCGTCCAAGTCTACCATGCCTAGAATATCCTCGAGAGAAAAGTTTCCATTCGGGCAGATTCCAGCTAGCAATAAATTACTCTTTGAATCGTCTGCTGTAAGTGCTCGACTCATGACTAATCCAAGATACGGTAGACAGCTCAAGTCTTCAGGGAATTTACGGCCGTCAAGAGTACTGGAACTCGCAATCTCTAGGAACGTTGATAAGACCCTGAGTGTTGTACCCTTTGTGACTGTATCGGTGAGACCTTTGACTAGAGAGGCACAAACTGCCAAGTGGAAATTCTCAATATTGAAATGAATTCCATAACTTTCATCCAACTGGGATGCTGGGTCCTCCACTGGCAGCCTCCCTTGCAGTAAGACAGGTACCATACGTCCATTCCCAAGTTCTCCGGACGTGTTGATGTTAATCAAAACCGCTTCTATGAATGAAGCTGCACAGTTAAACAGGTTCAGAGGCACTAGTCTCACAAGAGCCATTGCCAGCCAGAACAGTTGCAGACCGTATCGAGAGGCATTCGGGAGTTTTTCCATCATCTTTGTCAAAGACGTCATAATTGCGACCAGCATCTCATTATCATTGTCTGCTAGGCCAGGCCTGATGCTGTTTCTTAATGCAACCAGGACTTGATAAAGTAGATCATCATCCACGTCCTCACGTGCTAAACAGCCCATCACAGTAAAGGCTCTGGGCTGTATAGAAGGATTACTCTGAAAAGCCGTGCTTGCGACCAAACTCATCCATCGAGAGCGCCAAGCATTTGATAGGTCGACAGTTGGTGCTGCAACAATGGTTACTTCAGATAAGAGGTTTGCTAGAGTTTCTGTTGATAGCCAGGAAAGCCCTCCTGCTTCACGTGTCGTCGTCCCAAAACTCGGAGTCCTAGATATTCCCATGATGCTAAAATGAGGTTCATTCTTCGGCTCGGATAGGGATAGTAGGATAAGCCTCAGACGAGCAAGTTTGCTCTCTTCTAAGGAAAAATTGGTGCATAAAGCGTGAACGGTATTGACCAGCAAGCGGTGGACAATAAGTCTCACATCGAAAGAGCCTGTATTGGCCAGCATTGTCACAACATGAAAAAGCTCTGGAAGATAGAGCTGTGACTGAGTCCCATTGTCAAACGACGTCAATAAGCATAGTCGAAGTAAAACACATATCTCATCCCACACGACGTTCTCGGGAAGCTGCCTTGTCGGCCTTAGTGAAGTTCGATTGATGGCCTTTCGTAGTCTCGACAGTAATTTACCACGAACTGTAACTGTCTGTAGAGACGTGATGATAGATCCGAGAATATCTGTCCGCTCGTCATCAATACCAAAGCTTAAAGCACCTTTGATAAGTTCTTCGAGGAGAATCTCTGTCTGAACCTCATCGCGACAGATTGTCGGCCAAATGATTTGCTCTAGAATTATACCTAGCGATGCGTCCGATAATGCAACTTCAATAAGCTTTCGGAAAATAGATGCAATCTTCTCTCTCGACTTCTCGCCATCTGTTTCTGTCGCTATGACATGGCTCCGCAGACCAGGAAGCCATGGTGCCATGTACGCTAGACTCAGTGGCCTTTGAGAGAGAGGAAAGCTCTCCCACCCCACGAAGAACTCATTCAGAAAATCAGCTGTAAGTTGAGGCTCTGACAACGCCAGTTGCCTGCTCACATCCACGATGAAATGGGACGCGTTAGGCGGAACACACAAGTCTAGAGATGTTAGCTTCTCGAGAATAAGGATGAGGTCATGAAACCAACTAGCAAGGCTTACCTTTGGATGTCATAAATTTGGAATTAACGTCAAATTTGAAGGTCTGACAGAGTGCACATAATAGATTATATGATGATAGTCGAAGGGTTTGGTCAAGGCTTGCCATGTTTGTTAGAGCGATGTTGAGTAATGTTCCAGGTACATCTTGCGGTCGAATGAGTCTTTCGAAAGATGGAGATTGCTTCAGATCCTTTCCATACTTATTCTTAGCTCCTCGAATGGCCTGAAGAATATCGGCTTTCTTTGGACTTGTGAAGTACATCACAATTTTTCCATTCTCAGTCCTAAGTCCAAAAGCAGAGTCATCTTCGGTCTGTATGGACGTCGGTGCCTCGTCAACTTCCGAAAGACGGAATATGTCATTGACAGTAGCATGCAATCTTAACCCAGTAACAACTTCTTGCTTCTTGGTGGTAGTGACTTGTACAAATTGACTGCCTACTTTAATGATAACTTCGATCTTGCCCTTTGTCTTCGAAAGTCTTGTAATCGGTTGGAAAACATATCTGGTATCCGTCACAACGCTTATAGTTTCCTTGGGCAAGTGAAGTTGACTCAAATGGAAATGTGATTGTAGGTCTGGTAGATTGCCGACCAAATGGAAATCCACATTCTTCGGATGAAACGTACTATTTTCACTTTTGGCAGATAACCTTAGTATGCGGCGGAAACATTTCCTAAGAGACGGTTAAAAAAGAGGCACCAGACTCTCAGTATTCGACTTGCCTGAAAGCACTGTTCATGTTATACACATAGACTCGGCTTAAGTTCTTTGTCAACTCCGATGGGCACAGGAGATCCATGGTTTTAAATAAAGCATCTTGGGGCTCATTATTGCCGCTGTAGCATGTCGCGTCGATAAGTATCCCGAAAGGTCTATGCCACATGCGGCTCGCGATCTATTGAAGTTAGCCATAATTGATCATTGAGATATTTTTGTGAGATGTCCTTACTTTGAGGTAGCAAAATAGGAGTAGATCATAATCTGTGTTTTCTGCATCAATGTTTCGGAGAATGATGCATATCATGGATAATCCGTCCTTTATACCGTCAGCAATTGACAGTTTTGTCTAAAGTGAATGGCCCATACCTTGCTTTCGCCACCATCATAAACGGCTCGCGCAGAATCAATTGACTCGGTACTTCGGCCTGCATTACGGAGCATAAAATCCTGAAATCGAGAATAGGCAGGTGGACTATTCATTGAAATCATCGGCCGGTTCCATGAAATGTCCATGGGCGGCGGTCCAAGATTGGTGATAAGATCTCGTAGTGACTCAATGATTGGAAGGTGGCCATGTGCAGCTTCATGAGGTGAATTGAGAGACTCTTTCCGTTGCTGAACCATTATCTTCTGGCGCACATGATCCCAATGGTCGTAGAAAAATCTGTGCAGCGCGACACACGATCCAAAGTCGAATGATTCCTTTTCCACCTCCGGTTCAGCGATAGTTGGTGGTGCCTAGAATTATTAGAGTGGCCATGTAACTTGGACTTGGAACTTACAGAGATCTCACGCAAGAAAGCTGTCACACGGTATATGTTTTGAGTCAAAAAGTCATTTAAAGGGAACATGTATGATTCTTTGGCGCCGAACAACACATTGTTTGCAAGATTCTGCACAATCTTTGCAATAAGGAGAAGGCGCCGACGCATTTCTTTGGAAGGAGCCGTGAGTATTAAACCCTCTGCGTCTGGTGCGACGATGGCTGGGCAGAAAAATCGGAGGAAAATGAATGCTCCCACAGCCGTGAACTTGGCCTCTGGAAATCGCGTCATGACGGACGAAGAGATCTAGACAAGGTTATTATATTAGTGTGGACACATATTGCACGCAAACTGATCCTTACAATACTGCATATCTTCCTAAAGGATACGGGAATCTGAGGGGCCGAATTACAGATGTCGTCAATGAAGACCTTTGTGACGACTCGAAGCTGGAGAGCATTCTTCTGTAACTCCTCCGGAGAACTTGTCCGACTAGGATCCAACTCGAGATCAAGATCTGGCGCAGTGACTATTAAACGCTCTAACACCTTTTGTAAAGTTGACTTCAGATAAGCTGATCCCTTCCATTTTGCAAATATTGAGAGCATCTTAGTGGTCACGCAGTTTCTTCGTAGTAGCTCGGCCTCGTTCTCTACTGAAGGTTAATTTGAAATGCGCAAGGTAGATGCAGTGACTCACCTGTCTCCTCTACCTCATGCTCAATCAATGCTTGCAGCAAGACAAAACCCAAGCCCTTTGAGTCAAATATGCTTAGGAGTGAGATGGTTAACTCATCAACTTCGGTACTAGGGCAAGCATCACATAGGGCCGTGGTCAGTGCCATGTCGTTCACAAGGAGCTACAGAAGGTCAATTTACTGTGCCCTTAGAACAGATAATATTGCGGACTACGTACCTCGACGAGCTGATCGTATTTTTCATTGACGACTGAATTGGAAAGATTGCTGAATTCCGTCCCTTGTGCTAGAACATTACAGAGAACCTTAACGAAAGCCGTCCGGATTTCTAAATCCTCATGATATCCAATACTTAGGGAGTGCTTAAGACCAACGTCGACGTTGGCGCTTAGAAGGTTAGATAAGGCAACAATAGCTAGTTCTGGAGTTGAAAGGGTATCTTCTCGGTTTGACCCGGGAGACTGCAATTCCCCTCTTCTCATGTCCAATGTTTCAAAGCTAACCAGGGATAGAAATCTATTAAAGTAAGCTCTGAACATCTGTGATTTCAGATCACTAGTATCAGCGTCACTTTGTCCATCTGCTGGTTGAAGCGGAAGTCGGTACGTCAGATCTGACAGGGCCTTTAAACAAGCCTTATCCAAATCCTTCTGTAGCTTCAAAAGTTCATCTGCCCGCATACCATCTGCTAAACCGTTACTATCAAATCTAGGAGACCCTGGTCGAGTAATCCACCCAAATAGAATCTCGAGAAGTTGATTTCTGACGCGAACATCATGCCTTAAATTTAACATCTCTTTCTTGTTGCTAACGACCTCACATAGCTGGCAAACTTTGATTCTTATCCGCAGTGTCTGGCCGCCATCTGGCAAGTTGTTCAGAAATCTTGCAAAGTTGAGTGTGAGCGCCCCTACATCGATCGATAGAGCGGCACCAATTTCCGCAGGGGTTCCTAGCCTCTCTACTATACTCTTAAGCAAGGCCGCTGCTTGCTCTGCAAAGATGATTGGGGGATCCGAAGAACGAGAAGATGGATTTTGGATTTCATCGAAGAGATCTTCGAGCTCTGATTCGAGGATCTTGAACAAGGGAAGATAGAGAACAGGAGATATCTCGGTGGCCAGCACTTCTCTTGTAGCTTCGCGGATGCGGACTATCTTGCAAGATAGAAGCTGTATGCTCTGCAGCATATATCTATCTAGTAATGTCTCTTCATAACCATCCTGCGAAGGCCTATCGACCCACTTCAGGCCGGCAAGTCCTGGATCATCACTTGTAGATAACTGCTCAGAACAGCAGGATCCTGCAAGAGATGCAAGAAATCCAGAGCAATTACGCCACTCGACAAGTGATTTTTCATCAAGATGTTCTGCTTGACGAGAGGATGAAATCCGTTTTGAAAGATCAGACCATCGGCGAAATACTATCTCCCACGCGTTCAAGATGCCAACACTGGGCACCATGCGCCTTAGAAGAGCTCGAATCCGTTTTTGAAAAGCTACCAATCCAGTGAATCGAAAGTCACGTGAGGATAATTCTTGGTAGATTTCGACGTTCTTCATTATAGTGACTGGAGGTTTTGAGTCGAAACATGCGTCCACCAACTGACACTCCTCACAAAGCAGTCCAATACAGGCCGTAGAGAACTTACAGATGTCAAGATCTGCAGAGCACAGAGACACCAGAAATACAGTCTCTAACCTTAGTGTAGCGGTTGCACGTTCTGGCACATCGACCGGTACATGTAAAATATCCTTGCTCAGTTAGTTAGTAAACGAAATGTAAATAGTAAAGATTCTTTACCTTTGAAGATTTTAGTAATTTTACTCGTGATTCTAGATAATCATGAATAAAGCCTAACATAGACTTTCCCTGGTCTCCTAGGATGACAAGCTTATCTGAGATGGTCAGGAGAACAACAGATCTGCTCATTGAAGTTAGACATCAAGTGAGCAAACAAGGTTTAATAAATGTGGAAGCTTACGTTGTCCTCCAAAAATTCGCATGGAAGTTGTCAAGTCCAGCAGCAATGCTTCTGCGGAAGAGAAATACCGATCCCTCCGCTATAAGCTTTTTTGCGATGCAACTTGCCAGGTTTCTGATTTGTTCATCATTGGTTGCTAGGCACGCAATAAATGCCGTAAATACTTTTTCGAAAGTTCGGTCATACTCCTCCGCATCAGTGGGCATCCCGATCCACAGGGTTAATGGCAAAATATTCAAGAATGTGAGGATACGATAGGTTAGCTCAGAAGATGATGGCTCTGCCAGAGGTTTCAGTAGAGCATAATCATCTTTGGAAGAGACTGTTTCATGATCAACATATAGACCCTTAGTCCGTTAGCAATGAGAAATTGAGAAATTTTCATATCAATCATACCTGTAGATGTGCCCTAATAAAAGCAGCGACTTTGGTAAATAGGGACTGATAATCAGGAGCATTGGGCTGCATTGCAAAGTGATAACACGCAGACACAAACGCAAGTTTGAAGTCCTGTGGAGAGCGAGGTGCAAGGCACATTGGTGCAAGACTTTCATCGCATGTCTCATAATTGAGATATGTCAAACTGACAAATGCAGCTGTCATGAGGCTAACTTCGAAAGGGGTAGAGTCAATTCCCGGCGCAAATCTTCGAAAGATAGCCTCGCGTACTTCATCTTGAACGTCTAATGCGTAGCTAAGCAGTGCGGAATCGCTGTCAAGGTTGAAATGCCGAGCGGCCCTGAGAAGAACTATGAGACAGTAGGCTGCAGAGGAATTTCTGTTCCGTAATGATTTCCGAAGCCCTTCAAGAAATGAAACCCTTTTTGTCATACTACTACTCTTAGCGTCTCTCATATTGCTGGCGACTTCAAATACATCGGGCAATAGCATAAGGAGGTTTGTCTGAAAAGGAAACAGAACAGCTCTCCATCTGCCACTGTCGAGCATAGTACTGGCCATATCAAAAAGAGTATCAGCGCCACCATCCAGTCTTGCGTGCGTAAGATGTAAGTGAACAAAGTCGTCAGGATTCTGCTCTAGCCACCTAGTAATTAACAGTGGTAGTACGATTGCTACTGTATGCTGGAAGGGTTTTCGAAGATGCAGAAACTGGCCACAGACTTCCAGTATAACCAAACCGAGCTTGCGTGCATCAACCCATAAGAATTCAACGAGTCGGAGAGTTATCATGGCATTTCTGTCATCGTCCACTATTGAGCCAGATTGTGATCCATTAGTTTGGGGTCCATATGTAACACGTAGAGCACGGAATGTAGTCTTTAGATGTTCGAGAATAAATGGCCAGTTTGAAGCCGATACAAACCCAACAATTCCCCTAATGTGCATCTCAATGTCTTCTGCCATGTCTGCCAAGAGTTTAGAGGCATCCCGAACTTCTGTTGGAGGCATTCCAAGAATTTCTGCACCCGCAAAGATATCGGGGTAACTATGGGACTGAACGTAGACTCCATCATCAAGAATAGTAGATGCGGGCAAGACATATTGATCAGAAATTGGAGGCAGAAATAATTTGACGGCATCGAGTATCCTACTGACCAAGGTGTCGTCCAGTGGCGTAGGTAGTGAGGAACGACGCTCATGCTTGTATTGAAAATTCCCTGAATACCTCAATCGACCACCTAGGCTAAAAGGTGGTATGTCTCTTGACAACCCCCCTGGGAGAGTACCTTGGTAGCCAAAACCATTGCCATTCTTGGTGCCATCTTCTTCTGAATTAATGTTGTCCCAGTGCGCTGAGCAGCAATCCGCTAGAAGGTGTATAATATATAACTCGGAGCGAATAATATGGGCGGGATGTGTATCGACGGCTTTGTACTGACTCAGAAGATCTTCGAGGAGCGACAAAATAGCATCTACCACACCACTTATGCAGGTAATGCTGACATCAATCAAAGTGGCTCTTGTGAGAGCTACAAGCTCGTCATTTCGGAGGTCATGAGAATCGGAACCGGTTCGATGGGGTAACTGTTTCGAAAGTAAGCGCCCCGAGCAACACGACGAAAGCAAGGAAGATTCACCCTCGTAGTCAATCTCTCCACTAAAGAAGCCACAAGACTGGCCTCCCCACTCATGGCCATGAAGAGCTTCGCAGTACAGATATCACTTTTCTCTCATGGACTTTTGGATGGTTATCCGCGGGGCGCTGGGTATATGAACCTATGCCAGTGGATAATCGCCAACCGTCATCGTGGCATCTTGAAACTGCGCGACGCGTTGACCATAAGAAAAGGAAGATGGACGACAGAGGCGATGACTTGTACCTGCACGGACATCAAATTCGAGGGCGTGAGTATCCGTTAATTTGTTAAGGTACAAGTATTATCACTGTTTGAGCGCCCCTCGCTTCGGGCGGGATGGCTGATGCTAACGGGTAACCCCTGACCGGGCGACATGACATCGCAACTTTATGAAATGTGGGGTAAGGAAGGCTTGTACGATGCTGTACCAACTAAGGTTGATAATCAGAGTACCAAACTTCAAATATAATATATGCATTTCTATTCTACAAGAATCATCAATTTTGGAGGCCTCTACTGAAGTAATTGAAAAGTATGATATTTTGAGGTTGCTCACCCTTTCGCCTTTTTGGTGTGCAGAAAGATCTATCACTCTCTCACTGTGGCTTGGTTAGATAGTGGCAGGGTGGTCCGACCCTCAAAAGCTAAGACACGGCATGGGCCTGGTAAGTGACATGTACCTGTTTTGTCATAGTGAAGCCATTACATGTTATACTGGTTGAGGCTAATCAATATAAAAATTTAACAAAACCCGACAGTCAGAAACTAGCACCACAACGGAGGACATATGCCTGGGTATCATTTTATCCAACACCACTCGTCCCGAACGCCGTTCCCGAATGCATGTAATAACACCCCGCGGCCTCATAATAGATTATTTCCAACCGCTCACGTGGCTTACTATCCTAAAATCCACTTTTCTTGCCTAGAGGACTGCTGTCTTGCGCCCTCTGAAATATTGATGTTGATCCTCCTGAATACTGGGCCCGAAGACGTCGCGCAAAGGGTGTCGGCAGCGGAGCACTTGGAGTGGTGGAACTAAATTGAGCCATGGCCCTGCTTCGCACAGTCCTTTTGGATGGTGTAGCCAAGTACCCAGGAATGGGCGCAGATATAGCAATTTCTTCTATACCATGTGCCCATTCATCGATAGCGGGGTCATCTCCAAATTCAGACCATGTCTCGGCCTTTTCTGTCATGCCGAATCGTGTATTACTATTGCCACCGACGGCAACTTCATTGTTTACATCGTCACGATGAGTTCTCCGCTTCTCCAAAGTTCTCTGATGCCAATGTATGACCATCTGTCTCAAAGTTCTCTTGTTATACTTCCCGCGAAGCCCAGACGCAACATGCTGTTGAGCCCTAAGCTGCAGAGCTAGCCGGCTCCATTTCCTTATGGGAATGGCCATAGTACAATCTTCGAGGAAGCTAGTAGCAACGGTGTCCAAACGTTGAAGCTCTCTCAGATGGATTCTCATGTCGGTCAAGCGCTTTCGTAAAACATCTTGAAGTTGTATCGATTCCAGTTCCGCAATCTCCTCAGTACGAGCTCGCCATTGATCAAAAGCTTCCATGCCGAAGATAATAGCTTTATTATTACTTACTTCCGCTGCTAGACGATTCATATGAATGACAGACTGCGCTTGTCGATGCCATTCTGCCAAAATTCTAGATGCAAGGTTTATTTTATTCTTGCGCCGGATCTGAGCATAAGCGGTCCGTCTCTTCTCTCGCCTTGAGCTCTCAGTTGCAGCTTTCCAAGATTTAACAACCTTACTAGTGACGAAATAGAATCTGCCGTCTTCAGACCACTTGTCCAATTTCTGAAGGTGTCTTCCATGTTTCGACCATTTGGCTAGCGTATTTGCTAGGACGGGAGGGGTGTTGAAGTTGGCAGCAGTTTGTTCACGATCCATCTGAAGTTCGAGTCGAGATCGCCAACTCTGAAGTACATTGCTCTTCAATCTTTGTCGATTAAAGTGTTCAGCAGCAAAAATGTCGCGCGATTCCTTTCCTATTGACATTTTTGACTTCTGCACCAGTTTCTGTAGCATATCACGCTTTAACCGTTGACCGTGAACGCGCTCTGCTATAGCCATGCGCTCTGCCAAGACCCATCTATAGAGACTTTGCTCTACTAGACGGTGGCAAATATGTGACTGAAGAGTATTGCATCGAACCCTGTCAGTCCACGCCACCCACGCTTCCCGCTTGATCTTCAGTTGATCGACTGCTGTAGCCTGCATCTCCTGCTTCGCTTGTAAACCCCACACTTTCAATGAGCTCTGTTTAAGACGCAGCGATACCAACTCTTGGATTTGGCGCATAGCCGGCAATAAGGTCAACAGTCGTCGCCATTGGCTAAAAGCTTTGCCGCCCAAAGCTCTGTGGTTGTATTCTCTAGCTACTTGACCTTGTTCAATGATAGTGCGCGATTTAATAGCCCATACCTTTAGGATCCCGAGCTTAAGTTGCTGGAGTCGATAGTCATATGCGATTCTCTCATCTTCTTTGATGTTTTGCGCTGCTACGGCCCACGTAGCGAGTTGCCTCCTCTTTAGCCGGTCCTCCCATAAAGCAGGTGCCTTTCGTTCACAGAAGGTGTAAAACCATCTCCAATAAATTCTTCGTGTAAGGTGTCCCTCAAAAATTGATACTGCCGTCTCATTGGCAGATTTTGTACAGCTACATTGTTTCTGCCAGACCGAGAAAAACTTTCTTAGTACATGCCGCCGAATTTTAAGTTCGTTGACAGCTGTAATATCACGCCACGCCTGGAAGTATCTGATCCTCAGAATATGTCTCCGAGCCACTGATGTTCGTTGAATTTCATTGAAACATGTCTCAGCCCAATGGCTGAAAGACTTTGTGAGGATATAAAGATTCCTTGCTCTGGAAGCTCGTCGTTCAAGATGGGCAAAGAAGCGCTCAGTCTCAGCAGCTTGTCGATGTTCTAGTAGAACAGCTCGCCATATATCAAATGCTTGGCGAAGAAGGATTTGCCGATCTCGGTGTTTAGCTAGGAGCAGAAGATTCCTATTATCTTCTTCTGACTGTATATATTTCTGGTGCCACAGACGCAAAGCATTACGCATTAAATGATTATTGTAGTGCTTCTCAACAATGATAGCCTTATCGTTCAGGAGAGTCTCGGATGACATGCCTACAATTCTTGGGTGGCGAGAATATCCTGTTTCTAGTTGCGTGCCCCTGTCTGGCTCAATAGTCCTTGGGAAAATATCGGGCCCATCATGGCTTTGAGCATATGTTGACATCGTCGAAGTTGTTCTTAATTCTTGCTCATCGGTGATGCTCGATCTACGCCGGACTCGCATATTACCATGGGCAGAGACTGATCTTTGCCGCCGTTTTCGTGGTATTTCATCGAATTCTGCGCTCAGCCAGGCTCCAATATTGCGAACCCTTTCAGGTTTCCCAAGCCTGGCTTGAGTCGAGGTCTGCTTGGCTGCCTCGACCGCAGTATGAACTGCCGGCAAGCGCTCAAATTGCTCATCTGAGATGGCGAACTCTGCTCTGGAAAGAGATGAGTGAGATCTTGGACGTAATGCATATCTGCTAGCATGTCCTGTGCCGATGTTCCAGAGGGAACTTTCAGAGTTACGCCTTCTTTGCGCCCGAGATCTGTCCGCGGTAGCAGGATGTGAGAAGTTTTCTGGCGCGCCTTGGGAGATGTGTTCTGTCTCGGATACTGTGGCAATACCACTGTCGTCATTTTCGTTTTCTTGATCAAATTGGATCTCGATACCCATCCGTGACAACACCGCTTCGAACTTCTCGTATAGCGTCCCCTCTGCCCGAGTGCCTCCGATTTTGAACAATACTCGCGCATATCGATTGTCATGATCAGCATCAATACCAATACTAGGTAATATCTCGTAGTATGCGTGGAAGAGAGCGTTCGTAGGTACTCTCTCTCTTTCTGGCAAACTTGGGAGTAAGTCTTGGGCATGGGCGACAATGTCATGCAGTATCGCGACATCTGTAATTGTCAACTCAGGAGACTGTTAAAATCGCGATATAGCTTACCTTCGTTTGTATAATACGGTTCCGACTTGCCAACAAATCCATTGTTGCTGTCCTTGGGTGACGATGGAGGCATCGGCCGCGCCCTTTGGAAGGCATGCAATCAGCGCGATTGCCAGTTGAGACGCATACGAAATAGCATAATGAAGCTATGAATGAAGCGATAATCAAGTCGTGCGGGCATCTGACAGCATCCAATATGCCTTAATGTAGCGCGTACCCTCGACTTGTTCGGCGGTTTCCTTGACGCGATTCTGGTGTTACTGTTGCGCGCGCAGGAGCGTAACTGAGGCTAGCAAAAATAAGGATTAGCCTCATTTTCTTGACGAACCCATATCCTGAGTTGGAGCCATGGCTACGGAGCTATCGTCTCTCTACATCTGTAGCCATCAAGATGCCTGCCAGAACGAGACCCATTGAGAAGTTTGCAAAAGCTGTTGCTCAGTGTTCAGCAGAGGTATGTTCTAAAAGTTAATGCCTGAATAGGAGAAGCGCTAAGATTTGCACAGGCATCGGTATATGGGAAATGCATTGTGGCGGACTACAATCATATTCACAAGGACAAATGCCTCAATGAATTCTTACGCTTGAAGGAATGCTATGTGGTAAATTAGATTATTGAGTGTTTATTTCTAGATATTCTGCTTACAGTTACCACAGGCTGCATCTAAAAGACCCTAATCCTGACACAATTTTGGCATGGGCTAGGCATGTAGCATTATTTGATTCCTTGTCATTGGAGAGAGGCACAAGGTAGTCAGCTATTCAAATACAGCCACTGGTGCATGTCTTATGAAAAATATTCCCGGGGCTCTATCACTCTAGATACAGAACTTTTCTTCACAACTTAACAAGTCTAAGCATGAACGTCGCCTTTTGAATCTCCTGCTCTTCCTCTGCTATCAGTCCTTCTTCAACACCGTCTAGAATCTTGCCTTGTACTTGCGTAACAACATGGTGGTCTACTGGTCTTCGCAATGCCTTTTCGATAACTTTTGCTTGCCCTGTGAAAGCACTGTGGAGACCAATGTTATCGGGATCTGAGAGGACCCTGTACTCCATCTTTACGTCGTCGGTTGGCTGCAGCCCTGCTTTCTTCCGTAATCTCTGAACACGGTTGATGATTTCTCTGCCTAAAGCTGCGTCGGCAAGCTCTGGGTATAGTGTCGCATCCAGGATAGTAAGAACATCCTCATCTGTGTTTGTCTCTAGGTTCTTGGACGATTCATCGTCTTTCAGGCCACGCTTGATTATCAGATCCCCGTGCTCAAGAAGGATACCATCCACTGTAATCTTTTTATCTAATACGAACTGATGAACCTGGTTGCTTGTGAGACCAGGCAGTGCTTTCTTTACTTTCTGGACATCTTTCTTTAACTTCTTTCCAAGCACTGGCCAGTCGGCCGACACACTATACTGTACATTGTATTTGGCCTCATCTGACGATAGAACTAGGTCCTGAATGTTTAACTCTTCAGTGATATATCCTTCTAATGATCGCACATCCTCGAGATATACAGGATCGGCGTGTATGACAATGAGTGTCTTTAGCGGGGTCTTCAGGCCGACGGTGCGTCGTTCACGGGAGACACGTGCGAGCTCTATTACACGCTGCATTCGTCCGACTCGACGTTCGATTTCTGCATCAAAAAGCTCCTCTCTGACATTCGGGAATGGAAGGAAGTGAACACTGCGGGGGTCTTCGCCTTGCAGCGATTTGGGAATATGAGGAAGTAGACGAAGGTAAATATTGTCGGTGATGAAAGGAGTAAAAGGAGCTAGGCCCTTGGTAAGAGTAAATAGAACCTCGAAGAGGGTATTGAGGGCGTGCTTGGTATCATCAAGTCCTAGCTCACCCTTTAGGCGCTTGCGGTTGAAACGAATATACCAGTTCGTTGTTGTATCTATAAGAGCCAGCAGTCGAGGTACAACCGTATACAATCGATAAGCTGTTTGTAGTGTTAGCTATGCCTCGTTAGATTCGATTACTATTCCTTACCCGCCATTTCTTCGTTGACAAATTTGAGAAGGCTCTGGCAACTTGCCAGAATCCATCGATCCATGACATTTGTGTTGGTAGCTTCGGCGGTAGGGTCGAAGACGAAATCGATGTTCTCAATCTTCTTTAGTAGTACTACCTGACCCTCGAAGAATTTGTAGCTGTTCCATAGTGGAAGGAGGACCTTGGCCACCACTTCTTTAACACCAGATTCTTTGAAGCGAAGCGGTTCTGCTCGAACTACTGGGGAGTTTATCAAGTACAGACGCAATGCATCCGAGCCATATTTTGACATGACAATTCCTGGGTCTGGATAGTTCTTAAGTCTCTTCGACATCTTCTTGCCATCTTCAGCCAATACAATCCCATTCACGACGCAGTTCTTGAAAGGAGACACGCCAAAGAGATGCGTTCCAAGGACTAGCAGCGTATAAAACCACCCTCTCGTCTGGTCCAATCCTTCTGCGATGAAGTCACCAGGAAATGATGCTTCAAACTTTTCTTTGTTCTCGAAAGGGTAATGTTGACTAGCATATGGCATGCTTCCGGATTCAAACCAGCAGTCAAAAACCTCCTCAATGCGGTGTAATGTGCCTTTACCCATCTTACTTGGAATGGTGATGTGGTCAATCTTGTCACGGTGGATGTCGCTCAAGTCGCCTTCATATCCACTAAGCTCCTTCAATTCTGCAACACTGCCAATGCAGACCTTTTCCTCCAAATCATCACTAACCCAAAGAGGGATTGGAGTGCCCCAGTATCGATTTCGAGATACGTTCCAATCACGAGCGTTAGAGATCCAGCTAGCAAATCTCTTGTCCTTGACAAAAGATGGCACCCAGTGCGAGCCTTCGATGTTTTTGAGCATCTGGGGAACGATTTCCGGGATTCTAATGAACCAAGACGGAACAGCACGGTATATTAACGGAGTATCTGAGCGCGGGCACATAGGATAACTATGCTTGATCTGAGATTCGACTATCAGTCGTCCGGTGCCTTTCAGATACTTGATGATGGCCTTATCAGCAGCTTTGACGTGCTGACCCTCGAAATCAGAGACTTTTGACGTGAAGATCCCGCGTTCATCGACAGGTTGAGGAGGGGCCCGCGTCTCGCTGATAACACCAGCCTCCATAGCGACATTGTAATCTTCCTCTCCGAATGCCGGTGCTTGATGGACTATACCAGTACCACTGTCATCAGTGACATATGTAGCATTAAACACCCGGAAGCCGTAGTCTTTGAAATCCTCGTAGAAGTAGTCAAACAATGGCTTGTATTTCCAGCCGAGCATGTCCTTTCCCTTAATCTTCTCAAGGACCTTGAACTTAGCTTTCTTCGGGTCTTTGTACAATGTGCTCAAGAGCTTCTCCAGCAGAATATAATTCTTGCCAGATAGCTCGTCATGAATTTTGACATATTCAAAGTCAGGATGAGCAGCTAGACCAGTATGTGACGGAAGTGTCCATGGAGTAGTCGTCCAAGCAAGCAAGCACGTCTCAGGATCATCGAGGAGAGGGAAAGAAACCACGACAGCTGGGTCCTGTACGTCTTGATAGTTTTGGTTCGCTTCGAAATTACTCAGCGCTGTCGTGAGTACTGTGGAATATGGCATGACTCTGTATCCCTGGTAGACTGCATCTTTTTCGAAGATCTGCTTGAACACCCACCACTCAGACTCCATGAATGTCGGGTCCATAGTCTATGCATATAGCGGTCAGCCATCAAAGCTCTAGTGCTACATATAAAATGGTAGGAGGTACCTTGTAATCATTGTCAAAGTCAATCCACCGGCCAAGACGATCGATGGTTGTTCGCCATTCTGTCGAGTATCGCATAACAATGGCTCTGCATTCCTCGTTGTATTTCGCAAGACCCAGCTTCATGACGGCATCTTTGCCCGAGATACCAAGCTTCTTGTCAATCTCGTGCTCAATGGGCAAGCCGTGTGTATCCCAGCCAAAGCGTCTCTCTACGTGATGTCCCTTCATGGACCAGTATCGTGGAATGATATCTTTAATAGTCGAAGCAAGAAGATGCCCGTAGTGAGGTAGTCCTGTCGCAAAGGGAGGTCCATCGTAGAATGTATACAGCTTGCGACCTTTAGATAATTCGACCTAGAGCTGGTTAGAACCAAGCGGCATAATACATATGGAAGCACTCGGTTGCTACGCCTACCTGTCGTTCAAAGGCCTTGATCTCCTTCCATCGCTTGAGCACAGCCTCCTCTTCCTTGGGAAAGTCGATAGACATAATGATTGCACACCCTAGAGGCTCGACAGAGCTCCCGTAGAAGCTATCAACGGTATCTCACGTTGTTTGAAATTATTTGAGGTGGTTTGCGAACCATAAGACAGACAGACATGCAGGTGTGTGTTGCTGAAGGCGGGTTTGGCGGGGTCGAGGCGATAACTTTCAAACGCGATAAATTTTGACTCATTCGTGAAGCGACGCCGACGAGTGCAGGCCGAGACGATCAGAACAGAGCCTTTCAATCAATTCAAATCAATTCAACCCCAAGAATCACAACACATTCAATATGGAATGGATATGCACAATCATTAATTATGACATTGCATATACTGCGCCGCCATGGGAGTAGTAGTTTTAGCAATAAATGCTGATGCCATGCTGATGTTATGGTATATTGAGGGTTTGCGCCCGCGTGCGGCGCAGCAACTCAAGGCTGACAGTCAGCCTTCTCCATCTATAGCCAACTGCAGGCGTACCACAGCAAGAAATCCAGGCAAGTCTTCACAATCTCATGGTCACTATTGAGCATTGCCATGCTGCGACGCCTTTAGAGGATGGGTAGCTGCGGCGAACGCTCGATATGACGTGGATATCACGTCCTGATTTCTTTATCTGAATATTGAATATACAGCGTTGAGCTGCTCAAAACATGATGCTGTAGTCAAAATGTAGTCTACACTCGTAGAAATCCAGGCGATCTCAGATACAAGTGCAAACAGAGGGTTAGTTACTTCGTGAAGGAGCCCATATCAACGCACACTTCTCAAGTTCCCACAAGCTCCACATGTAATCGGAAGCCCCGATTGATGATTGATAAGCAAGACATGACGCCGATAAGACCTAACCAACGTCTGAGAATGACCGAAACTGTCCACAATCGCAGTTCTTCCTACTGCCCTCCTTACTCGAAAGTCTTCCCATTTTGACGGAGCCCTTCATAGCGCGAGGCTTTTCTCGTTATGGCGCCGGACAGGGGAGAAGGTCCTGAATACCAGTATATTCCGGGCCCAGAACACAATGTGCTCGCCAGTGATCGACAACGGCGTGAAGAGCGTCAATTCCTGGCGCAGCATGCAGGAGAAGGACAAAATTTCACAGTGCGCGGCATATTCGTGGGACTCGGAGTTGGCCTCGTCATATGCTTCTCTAACATGTATTTTGGGCTGCAAAGTAAGCAATCTCCAATTCGCTCGCAATCACCAGGGCTAACTATTACTTTCAGCGGGGTGGGTGAGCAGTATGAGCATGCCTTCATCGCTCATTGGCTTTGCGTTCTTCAAGACCCTTTCAAAACACCTGAATCTTCCATTTACACCTGTTGAGAATGTACTCGTACAAACCGTCGCCGGCTCTATGGGAACAATGCCTTTAGGCTGCGGCTTCGTTGGAGTGATGCCAGCTTTGAACTATATGCTCAAACCCGAGGAAGGAGGGCCGTTATTCCTAAGCTTGTGGAAACTCATACTTTGGGCATTAGGACTATGCTTCTTTGGTGTGGTATTTGCTGTACCACTGCGGCGACAGGTTATCATTCGGGAGCAGCTGAAATTCCCTTCGGGAACCGCAACAGCTTTGATGATCGGTGTACTCCACGGAGAGAAAGCGCTAGCTACACCTGGTATTAAGCAGGACCGTAGAGTGCGAATTCAGCATCAAGATAACGCGGCAAACACTGACTTACCAGTATCGCCAACATCTAATCAGAGTGAATATGACGACGCACCTCAAGGATATTTTGTAGGACGAGAGCCAGATGCAGATGCCCTCAAGCAAGACAACCAGGGTGACTGGAAGGCGAGGGTTAGGCTCCTGGTCATCTCATTCACGATATCAGGACTCTATACATTTGCCACCTATTTCTTCCCAATACTCCGCAACTTGCCTGTTTTTGGCTTTACACTGGCCCAATCCTGGTTATGGACCCTTAACCCCTCGTTGGCGTATGTTGGCCAAGGAATCATAATGGGACCTGCGACGACGATGCACATGCTTTTAGGTGCCGTTGTTGGATGGGGAGTCTTGTCACCTTTGGCAAAGCAACGAGGCTGGGCACCAGGTCCCGTGGATGATTGGGAAACAGGTAGTAAAGGATGGATTGTCTGGGTATCTTTGGCTATCATGCTTGCGGATTCGATTATCAGCCTAGGCTATATTGGTGTCCGGCCTATCGTTCTTAATGGACGCCAGTTCTTGGCGGATGCCAGCCTAATGCTCCGGAAAGGTGACTGGAAAGGCCTCTTACATTTTGGATCATCGCCGAAAGGTTATATACCTGTCGCTGACGGGGGAGACTCAACACCACTGGCGCCTGCAACCTCACATGCAGAAGATCATGATAATTTTGGCCATACTTCAACACGAAGTATTCCAAATGAAGACTTGAAAGATATTCCGGACGTTGACGCACCTCCAGAACATCTTGTGAGCGGACGAGTTGTATGGATAGGTTTGATGCTCTCGATAATCTTCTGCGTAGCAAGTATTCGCATAACTTTCGGTGATCTTGTTCCTCTTTACGCCACAGTTACAGCAGTCTTTATGGCATTGATACTTTCCATTATGGGGGTCCGAGCCCTCGGCGAGACTGACCTGAATCCCGTTTCCGGCATCAGCAAACTCGCACAATTGTTTTTCGCCCTCATAATTCCCCAATCAAACAAGAATTCCGTACTTATTAATCTGATAGCTGGCGCCGTGTCCGAAGCCGGAGCCTTACAGGCTGGCGATTTGATGCAAGACCTCAAAACAGGACACCTGCTCGGAGCCGCGCCGAATGCCCAATTCTGGGGCCAGATCATTGGGAGTGCTGTCGGCGCGGTAGTCAGTGCCTTGATCTACAAGCTTTATACACAAGTATACGCAGTACCCGGGAATCTTTTCCAGGTTCCTACGGGCTATGTTTGGATTTTCACGGCCAGGTTGGTTACTGGAAAGGGCCTGCCGACAATGGCATGGCAGTGGGCACTCGGCGCAGCAATAATATTCACTGCCACCACAAGTATTAGAATCCTAGGAAATGGGAAATGGTGGCATCCCTATCTTCCAGGCGGAATCGCTGTTGCTGTCGGTAAGTGAGACTTCTTTAGGAATCCCAAGACATATGCTGATCTTGTTATTAGGAATGTACAATGTTCCATCATTTACTCTTGCTAGAGCTATTGGTGGATTATTGAACTGGTATTGGCGTTCATATCGCAAGCGAGAAGAAACTCCAATCGTAGTCCTCGCCAGTGGCCTTATCCTCGGCGAAGGTGTTGTGAGCATAGTCAATTTGCTGATGGCAAGTCTGAGTATACCACATTTATAGATAGTAAGATGGGGATAAACTGTCACTGGGCTAGTTTACAATATTATGAGCGCTATTTGTTACAATTTCTACATATCACTACCGGATATTCTAATAATGGTCTTATTACCCTGTAAACAAGTATAGTAACAAAAGGCCATAACGCTTAAAAGAGTAGGCTAACAAGGAGGCTCATGCAGGCAAATATACTTTGCGAGCAGAAAAGAAACAGATCTCCTGACAATTCTGCAGAACTCAAAACGGCAACAGATGTATTGGGAACCCCCAGAATGCCTCAGAATCCAAAGCTGTCTAGAAGCGAGTTCGACTCGGGCTCCTCAAACACGCTCGGCGGCGGCTTCCTTACCCCGTCGATATGACCTTTTACGGTGTGGTCCGGTATAGGCAAGTCTGCAACAACAAGCGAACCTCTCCGGCGAAGCATCTTTCGTGGGTCTGCTGCACCACCCATTTTGGTGTCTGCAGGTACTGGGAGAAGAAATTCCCAATTGCGTACTGTACACATCAGGTATCAGCGACCACTTTTTGGTGTCATATCATTGAGATGAACTTACCAAGGTCGAGAGCTAAGATATCACAGCCCATGCGATCATATAAGCGTGCACTATGCAACACAAAATCCCATTCGTCCTTCGGTGTCACTTTTGACGCACCACGAAGGGTTTGCAACGTCTTCTGTCGAAGTTGAGAATAAAGGACTACTAGTGCAGGATCGTCTGTCAGATATAACTTTGCGTGCATATCTGGTGATTGATGGTCCTCCAGTAGAGTATATACTGGAGACTGCTAGCTATGAGTATACAAATATATTTTGGGGGGCGCTCTGAGTAACATACTATAAGTGCCCTGACGGCCATATCTCTTCTGTGAAGCATCCAAAAGGCCCATGATGCTAGCCAGCGATTGCCTTCTTCTGCAGCTAGAGGTAGTACTTTTTCTTCAAGCAATTCTTTTAGCACGGGACTTTGATCACCCTCATAGATACGGGTTATAGCAACCGCCAGCTGGACATCTTTCAATTGGTTTAGACAGACATTAATGGCATCTTTGAGACAATCTGCCAATAAGAAGAACGCTGCTGCATACTCTACTTGTTGTTAGTGTTAAAAATATATAATACCTGAAAGGATAAGTACTGACCGAAACGCCGCTTTCCGAGCAGGGCATAGGCATTCTTCAAAGCTACTTCTTTCCACTTCGGATCTTGAAAGTTATTCGCAAGAAGTCGTAGGGTAGCAGACTGTTCTCGATTCCAGCTGGCCACACGCCATAGGCCCTGGAGGACAGCCTTTTTCTTAAGAGCAAAATAGAAAAGACTGCAATCGATTGGATTCTTCAAGTCAGTTTTTGTATACTCATTGCGAGCAATGGCCTCGAAATGAACTCTCTGCACATTTATTAATTCTCAGTTAACGGGAATTGGAAGGAATGTAGCGCACCAGAGCTATTGGGTCCGAAATCCACATGAAAATGCCACTTTCCCGCGCATGCTCCCACAGCATGCGACTGTGAAACTGGCGAGATACCATATCGGTTAGTATGTCCTGACTGTTGCTGTGATATGCCCAGTTGATCTCTCGCCATGAGAGAAGTACCTCATTTGCTCTTCCTTTCCGGAGCACATGCTGACGGAAGAAGAGCATAAACCTAGCAGCATTTTCATCCATCGATCGGCGTTGTTTCTCTACGGTCGCAACACATTCCACTATGTCTGCGAGCTGGATCTGTAATTCTCCAGAGAGTTGTGGAATGGCAACTTTTGTTAGTTTCTCGTTCAACGCGGCTGCAATTGATTCCGTAACGGTGTCAAAGTCTTCTTCGTCCGAGAAGTCAGCGTATGCAGATTTTAATTCCTTCCTTGCCGCTGCTGTGATAATATCCTAGAATGAATCAGCAGAAAACTATCGTATATAGCTATATAGCATACCTCAGACTTGACGTAGAAATCTTCTAGGTTTATTCCTAATAGATTATCAATTTCTTCGCCCTCTATGTGAAGCTTTAGAACTTGATAGAGCCTCAATAGAATACGCTGAACGAGAGTAGCCTTGCCAGCAAGAATGCATTGGCTTAGAAGTTGTGGATGGAAGAGAGGTAGAGGGCCGTTCAGTCGGCTAACAACTTCGAAGAGCCCCCATTCCTTTTCTCTACGAGGCGGTATTCTAAGATGAGATGTAACCACCTCTGAGTCACTAATCGTTTTACCGTAGACAAATAGTTGATTACCAGCCCCTATAACAAGGTTGCCCCCGCCAAGCCATGTCGAGTCACCAATGGGATGAGGAGTAACATCTCTAATATTGATTTCTATAATTGATGCCCAGGCTGGCCCTTTATTGAGATAATCGTAGCGCATCTGGGACAGCAAGATCACTCGATGCCGGAATCCCACAGCAAGAATAGATTGATCATCGGGAGTCGAAGTCCAGTCTAAATCCTGTATTGCATCTTGGCTTTCAAAGTCTTCGGCGTATTCAAGCTGCGCTCCTCTGGTGTCCCAAATAGTCAATTTTGATCGACTTGAGTTAACAAGTGCAGCTTTCCTAATCGAGCTTCCACTTGCGAGAGCTGGATCAACAATGCTCGTCTCGACGGAGCATGTGAGCAGCCAATCAACTTTCTTCAGTCCCATATCTACTTTCGCAGTCCAGGACCGTAATAGCCCAGAGTGCGAATATGATATAGCCACATCACGTGCGAAGGTGTCCAGAAACCCAGAGATAACTGGAGGCGATCCCGCAGGGTCGACTGGCAAGACGTATGCGAAATCTTGAGAGCCTCCAAGATCAAAGAGACAAAATTCTCTGATATACGCTTGATCAAGGCAATTCAGCTCGTTATCTGCAGCGAGGTCGCGAGGTATGTGAAGCTGCCAAACGATACCTTTCATCTTAGAGCTGATCGTTGCAATGTGAGCAATTGACCCCTTACGATCAATTTTAGGCAATACGAGGATGCATAAAGGCTTGCCAGAAATAGAGTAATTATGAGTCGCCAGTAGCCGGGCATGTGAGGACCGGCAGTCCCAAAGTGTGATCTTTGAATGATGAAGAAAAACAATCAAATCGCCCTTTCTCAGTACACAGATCCGATGGATATGCTCTGTTGTGGCGATGCGGCTTTGACGTATCATAGATGTACCATCCTTGCTTTCCATATGCCTCCAAACAATGCTTTCATTATCATCAGTTCGAGAAACGATGGCCCTACCGCTAATATTCCTCACAATTTTTTTGATAGCGCTTGAATGCCCAGTCCAAATTGCCTTAGATACGATTCTATCATATCGTTTTGTTGGATCAAATAAGAAAGCTAAGTTGCTTTCGAAATATTCAATCCTTCCATCGAAATGATGGAGTAGAATCGTGAGGTTGCCTCCCCCAGGATTGCAGTAATTGTAAAATTGTACAAAACTTTCATTGCCCATCGCTATTGATGGTAGATTAAACTGTAAACCAGCGATATGTGCGACATTGAATATGTTTGACGTCTTCCGAGTCTTACACCCGACATTCTCGAGACCCCATGCTGACATGCATCCATGTTCATCGAGGACAACGCATATCTCTGGAGAACGATTCGCAACCTCAATTAAATGTTCAAGCGCGTGGTCGTGCTTCGACTGCACCACGCTTGCTTGCTGGACCGCGTATTCAGTAGCTTTACTAAAGTCTCGTCCATCAATAATGAACGCATATCGCAGCTTCGAGTGTTCCCGCAGTCCAGATGATCTAGGCTGGATGGTCTCCTGCAGATCTATCTGTGCCCATAAATGAAAGACTTGTAGTCCATGCTGGTCTGTAATAGCCCATATTCGAAGCACATTATCCGCACAAATAGTGTATAGAACATTATCGATCGTCTGGTCAAGATGGTATGGACGCCGCCAATGTAGACTAGTAACAGCCTGGGGGTGCGAGAGGTAGGTAAAATCGAAGCGTACATCATCAGAACCATAAGAGAGCCGCCTCCAAACTTTCACAAGGCGGTCGTATTGGCCATTCGAAGCAATGTATCCTGAATCATAGGATAGATTTGCAAATTTAACAATGTTCGCCAGTTGTTTAGTCCAAACATTCTGAGAATCCTCGGTGGAGTATAATGTCAGAGCAGAACTCCCAACCAGTATTTCTCCAGCATTTCCCCATGATAGAGTCTCCGCAGAATCTTCTATATCGTCGAGTGTGAGCGATGTCAGTAATGACCACTAATACAAATCAGCAATAACCCTCGCTTTAGATCACTCTAGCTGAGTGCCAGACCTTCAATACCCCTTCACCCTGACCATACGGTTTATAGACTCGAATGTGTGAACCTGTACATGTCGCTATCTTCCCAGTAGCCTCATCAATTGCAATCGCCTTGAGCACGGAGGTGTCTTCATCGTATACAGTCTGCAGAATAGTATCGGGTGACCCGAGAACAACGAACGCATTCCCGGTAATATATGCCTTGAAAAAATAACGGTTAGCAAACGGATAGATTCTCGATAGTCACTATCGCTTTCACTTACAATGAGCTGACGCCCTTCCCAATAAGCCGTGCAAACAGCTTGCAGCCTGGCCTGTGGCTTCCCAGGCAATACTGCTCTCATACTATCGATTAGAGAACATCGCAGCTCGAAGCTTCTGGCAGGTTACCCAGTGGAAAACTAGCAGTCGATTGTGTAGGGAAAATACATTTGTTTCCCAATTCCAAGTGACAATAGATCACTTGTTCTTCGTTGATGAGTGTCTCCCCGTCGAGCTCCATGACATGGCCGCTGCTCGCAGAGTGGATTAAGCGAGACTGTAGCTACCGTATGACAAGGCTATGTATGGACAAGGCTGCGGACAAGGCGTAACGAGGCTACCTCGAGCGCATTTCATTTTTAACAGCCAGATACAAACTATGGTGATCAACGAGGAAAAGTAGTAGGATACACGTAAATCTCCTACTGAAAAATGGAAAAGCTAAAATTATATACTAAAATAAAAAGTCGACAAATTAATTCGAAGTTCATCCTGTGTGTTCTTTCTATAATAGAGATTCGAATATAATTAACTTACGTACACAATCTTCCTCCACTTCGGCGCTTCCATTTATAAGTTGTGAAACTGTCTTCAGCTTTGCTTTTATTAAAATAAGCCCCGTATTGAAATGCAAGTTATGTCTATGCCAAGCACCTAGAATCCGAGCCTCGGAACTGCTACACTAGGTAACTAACTATTAAGTTAATAACTAGCAATATTTTGCTTCTTGAAGTGCACTTTTTGAAATCTTATCTTAAAATAATAAAATCTCAATCAAGTTTAAACTTTACCCATTACTAGGTTTAAGGGTCACATAATTGCACAAGACAGAAGACACTGACAGTATAAATTATAGGTCTGATATAACAGCTTTGATTTGTTATATCATATATAATATATGTTGAATTCCGAGGGCTAGGTCAGTACAAGGGTGGAGCGAATGCATTTCGATGCTAGCATAGAAACTACCCTAAGTGGTATTCCCAACCTTTGCAGTTTACTTCTCAAGCTTCCAAGCAAGCATGCAATCAAGCAACAAGTCAAAGACCGCAGCCCAACACTTTGTGCATAATTGCAGCAATAAATACTGTACAGGACAATACATCTTTTATTGCTTTCATTTGTTTTCGCTGTGCTTTTTGGGTTTCCATTTTCATATTATTGATATTTTTATCTCTACAGTCTGCAACACTAGCTATGCATCAATACACCGTATTAACACATTTTATTGGAGAAGTTTGTACAACCTAGTAACGAGGATATCCTCCGGGTGGGCCACGTGGTTGACCACTATTATTGCCATAGTTCCGACGGTCATATCCCCCATCATATCCAGGGGGTGGCGGAGGTGCTTGATATTGAGAGCTGTAGTGGCCGGGCGGAGGTGGTCCTTGATAAGCTTGCCCTGAAGTATAGGGAGCATAAATGCCAGAAGGTGGAGGAGGAGGACCCCGTGCAAATCCAGCCATTCCAGGCGGCGGGGGCTGCCAGCTTGGTTGTGGCGGAGGGTATTGTTGATTATTATAACCGTTTTGCCCATTATAGGATTGCTGCTGACCCTGACCCGCTGACCTAGAATAATTATTTGAGGATGAAGCTGAATAATTGGAGCCACCCCGGCCTCGACCGTTGTAACTACCCCGCAACGGAGCACCGCCATGATTTCTTCCTGAATGCGCGGCGCGCCCCTTCGTAGCCTCTATATCAGCTTGATCAAGAGCTCGTGTCGGAAACTTTACACCGCGAAGTAGCATTGACTTGTGGATGTGACTCGATTTCGGCATCTCGTAGTGTACGCTATAATAAGAGGATTAGCTAACCTTCTCATGCACTTGCATACACTTGCATACCTTATGGAACGATCCTCGTCAAGACTAGGCATGCCTTTGGTTTTAAGAGGGAATGCTAAAGATCCATGTGGAAGATAATCTTCATTCTTTTCCACCACACCCGCTAAACCTTCACTTATTCTTGGGTTGAGTTTATACTGTGGAGAACCCTGCTTCTTCGAATAAAAGTTCGTTGCAATGTCGTCATATAGACTTTGATGAGCTTCTGATACGAGAAGAACGTCCTTCCCCACCACATTACGAGCTGCTTCTTCTGGTGGCAGTAATGGGTATCTTTTGGCCATTGCATTCAATAATCGATCTGAGTCAATGAATGGTAGTAAGGCGACACCTTGCCATGCAAATTTCTTGCCATTCAGGTCGATGTTAAAATCCTCTGGGTAGAAATCAATAATCTCACTGTCTTCATCTATCATAAGACTATGAAACGTCTCTGGTAAAGTAACTCTTGATGCTGCAGGCATGACTCCCATAAGTTGTTCGAAAGGCTTGAAAATTCTCCCCTTCTGAAAGCTAATTTTCATGTCGGCTAGACCTACAAAATCAGCTGCAAAGGGCGCATAATGATACGGATAGTACCAGTCCCAGGATGGACACCCCTGAAAATAATAGAGTAGTACCCATGCTAGGCCTTCAACATAAGCTCTGGCTACTTTGTGGCGGAATTCTAGATCTCGGGGATCGGCCTTGAATTTTTGCTCGTAGTAGCGATCGGCGTACCCCTCCTCCCACAATCGCACATTGTCGACGGCTGCTTCTTCGGTAGGTGTACTTGGGGCGACAGGGTTTGGAGTGGTTCTACCTGGTGTACCGTTTCTACCGTTTCCGCCCTCGTCATCAAGCATGTCGGCCTTTCTCTTGCCTAGAGCTGATAGAGGTGACTCTAGTACAGGGGTAGCATCAGTAGCTAGATCATCCGGCGTATCTTGTGTTATGTCGTTGGCGGTCTCTTCGGTTGATGTCTTGCCACCAAGTAATTGGCTCTTTAAAGCAGCAGCAGCACTTTTGTTGGCCAAATTTGCATTTTGAATGGCACCTCGATTCACAACCATATCATGGGTCATCTGTTTGACCTCCCGCCCTATGCTCGAACCCATATTACCAGGAACAACTAATGGAAAATCAATGGGAGCATTGCTGAGGTTTGTCGGTTTCCCACGACTAGCTGACGAATCCTGTCCGCCATTACGTCGATTGCCATTTCCATTCTCTTGCTGCAACTTTCTTCTCTTTGCATTGGCATCTCGTCGTTCTTCGGTTTGTCGTCTCCGTCGAAAAATCGCATCTTCCTGTTTCGCTAAGCCATCCAGGATGAATTGTGCACGTTCAAGATCAACATGCCCATCCTTGGTCAAATAACCTCCCATGAAGGGAATGTTATCTCGCCAAATAGCTATCAAGGTATCGATACCATTCTCTCGAATTTCCAGACTGGGAAGATGGGGAAGAAAGTCGTTTCCAACGAAGAAACACATGAATACCCAGTCATCGAGTGCCCTTTCGAGGTCGAATCGAAACGGCTGACTTGGAATATAAAGTTCCGCCTCTAGGTATTCTCGAAGTACTGAAACGTGCAACCAGATGAATGGTTTCAAGGGAGCTGCATTATCTTTCTCGTCGAACTCACCCTCTTTAACCTTGGCTTCACCGCGGCAATCTCTTGCCATATGACCCTTCTGGCCACATAACCGACATGTCCCAGGATTAGAATCTTGGGCGAAGACATCTTCCCGAAGGACACGAAAATGAGGTTCATGAGTTCCTAGTCCAAGCATAATGAGATCTGCGTCTAGTCCGTAAATGACATGTCTCGTGTTCGGGTCGTGCTCTGGAGAGGATCTTTGGGATCGGATGAACTCCATAATCTTATGCTCTCCCTCTCCAGGAACTTGAGCATCTGATAGGATGACTTTGACCTTGGCCCATGCAGGGTCAGTATTTAACTTATAAGCCGTCCAATACCTCAAGCTGGCCGCCAAAATATCCATGAACGGTGTTCCAGGTGTGATGGCATTGGAATCCCATGTCTTTTTGTTCATAGCGGTCGAAGTCGACTCTCCAACCTGGCCACCTGCTTGAGACTTCAGCATCTTCAGTAGTTCGGCCTTATCAGCATCCTTCTCTTTAGCCTCCTGGGCAGAGCGGAATCTTCGAGAGCGTTGTTGATTCATCTTTGCTCTAGGAGCAACACCATCGACAGCGATCATCAACAACTTCCGAGGTCGCACCATGTTGAACACGCGCTCAGTGTACTTGAATATTTCGAGCATCATCTCCTCCTCGTTCTCTGGCGGTGGCCTGTCTTCTGGATGCGAGCACGGATGAACAATACCATTCATATCAAGGTAAAGATTGTCGAATTCTTCGCCATTAGGATTTGGACCCGTAGGGTCAATAGGTACTTTGACTCCATCAATCTCGCGAGGTAATTCTTCAATGACCGGAGACACAATCTTTGGATATTTTGTGGATAGCCATCTAGAACTTGTTAGCACTGTATTTCTCTATATGGTTCTCAAAGAGATATAAAGCCTTACCTGAACAGAGCTGGGACCCCCATAGCATAGGCGACTTTATATCAAAAAATAGATGTTCGAGATGTGTAGGATGAAGTGCTCCGAGAGTAGCTTTATGTGAATGGGGATCGTCGAGCGAGGGAGTGACAAGTTTTAGCCTAGGCTGGCGAATTTTGGGAGCGAGTGCCGCAAGAATAAAGAAAGGGAAGAGAAGACTTGAGCCCTTTGAGATGCCGCATGGGTTTGTGTGAAGCGCAAGTCCTAGATTGAAGCGTCGTTGTGTTTCTGATTCTTTAAATGACTAGATTTGCGAAAATCAAATCGGCGCAAGTGTTCAACGTAAGGCAGATACATTATCCGGATGATTGTTGAATCGGGCCTAGCTTTCGCGACCCTGTCGGTCTTCACGCCACTCGCGCGGAGAAAATAAGCGAGAAATAAGCTTTGATACTATTGTAAGAGCTCAAGTTCAGTCGGGCGTTGTGTACAGATATCTAAACGAACTACCTCATAAGCTCGATCCAGGAAGGACTTTGCCTACACAACTGAACAACCCACATCACATAAAGAGCCGAACAACCGGACTTATTATTTGAACGGATACTCCGTGTCAGCAATTTCGAAGATGCGACTTTCATAACCTTGCGATACTGGAACTCGATGGCTGTGATCAAGAGACACATAAAGAGCCATGTTCGGAATTGCACAAGCTCCAGCTAAGCAGACGGCTACAGATACTATCAATGTTCTTAACGGCAGGCTCCAGAGTGCAACGCTGTTAGAAGACCGACGCAATGCGATCCTCGGTCTCAGAAGTTTTTCCCGACAGTATCCTGCTTCTGTTGCGTCGGGAGCATTGCGGGGACTCATCAGTAGCCTAAGTAAAGATGCTGAAGATGTAGATACTGTCAAGGTCGTGCTTGAGACACTTCTCATGCTTTTCAACCCTGACGAGAGCAGCCCGGAAGCTTCAGAGGAGCTCGCATTGTGGCTAGCGGATGAATTCACGCAACGTCAGGAAAACATTACGATCTTGTTAGATCTACTTGAAACCAATGACTTCTATTCTCGCCTTTATTCATTACAGCTACTCACTGCAATCCTTTCGTCTCGAACTGAGCGTACAGAAGAATGTATCTTCACTGCACCCTTAGGAATATCAAGATTAGTGGCTATACTTGATGATAGGAGGGAGGCTATCCGGAACGAGGGCCTGTCTTTACTGACGTTTCTCACTCCAAACTCCGCCGAGTTGCAGAAGCTAGTGGCTTTCGAAAGTGCCTTTGACCGAATCTTTACTATCATCAAACTTGAGGGTTCCTTATCTCAAGGAGATAGAGTTGTTGAAGATTGCTTGATACTTCTTGCGAATCTCCTTCGGATGAATGTTTCCAATCAATCATTCTTCCGAGAAACGGGATGTGTCCCGAAGCTGGCTCGACTTCTCAATGATGCCTTAAACGACCAAGATATTGAAGGTGATATTGCAGAATGGGCCCAGGCCCAGCGCAATAGAAATATATACGCATTACTTGCCGTACTTAGACTATTTCTTGTCAAAGGGGGGGTAGGCACTCAAGCAAATCAAGCATCGTTCTGGCAACATGGCGTTCTTAGCCAGGTTCTACAATTAGCATTCGATCATTCAACAGAGATGCAAATAAAAGCAGAGGTTTGCCCGAGAATCTTTCCCTTAACAAATAACTTTTCGCTGATTGTGATTTTAGGCTCTTGTGACATGTGCAGATTTGATTCGTGGCAATGCAAATCTACAAGAAGGCTTCGCGCAACTACAAGTGACAGCTGTCGTGGAGGAGCCAATTTCGCAAACGAATGGGGACGCTGAGAAAAATGGACACGTAATGGTTTACGTGATCGATGGGCTACTTGATCTCACCTTGAGCGTCCCTTCTACTCAGGCTTTTAACGCAAGGATAGCTGCTTGCGAGTGCATCAAAGCCTACTTTTATAACCACCCCGCCATTAGATTGCACTTTCTCCGCCGCGCTATCGAGGGCCACGCTTCAGGTGCAGATGAGACCGCCAATGTCTTGACAACCTTGCTGAGGCCTGCCATTGACAGTATCTCAAGCGACCCCTATCGACATTGGTTTGCAGCGGTTATTTTATTCCATTTAATTTCCGAAGATTCAGAAGCCAAAAGCATGGCTATGAGTGTTTCAGAAGGTGATGCTTCTAGTGGTGAGGAAGTTGTTACATGCATTCAGACCATCGCCGCAAATCTTGTCATAGCGATCCAAAGAGGCGACGATGATCGGATAATTGTGGCATATCTAATGCTTCTATGCGGCTGGTTATTTGAAGATCCGGACGGCGTTAATGACTTTCTTGGTGAAGGTAGCAACGTCCAGAGCTTGGTTCAAGCTGTTCTCCAAGGAGACAGAGAAAGTGTTATTGTACAAGGGTTGTGCGCTATTCTACTTGGCATAGTGTATGAGTTCTCTACGAAAGACTCGCCTATACCGAGAGCAACACTCCATCCAATCCTAGCATCTCGGATGGGACGCGACCAATACATCGATCGACTTGTCAAGCTAAGAAAACACCCACTACTTCGGGACTTTGAGGTCTTGCCACAAAGACTTGCATCAGCTTCACTAGGTGGATTACCCGGGGTTTATTTTGATAAAGCATTTGTAGACTTTGTCAAAGATAATTTCAGCCGCTTGCTCCGTGCAATCGATCGTGATCCAGGTATGGAAATACCAGTGATTGCAAATGGCGTACAGAAGGGAATATCAAGAGAGCTAGTAGATACTCTGCGCTCACAGCTTGAGGAGAAGACCCAAGCCTTGCAGCAAACTCAATCCGATCTTGTGTCTGTGGAGAGACAGTTGAGTCAGGAGAGAGCAGATAACCGAAAGGCCAAGGAGACTGCGGTACTAGATATTGCACGTATGAAGAATGCGAACGAAGCACTACAGCATCAACACGAAGAGGATATTAGGTAAATAATCTTTTAGGATGTAGTATATTCAGGCTGACCGTTCTAGCAAAATCCACGCCGAGCATAATCTCGTCGTGCAGGATCTACAAAGACAGATAAACCACGTACAGCGCACTGCTGAGGGTGATGTTGATCGTATCCGGAGACGCACAGAAGCGCAGATTGCAGATTTGAAGAGTAACATAAAAGGCCTTGAGGAAAAGCTAAAAAAGGTTAGTGTTCTTGTGAGTACATGGAGTTGACATAACTGAAATGTCTTAGGCAAATAAGGACCACGTCCAAGACCTTCAAACTGCGCATGACGAGTACTCAACCAAGCTCAACACCCAGAATACTAGGCTGGAGCGTGCCGAGGACAGAGCCAATGACTCTGAAGCAAGTAGCAAAACGGCCCATGAACAAACCATAAAGGTATGTTTTCTTTACTTAGTGCAGATTTTCTTTTCACTAATAAGTTTTCATGATAGGCAGAATTAATGCTGGCCGGGAAAGAAGAACAGAGAGTAGCTACACAGAGCGAACTGGACGATCTGTTAATGGTATTTGGCGACCTTGAGGAGAAGTTGACGAAGTATAAGGTATGTTGGTATCTTTTAGAGAATTCATGTTCTCAAAAGCATCATTGCTGACGCGTAGCTCAAGAAACGACTTCAGGACTTGGGCGAAACAGTTTCGGATGGAGAAGACGAAGAGGAAGAAGATGACGATGATGATAAGGAAGAGGAGGAAACGGCAGCTTCTACATACGAGGTGGACTAAAAAGTTCATTGCTCTAGGAAGCCCATCCATGTATATTTTCAGTACAGTACATTGCCCCAGATCTGCTGTTGCATATTTGATTTGGATACTAAAGCGGCTGGCTTTGTCAGTACTTCACGACATCAAGAGATTGTCTAGTGGTATATTACTCGTAGTGTAAGTGATAATTTTATCCGAATGAAAACTTAAATTCGTTGTCTCGATAGCCGTTGAAGTCAATCATCATTTAGATTAACTGAATGGTGTAATAAATATGTCAATCCATCCTCAAATAAGTCAATTGGTTTACCGCATCTTCCATGACTGCGATTTTGCATCTCCTACAGAATCTATACCCCACGACAAAGTTACATCCAGCGCTCGAGAATTGGTATCGGGAACCGCATATTCCAGTTCTCCGCTCAGGGTTGATCCTTTTTCATATGCCACGCTCTTAACAGAGTTATCCACAAACATCATCCCCTGTCTCCAGTGTGTTTCTTTGCCATATGGACCTGTTGTAAATGCGATGCCCTTCCCGTCGTTTTTAGTCCAGATCTCGGCTCTGGCGTTCTCGGGCACGACATCATTTCTTGAGGGCATAAAAAACGTATCGAACCAGATAATGAAACCGTCAAGGGCATCGATGTCTTTGTTCAGAGTCCCTACCCACTTGGTCTTGAAGCTTAAGTCTTTGACAGTCGTCGAATGGAGGCTCAATTGGCGGAATGGATGAGGCTCGGCGCAAAGCGTGTCAACAGGCATGTGAAGGACTTGTGCATCGTCATGAATACCCGCTTGCATTGCTTTCATGTCGAACCCATATACATCTCTCCAAAATGCAAAATGGTCCGCCACGTAGTCGGGGTCCGCGATCGGTGCAACCCACATGTTCATGTGACTTGGTACCATCAAGCCGTCAGGCTTAAGGTACTTGTCTCTAGCCCAGATGACGCTGTCGAGCATAGCTTCATAAAGTAAACAGTAGCCCATCCATTCGCTTACAATTATGTCGACATGCTCTACCGGAAGAGTAACTTCCTCGATTTTGCCTCTTAGGCAGGTGATTGTATCCGCAAAGCCATTGTTGAATATATTCTCGCGGGCTTTATCAATAATGGCACTGTTGTCGACGGCTATGACTCGTGCTGCGCCGGCTTTGGCACAGAAAAGACTTAGAATTCCGGTTCCACATCCAACATCTAGAACTACTTTGCCGGTGAATAGATGCTTGTGATTATATATGAAATCACGGTAGGCATCCGTTCGGACAGTATCCTTGAGCATAGTCTCGTGAATGTCTAAGACAAGTTAGAAGAAAGATAAGATTGAAGATAGAATCAAACGATACTTACCATTATATGAGTAGGAACTGAAATAATGAGAGTCATCATCTCTTTTTTCCTCTCCCTCAGTATCATTCGAACCACTAGTGTCGTTCCATCGATCCTCTAGAGTTTGCTTCACTATGCTTCTGTAGTCTGAAAATTGAGACTGGGATTTTCGGAGCTCTTCTTCTAACTCTGCCACGCGTGCGAGCACATTTAGTGACTCGTTGGCATGCTTTCCCTCAGAAGCTTCGGCAGTCCCACCAGTTACCTCCGGCAGAGCGTCGAGGTTGAAGAGTAGAGCATCATCCTCAAGAACTGGTTTGAGAAATTTATCATCTTCAAAGTCCGCCTTAGTAATGTCTGCTGAGGTGGATCGGCCAGCTTTGCTCTCTGTCCGAATGTAGTTTACGAGCTTAATACTACCATAAAAGTCCAAAGAGAATTTGTTTCTGATACTAAGAAAGTCGAACGCATATTTCTCTTTGCAATACTGCAGCATGGATGCTACATCAGGAAAGACATGGTCGTCCATCAAAGAAACGATTTGCTCTTGTTCCTCTTCTGGCTCAGCATCTTCCCAGCCTTCGTCGCCCTTCAGATCTAAGATGTCTGATGTTTCAGAGTCGCTCGAAGATGGAGCATATTCCTTGATTACGGGAGTAACCCTAGGTTCCTGAGACGCCATCATTGAAATTGTAACCGCCCAAAATTATGCACTGTTGTTCGTAAAGGTGTTTCGTACACCACAAAGTTTGTGTGAATATTTTCTTTCATGGTCACGTGGTGATAAGATCGTGACACTTTTCAATGGCGGTAATAATTTGTAGATCAAGACGGTCATAAATATCCATAGAAAGGAACTAACTTATACTCACTGAAAGTAATTGACTAGAAGGAGAGATTCCTATTTTAAAAGGGATTTCGAATTTTGAAGTCGGGCTTTTTTGAAGGCTTCTGTCTGCCAAGTCCAGGGCGTTAAATTCAGGGGCTGCTCACAGACGCGGTTGCCATGCCGCACGATAAACATGGGCGGCGCTTCAGCTCGGATCTTATATGGACCAAAACAAATGAACATGAACGTAAAACAGCCAACACAAATAAGATCTAAAGTTGCAACTCTGATGGGCCTACACACTCGGAACTTAACCTTCGATGCTGACGATACTCTACTCTCCTTGCAAAGCTGAATTGCGCCGCAGGATTCAGCAGCGCTATTAAGCCTGAGTGGAGCGACGGTAAATACCATACACCGCTACGCCGAAGAACACCCCCAAGATGTCGTTTCTATTTGGACGAGGTAGGGGGAGGATGAATACTATTGATCTGCCCAAGCAAGCGAAAGACCAGATCTCCAAGCTGGATGGCCCTGGGGGACCGGCAAAGGTTCGTCGCCATAAAAGCGAGACGGTTGTCAAAAACTAATAGACTGGCAGGCCGAAGACTTGGCAAAGACATTGGGACAGATGAAATTTATCTTACAGGGAACACAAGGTAATTATTTCATACCTAGTCCCCACCCTTCATATAGAGTATCTACTAAGCTTCCCGCAGAAACGGAAAGTAGTCCTGAGCAAGTATATCAACTCGTCACCGGAATGATCTCGGAAGATCTATTATACCTCCTTGCAATAAATCTTCACCGCCTTCCATTCGAGTCTCGGAAAGACGCCCAGAGTATATTCTCCTATGTCTTACGCTTCAGACCAGCGAGCGCCTCCCCGAAGAGCGACCCCATAGCCCTCAGTTACGTTATCAACAATCGACCCGAAGTCCTTGTAGAGCTATGCAATGGATACGAACACAAGGAAAGCGCGATGCCTGCCGGGACTGTGCTTAGAGAAGTCTTGAAGAGCGATGCAGCGGCAGCAATAATATTATATGATGATCCTAGTGATGGAACTAATACCTCCAAAGGCCTTAGCGGCATACAACCGGAAGTACAACAGAGCGGTAAAGGGGTTTTCTGGAAGTTCTTTGCTTGGATCGATAAAGGGTCATTTGAAGTTGGGGCTGACGCCTTCACCACATTCAGAGTAGGTTCTAGCGATTTCATTGCTAGATATATTTCATAGATACTATCTTGCTAACTCTTGTTAGGAACTATTAACAAAGCACAAGCCAATTGTAGCTCAATATCTGTCAACGAACTTTGATCTTTTTTTCGACAAATACAATAACATCCTTATTAAGTCAGAGAGCTATGTGACGAAGCGGCAGTCGATCAAGCTATTGGGAGAGATCTTGTTAGACCGGGCAAACTATACTGTCATGACAGCATATGTTGATCGGGGAGAACATTTGAAAATATGTATGAACCTGCTTCGAGACGAACGAAAGATGGTCCAGTATGAAGGCTTCCATGTCTTCAAGGTCTTTGTTGCAAACCCCCACAAGTCAATTGCAGTTCAGAAGATACTATTGATCAATCGAGAGAGGCTTCTTAAGTTTCTACAGCATTTTCTAGAGGATCGGACGGACGACGAGCAGTTCATCGATGAGAGAGAATTCCTCATCAAGCAAATCAAAAACATGCCTCCTCAGCCGGTAGAACCGGCACAGAGACCTACTTTGGTGGGATCTCAACCTCGCTAAATCGGGACCTAAATGTTAGAAAATGGGCCAAGAAGAGTGAGTCGCATAGGTATTGTGGTGTGGGTACGAGCATCATGGGCGTCACGGAATCGTTTTCTCTTCTAGCAGGGTAGCAAGCGGCATGTAACGGATCGGATCCTGGCGTTTTTGAAACTTATTTGAATTATATGCATAGTTAATTATTCGAGAACAAGAATCACAAAGTTGAGTCTAGCTGGCCTTGAAAGTCAATTCCTCGGCCGTAGATATATCGTACCTAAGATATGCAGGGAGTTGTGAAAGCTTAGGACATGTATGCTATATTCTCATTCGGTAAAATCATGCTATCAATTGTATTGGTGACGGGAACTTATACTTGGTAGATACTAAGCTGTTGTTATATTTGTCTGGTCTGCTTGAGCGAGGAATACCAGGAGGCAGGGAGCTCAACGCCGACAGCTTTTCAGTGTTGGCTAGTGCCGGTTTGGTATTAGCGTCTTCCGCTGATCGATCGCATCGCGAAGGGCCTCAAAAGACGCGACGAAGTTGGCCCTGGCAATTTGAATTGACCACATACTGAAGCGCGGGCCCAGCGAACCAGTTCTTCATAGATTCCTCGAAGATCCCTATCAATATGCAACCCTCATATCGCCCATTTCCTCAGCAGCCGCCCCAGAGATCTCCCCATGCAGCGGCAGTCGCGAGGAGAGGTATCGGTACGTCTCGCAACCTTCCGAAACTGTGCTCTATCTAGCTCTTTCCCCACTAGTACTATCCGCGCTATGACTTACGTACTGACTTTGTAATTCACTTCAGGTCCCATGGTCTCCGGTGCGATGCCTCAAACTTCCTTGACACCCATGCAAATGCAGGCTCAACAGGAAAGTGCACGGCAGGCCAGTGAGCTGGCCAAGCGTCGAAGTCGCAAGCCCACGGACAAGAACATACCTGATGGAGTTGAGGAGTTTGTCCTTGGGGATGGAGTAGCGCGATACAGAGAATTGAGAGATCTCGAACGGAAGCTAGATGCGGCTATGATGAGGAAGAGGCTGGATCTACAAGATGCGAGGAACAGGAATGTAAAGGTACAGTCTCTCTTCATAAACCTACACAACCCTACTGACACTTTGGCAGCAAAATAGGACGCTACGGATCTGGATTAGCAACACGATCGAGGATCAGCCATGGCAAGGAGATGGTTTCGATGTAGATGCCTTTGACTTCACCACAAATATGGACTCCTCCTACAGAGTCAAGATTGAGGGAAGATTACTGGATGACGAAGACCAGGAGGATAGCGACGATGATGAAGAGGATACCGAGGAGGATGAAGAAGCCGGTGCAGATCCCATGGAGGAAGACGGCAAGGAGAAGAAGTCCAAAAAGGCAAAGATTGCTAGACGCTACAAATTCTCGCATTTCTTCAAGTTGATGACTGTTGATTTCGAACGCAGCAGAGCAAAGGAGGGTGCAGAGCAGAGTGTTGAATGGAAGAAACCCGCGATTCCAGCCAATGCCACCAACCCTCCAAACGCAGCAGATTTTGATCAGTTGGAGTTCAAACGAGGGGGCGACGAAAACACTAATATCACGATTAATCTTGTTCGCGATGAAACACAGGAGCGTTTCGCGTTAAGTCCTGCACTCGCTGAAGTTATGGATACTACCGAAGCAACACGAGCGGAGGCAGTGACAGGCATTTGGGAATATATCAAGACAATGGGTCTGCAAGAAGACGACGAGAAGCGCTCTTTCCGGTGTGATGACCTTCTCAAGGTGGTAAGTCTAACACCATGTTTATACCCCGGGATCGTACTAACACACTTTAGATCTTCCAACGCGATACTGGTTACATCCCCTACATCCCTGATGCGATCATACCACATATGTCATCCCTTCCACCCATTAAGCTACCCTACACAATTCGCGTCGACCAAGAGTTCCATAAGGACCCACAACCTACCATCTACGACATCCGCGTTTCAATTGATGACCCACTGCGAGCTAAACTTCACGCTTTCAGTACGAACTCATCTTATCCGACAACACTGCGCGAGATTGCATCGCACAATGACCAGCTGGCAACGGTGATTCAGGCGCTTTCTCACTCAAAGTCTAAACACACTTTCCTAACGGGACTGAGCAAGGATCCTAGTAACTTCTTGGCAAAGTGGTGGAGCTCGCAAAAACGAGATCTCGAGGTGATTGCGGGAGAGACAACGAGGGGTGGAGGTGAAGAAGCAAGTAGTGAAGAGTGGAGACGTGGTGGAGCGAACAGTGTTTGGGGGACTGAAAATGTGCGTGAAAGCGTTAATCTAATGCTCAGCAGCAGGACGAGGTAGTGATGTCTTGCAGTGGTCTTGTTTCATTCTATTTCAAAGGGCGCTATAAAGGTTTCTGGAATTGTAGGAATAGCATATCCAATGCGAAATATCTCAGGCTGTTTTAGGTGACTTTGTTAAGCTGAAGCGGAATATCTGCTCTCGATCGGCACGGCGATATCGATAATTCATTCTATGCTTATTTTAGCTCCCTCTTTAACTCCGTAACCTTACTATCTTAAGGTACGGATATACATTAAGTTTAAGCATTGGACCACATATACTTCGTATGATGAACAAAGTACTGTACTTACTCAATTGCAAGACCAACGCCAACTTACCTTGTACTCTTTCTACTCCTCAATTCCGGCCTCTTTAAGCTTTAGCCCATCATCGCATCTTATCCCATCTTATCTCATACCCTGCTTAACGCAATTATGGCTGCAACCTCCGTCTTCAAAGCTGGCAATACAGCTCTAATCACAGGCGGAGCATCAGGCATTGGACTTGCCCTGGCCAAAAAATGCCACAGCTACGGCATGCGTGTCGCAATTGTAGATATCAATAAAGAGAATCTTCAACTTGCAAAGAAGAGCGTGGGCGAGCGAGCGAGAGTATTTGCTGCAGATGTGTCCAAGATTGACGAATGGGGCCCACTGAAGGATAATGTATTGAAGGATTTTGGTGCGTATTCATTTCTCCCTCAAGAAACAATGCCGTAGAGAAAAGAGCAGTTAATGAGAACTACGAACAGGGCGCATTGATCTCCTATGCCTAAATGCAGCCATTAGCCCCCGCAGCGACTGGCCTGACATTTCCTACTTCCACAAGATTATGGACGTTAACCTCTTTGGCGTGCTCAATGGTATCTCTACCTTCCTACCCTCGATACAATCCAGCGCCTCTACCTCGTCCCCTGCAACAATCATAATCACCGGCTCCAAACAAGGGATTACAAACCCGCCCGGAAACCCAGCTTACAACGCCTCAAAAGCAGCAGTGAAGAGCATCGCAGAACATCTTAGCTATGACCTGCGCAACTCGCCAATAGCTGTGCATCTACTGGTTCCGGGCTGGACATACACGGCGCTAGGAGGTGCGAAGCCTGGTGGCAACGAGAAGAAGCCAGACGGGGCGTGGACGCCAGAGCAGGTGATAGATTATTTGGAGAAGAAGATTGCAGAGGGGAGCTTTTATGCTATTTGCCCAGATAATGATGTTACGGAGGATTTGGATAAAAGGAGGATGTTGTGGGGTGCTGGGGACGTTGTGCAGGGACGGCCACCGTTGAGCCGATGGAGGGAGGATTGGAAGGATAAGGCAGCAGAGGGAATTGCGAATATTAAGATTTAGGTCGCTCTCTAACCGTATCTACTGTTCACACAGGAAGACAAGAAGCATCAATTAATATTTTAGTATATAAAATAGTTATCGTTACAGCTATAGGTCAGCCTGAGGAAGACTGTGGATGGAAAGAAAGCCTTCTAGACTTAATTATATGCCTGCAGAGAAATAGCACGCTTAGTGGGCGACATCAAGCAGAAATATAAGTATACATATATTCCTGAATGTAGAGGCGGAGCAGCATTTTCCGCATTCCCTCCAAAATCCATGGACCCAGCTACGTTGACGAGCGCCTTCAAGCAGTTTCTATATCCGACACCATCCATCCGATGTCTCGATAAGCCTGACATACACATCTCCACAGTGGTATTCAGCATACTATAGTACACAGCAATAAATGCATATAGCTAAGGTGTGGATTCAAAAACCCTCAACTGTGGCCTTCGAATATGTATCGAGACATCATCTAAGCTCATCCCCAGGGCCCTAATGTCCAGCTAACTTGTTCACCAGCTCCAGCTCGTAAACCTCCGGGACCCATACTTTGTCTTTGCTTCGTAATTGTAACCTCGCCCTGCCTCGATGCTCCCGCAGCGCCATGCTGCAGCCATTGTTCTCTTTCCACAATCGAGATGGCTGGAACCTTTAACTGGGAAAGAAGACTGCCACCGCTCCAGGCCCCCATAGAATCGACAGTTCTTAAGATACCATGGATTGATGGGTGAGTCCCCTTTCTCGCCTCACGTCTTATTTGAGCCTCAATAGGGTCAGGTTCTTGGTCTTCTAGCCCCGCAGTGAAGCGTGGGGAACTCTCACCATTCGTCTTGGAGCTTCTAGGCGTAGCTTCCTGGACCTCCGTTGGACCCTGGTTAGCTTGCCTATTTCGACTCTTACGAAGCTTGACATTATTTCTCAGCATATCTACAGCTTTTCCTTGAACAGGGTCCCAGCCTCTTTCTCGAATCAGATCATCGACTTCACCAATGATGCGATTCTGGAGACCAGGAAGTCGTGAAGCGCCACCGGTGAAGATGATACGAGCCATACAGACAGATCTCACATCTACTGGAAGACGCAAGAGACTGCTGTACACCAATAAATGGATTGGTAATTCTTCATCGTCCAAATCATGGTAGTCGACTCCTTGTGCGAATAGAGCAGTCTCACAGGGCTCTGCCAGACTAGAAAATGGTAGCTCCAATGTCATGGGTGGCAGCGTAGAATTCAACGGGATGGAAACAACATGTGCTGCATTAGGATCGATCTTCAGAGTTTGCATATCCGTTGTCATTTCGTCCTCTTCCTGAACAGGTACTAGGCCTCCAGAAGCTTGCGAAATCCCAGATATCTTTACAGGCTTGCACCATGCCATACGAGTTATAACCTCTTCGCATTCTTCAAAACTGATGAGGCTTCGACATTCTTTCTCGTCCCGAAGCTGCGGTATTCCATCCCTGTTAGGCGGCAGCGGGTTTATAGAATTTCCAAGCATCTTAATCATTTCTTGGCCAAGCAATCTACTTGCTCGCACTGTCCTTCGGCTTAGCACTTCTCGGTACTCATATATCGCAGTAATCACTGTCTCGGCCCAGCCAATGTCAACTACTAGAGCTGCTCGGAGACCGGCCGCTGCTGTTGTGAGAACTGGTGCAGACATCAGAGAGATTGTTGGCGGCTGGAAGCTGTTGAACAAGGTATCGAGCGCCACGGAAAGGAGGGGCAAAGGAAGAGCAGAGGGTAGCACCAATGCCATTCTTCGAGGTCGAGAATCAATGAGTAGGTATCTAGCAGTTTCAATCATTAGAGTGTGCTCAAATGGCTGTCCAGCCATATCAAAAGCTGCTTACTTTGTGACAGCCTCTCTCATAGCTCTTTCTATCTTGTCTCCAATTAATCCCAGGTCTCCACCTCTTCTTAAATCCAGCTTCCATAGCTCGTGCGACCCGCCCCATTCATTATCCACTGCTCTGTTCCTCCATTCCTCTCCATAGCCAACTTGCCACTTCCTGTAGTCGCCGGTTCTCCTCTGCTGTTCTGGCCCGAAGCTTATGACCGCCTTTGGTAGCGCATCTCCAGCAAAACCTGCTCGTAGATATCGGCTACCGAGTTCGACAATGACACAGTCTTCCTCTGCGCGTAAAGCAGAAGGGGATCCAAAGGTTGACGATATTGCGCGAATAGGCGTATGCGGGCTACCTGGAGCTCCTGAAAGTGGAGTTTGGCTGCTGGTGATGGATGGCCGAATGTTGGAGACGCTGCGATGAGCGGGCCCTGACATGGCTAATCACTACATAGGGTCTACCAAGCCGTTCATGTCGACATATTGTACCTTCTCCAGAGTATTGTTGACGCGGCTTCAGTCAAAATTATCTGAATGAGGTAGGTACCTTCTCCAAGACGTCGCTTTCGCGTCGCTGTGACGATGCCGACGCTAATCCCCAAGTAAACAAATTGACTTCAGATAACTTATGACTTTAATGTGGTATAGCAAGCATACCTCTCATGTGCTATGCACACATGCTTACTAGCTCGCTTTGCATTGATTTTATATTGGCATCAAGATGGTCATGACATTTGCTATAATCTGCTCATTACATAGTTAAAGGGAGAATCTGCATCCTTTGCTCGACCTGCTTTAGCATTGCCAGCCATGGGTATCAAAGGGTAAGAAGCAAGCGGTGCTTCTCAATAGGTTTTCTACTAACTTGTGATAGTATTTACGGAGAGATTGGTCCAGGAGATCGTATAGCTTTGGCCAAACTGGCAATTGAAAGTTATGAGCAGACTGGCAGACCTTTGCGAATTGCCATAGACATCTCTATATGGCAGTTTCAGATCCAGTCCGGCAAGGGTGAGTCTCTATGTAAACCATACTTGTGCAAAATCCTAACAAACACCAGGCGGCTCAAATCCAGCATTGCGGACGCTTTACTATCGCCTTCTGCGTCTCCTAGCAATGACCATACAACCTCTCTTTGTCTTTGATGGCCCACACAAACCCCCTTTCAAGCGGAACAAGAGAATAGGGCCCAGTGGCGTCTCTCTTCCTAGCCTTCTCACCAAACAAATGCTGAAACTCTTTGGCTTTCCCTTCCATATTGCACCAGGAGAAGCCGAAGCGGAATGCGCTCTACTTCAGCGTCAAGGCATTGTTGATGCTGTCCTTAGTGAAGATGTAGACACACTCATGTTTGGATGTGGCCTTACTCTACGTAACTGGTCAAGTGAAGGCGCCAAGGGAAATCATGCTCCCACCCATGTCTCTGTCTATGATGCAGTAGCAACTAAGAAGGGAAAGTCTGGCCTCGATCGCGAGGGTATGATCCTGGTCGCTTTGATGAGCGGCGGCGATTATATTACTGAAGGAATTCCTGGATGTGGAATCAAAGTTGCATGCGAAGCTGCGAGGGCGGGGTTTGGGAAGACGCTGTGTAAGCTCTCGAATATAGATGCTGTGGGATTGGATACCTGGCGGAGCATCCTAGCAAACGAGATACAGACAAACGAAAGCAAGCATTTCAGAGTGAAGCACAAGGCACTTAAAATACCAGAAGACTTTCCCAACAAGGAGGTGCTAGGCTACTACACCCATCCTGTGGTATCATCTGCATCAAATATCACCAAGTTGAAGGAAAATATCAAATGGGATGGAGAAGTTGACATCCCGGGTTTGAGATTATTTGTGGCCGAAGCCTTCGAATGGACCAACAAGATTGGAGCAAATAAGTTTATACGGGGACTAGCACCTGCTCTACTCGTATCAAAGTTGCGACAACGTGGCGATCGCAGAGCTTCGGGATATAGCGATCTCGTACTTACTGCCATGAACGAGATGGAGCTAGTCAGAGCTATATGTGGGAAGAGGGTACATTTTTCCACGGATGGAATAACAGAACTGCGAGTAATATATCACCCAGCCAGCATTGTAGGTCTTGATCTCGATGCTGAGTTGGATGATAGCGAAGATTATAGCCGAGATGGGCTGGCTCCACTAGGGGATGATGACTCTCCAGAAGCGTATCAGTCAGGAGATGAGATGAGTACAAGGGTCAGATTCACTAGTCCGACAAAGAGAGAACCCTCTTCATATGATCCCACTCAGCCCGACAAGCTCTGGATACTAGAAACGATTGCTAAGATTGGAGTCCCTCTCAAAGTCGAAGATTATGAGGAGGCGTTACGGAATCCTATGAAACTGATAAAATCCAAATCTGTTGCCAAAAAGGCAAGCACAAAAGGCGGCATGCCAAAGGGGGCGCTGGATCGCTACGTAAAAATAAGTAAGGCTGGTATGGATGTAGAGAGAATTCCAAAAACGCCTAGTAAGGAGGCTGCAAGTCAACCAAGGCTCCCTCCTGTGTACCTTGTACCGACATTAGAGGAATTACCAGCTTCACAACCCACTGCTTCTACAGGCATTCAGAGGCCAAGGCGAGAACACCGCAAAGTATTGCCAGCAGTGATAGCTAAACAAAAATCAACGACAGGGTTGGATTTTTCACGGCGCCCAGGACGAAAGAGCACTCTAAGGGGAGCCGGTAGCAGCGCCATCAATCCATGGACCTTAGCTTCTTCATCGCCAGATCATAAAAATCTTCATTCATCAGCCACTCTTTCGAAACCAGGGATGGGGCGGGATATCAAGGCCAAGAAGCATTCTCGTCCTAGCACACCACCGTCTCCTTTGCCGGCACCTGACAGCCTTGATACAAACCACAATGGGAAGGGGCAACTTCCGTCAAGTTCAGTGAGAAAGGGGCACTCTCCTCGGCCTCAGACCGAACGAGGTCAGGCGGCCAGCTTTGAGTCTTTCAATACTCCACAGGTTAGCCATCAACTCAATTCCCCCTCTGTACCCGCAGACCACCAAACGGACAGTGAATTCCCACCTCTGGATGACCTTTTCCTACCAGCTCCGAGACTACAACGTGCGCCGGCATCGGCCCGCACAAAGCCCCCCCAAAGGAAAGCGCATGATGAAATCATTGGTATCGCGTCATCTCCCCCTTCTGTCTCTCATGCAGGCGACAGAATTCCGGGAGATACTGTCAACGTGGTAGAAAATTCTCAGAATGCCACGACGCAAGATAGAAAAGCTCCAGTGGAGAACAAGAGAGAGAAAGTCTTCATGATGCCGCGGGAGAGTATAGAAGGATCTTGGAAGACAGTCAGCGAGCAGGAGCTAGACTCGATTATGGGCAGCCAAAACAGCGCTCCGGGGAGGGCAGGACGGCGACCTTGGCGTGTGTCGGAGGTTGAGGTCTTGGATATGACCGGCGATTAGAAGAGTATAAAAGTTCTAGGGATACGTTCGTTGATCAGGACATCGAAATTGCTACTATCAATCTCTGTCCCCTTTGACCTCTTCTAGATATATCATATATACACAATATATTCATAATTCTAGAGTATATATTCACAATCCATAATACAAGTTTAAAAACTTCCAGTACAATACTTAGAAGACCGTAGCATCTTCTACTATCGAGTATTGACGTGTGCATTCAAGTCTTTCCAGTAGCAGAAAGACCATTTCTGCAGAAACTCATGTTATTTGAACCATCTCATAGGTATTGAGAGCATAAAATCTGTTGAAATAACTTATTTCCGAACGGTAACCGTCTTCTCCCCTCTTCAAAATTAATAGGATTTCAACCTGTTGTATTATTTTAGGGCAAAAGCTGTCATCGATGACTGACATAGGCATTTGTTTATCAAAACTTTGCAGGTTCAAGAAAGTTCGAAAAGTCATTAAACCGGGGAAAGCTATCCAATTACCAGGGGCTCCGGGATTTTGCACTTTGTCCAAGTTATAATTCACATCATCACATAAGTCAGACAAGCAAGACAAGCAAGAGTTCTAATTACAGAGCCACCTGCTAATCTACTCGTCTCGTCCCATCCCTAACCACCCATCCCCTTAATCCACTCTCCTCATCAACCACAACAGGAAAGGAAAAAAAATGCATCGGGTACAGACAGTAATTGTTGGTTCAGAGGAAACGAGGCTTTTCGGGAATTCGCAGGCTTGAGGGGGTGTTCTATTTTACAGCTGGATAGAAATTAGCTTCTTGCACCAGGTTAACAGGGAAGTAAAGATCAGCCGTTAACGTACCAGAGGTGTTGATTCTCTATGAGACGAAGCTCTTGGTGAAGGTTGTGATAACTTCCTTCAAGCGAGCCTCCAAATCTTTGCTCAATGAACCCTCCTTGTCGATGGTGGCAAGTAGGTCGGACTCGTTGGTCTTTAGGTGGGCAATGAAATCAGCCTCCCATTGTAGAATCTTGCTAACTGGGACAGTATCCAAGTGACCATTGACACCGGCGTAGATGAGCGGAACCATCTCGTTAACGGCCATAGGAGAGTATTGCTTTTGCTTCAGGAGCTCGGTCAACTGTAAAGTATCAATTAGCTCATACTCATGTATTATCGCGAGAGTGGAGAAGGGTGTCAACTTACACGTTCACCTCGGCTGAGAGTTTGCTTGGTAGCAGCATCCAAATCGGATCCGAATTGAGCGAAAGCAGCGACTTCACGGTATTGGGCCAAGAAGAGCTTCAGCGAACCAGCGACTTGCTTCATGGCCTTAAGCTGGGCAGCGGAACCGACACGAGACACAGAAAGACCGACGTTAATCGCAGGTCGGATACCCTTGTAGAAGAGTTCAGCTTCCAAGAAAATTTGTCCATCAGTGATGGAAATGACGTTGGTTGGAATATAAGCGGATACATCACCACCCTGGGTCTCAATGATAGGCAGGGCAGTCAGGGATCCACCACCGTGCTTGTCACTCATCTTGGCAGCACGCTCGAGAAGACGAGAGTGGAGATAGAAGACATCACCGGGGTAAGCCTCACGTCCGGGTGGGCGACGGAGAAGGAGGGACATTTGACGGTAAGCAACAGCCTGCTTGGAGAGATCGTCGAAGATGATCAGAGCATGCTTGCCATTGTCACGGAACCATTCACCCATAGAGGTACCAGTGAAGGGAGCGATGTACTGCAGAGGAGCGGCTTCCGAGGCGGTGGCGGCAACAATAATAGTGTACTTCATCGCATCGTTCTCCTCGAGGGTCTTGACTAGCTGAGCAACAGTGGACCGCTTCTGTCCGACAGCGACGTAGACACAGTAAAGCTTCTTGGACTCGTCCTGTCCATCATTCCATCGCTTCTGGTTGAGAATAGCATCAAGGGCAACAGCAGTCTTTCCAGTTTGACGATCACCAATGATCAACTCACGCTGACCACGTCCAATTGGTACCATAGCATCGACAGACTTGAGACCAGTCTGGACAGGCTGATTGACGGAGTGACGTGGTAGAATACCTGGAGCCTTGAGTTGCGCACGGCGCTTCTCCTTCGTCTTAAGAGGTCCTTTTCCATCGATAGGGTTTCCGAGCGCATCGAGGACACGTCCGAGAAGTTCTGGTCCAACGGGAACATCGACCTATATAAGTTATGAGTATCCTGTACTATAATCACTTCTTCTCTCGGGATCCTCACAATCTCTCCGGTACGCTTAACAGTCTCGCCCTCCTTGACCAAACGATCCGAACCGAATAGCACGACACCAACTTGGCCGGCTTCGAGGTTCATGCACATTCCCTTGACACCTGAGGCGAACCTTTATGGCCGTTAGCTCTCGTTCTTCTAAGACGGAGTTGTTGAACTTACTCGACAAGCTCTTCGGCTTGAACGTTGCTCATTCCATGGACACGTGCAATACCATCACTACAAGATAACAATTGTCAGCCATTTCGCTCCTAGTCTGATACCCGCCAATACAGAACTTCTGCTGATGTTGAAACCTACCCGACGGAAAGAACACGGCCGGTCTCGGCGAGTCCGGCTTCCTCTTGTACACCTCGAATGCGCTGTTCGAGGATGGATGAGACTTCGGTGGGCGTAGCCTTAGCATCGGCGAAGCTTCGTACTTGCTTTAATGCTGCATTGAAAGCTGGAGCTGCACCGGTTCGTCCCTTTTGAACGGTTGATGTTAGCCGAAGTCCGAGAAAACACGACAATAGCAATTGAAGCTCCAAACAGCTTTCAACCATCGAGTTCCATCACACCCGTCGCTCAATTGGGCTCAGTGACAGTAACCCAAATGATTTATACCACATCGAGCTGTGCTGGATGGATCTTGAAGCTCCGTGGAGGTTGGAGAACTCACTGCGGCAAGTCTACCAGAGACGGAGATCGCGCCTACTGTCCGGCTGGACTGTCGGAGAGCGTTTCGGAACATTGTAACCTTGCTCTCTATGTATCACGGAAACAATTGAGGAGGATCAATTGCTGTCAGCAACTGGGTGAGGGGAGATTGTGAAGTAGTGGTTGGTATAGTCTCAATCGTTGGGGGAGAGGAAGAACAGAAGAGAGGCCGACGGGGACGCTTGGCGTTGAGACTATGATTGGTTCGCCAAATATAAGAGCAAATCAACTTGGACAGTTCCCCCAGGCTAACATCCGCGACATCCCGCCATCTCTAAACACTCAACCTCCTATTATCGCCGGTAGGAAGCACCTTTTGGATTCCGGGGTCTTGGGCATTTGAATAGGAGGCAGCCTACTTTATAGATATATGGAGTAATTTCTACGCTTATCGAGTTTGTTCAACATTTGGCCGTGAGAGATTCAAGGTTCATTTTTATGCCTCAGGCATAAGTCCCTTCTCCTGAATTTCCCCGGAAGTTCTCGGCCATTGTAGACGAGCTTGAATAGAAGGACAACTCTCACCTACCTACCTAGAGTATACCTTCCGTTGTTCAGGACTTCAAAAAGGTCGAGGTATTTGAATGGAATCTGATGAACTGTCTCGGATTTGATATGGTCGGCCGTCTTCTCGACGACTGAGGCATGTTTTATTTTCGCTCTCCGTTCGTCCGTCTTTTGGAAAGTAATTGTTAGATACTGATGATGGGCATTTTCAGCTATGTAGATGTGTCGTAAGATAGCCTCTAAATTTTCCAAATCTTTCTGAGGACATTCAGATGATGTGTTTCTACTATTCTACCAATCTTCGATACTTTGGTTAAACTGGTTGTTGTGATACCTTCAAAGTTGCCTAGTTCCCTTGCGAGGTGGACATTCAATTTTGCACTTGGCCTTGTCCTCGATGATATCATCCTAAGTTTGACGCTCTTAACACTAAAATATTTCAACAAAGTTTAGCGTCGCTCGATAAGAGATGACTGTGGTGTCGGTTATTTAAGAGGACCTGTGTTGCTGCATACCGACTTTATATTACTTCGTGGCTCCATAGCCCTGACCAGAAGATATCCCGAACGGTAACAGTTGACGAGTCTTAAAGGTCCTGATTTGCGGATATCAAGTCTAGAAGGTGTATGCTGCATTTCGAGCATCCCTACTACGGTAGCCAAGCATTTCCAAAATCAAAACGTGACGTTACACAGAATTCAGTTTATTAATCAAGCAAAATTCATCATCTAGAAAGCGCGGCAAGCGCCTATAACTCCGACACAAATAGCCAATATATGAAACCATAAATGACTTACGAACAAATAAAGACCATCACCAACCCACCAGTTAACCCCACCACAAAAATCTCATCATCTAATAATCTTCAAACAGCCCCGTGTGGTACAACCCGCCGCTTCATTCCCTGCCAATGGTGGAGGTTCTTTCCTTTAAAATTCGGCTCGTGGTGAATATAGACATTCTTTCCTATCCCGGCCGCTTCAAGGCCTGCCCTCCTGGCGCGGTCTACGTTGTCGACTTTTGCACACATGACCAGCTTATAAAGGCGGCCTCTGAAGCCTAACGCGTATGCCATTGACTCGAGGCCTAGCCCGAGCTGGTCAGCCTCGAAATTGTTCCTTTCGATGGCGGTGCCGTTGGGATTCTCTGCTGGTCGACGGACGTGTTGAAGAACATCATTGAACTGTAGGCCGTTGATGACCGGGTCGTTTGGGTATTGCGCTTGGAGGGAGTGAAGTAGTGCCCAGATGCCGCACATGTCTTGTTGCCTGCGCCCGGCAGGTCCCAGACTTGGTGTTTCTATGAGCTCCCATTCGTGGAGGCTGTAGCGGTTGACGTAAACATTGAGCACAACACCTTTTTCATTTCCAATACAGTACAGTTCGTCGAGTGAAATCACCCCAGCCTCAATGATGTTACCATTTTGATAGCATTCACTCATGGGAGGTGTTGGGGTCATGCGGTTTAGAGGAGTGATGGTAGTTCGTATTCTCTTCCGCCCAGTATCTGATCTTTTAGGTGTAGGGTCTTCAGGTTCATCATCTGCACCCTTAATAGCATCGGCGCCTCTCTTCACATTTTCTGTTGGTATACACTTGGCGTCGCTTGGTGGAACAGAAGCAGGATCCTTGGTCTTTCCCTTTTTACCATCTCTAGGTGGAGGATCGCTACCGTTATTACCATTGTCTCCATCATCACCATCGTCACCATCGTCGCCATCGTCGCCATCATCACCATCGTCACCATCGTCGCCATCGTCGCCATCGCCATTATCAATATCTTCCTCCTCCAGATCTTCTTCCGGCGGCACCTCATCATCCACCTGATTCAACGGACCAGCGCTCGGATACATATCGTACATTGCAATCTTCGCCGTCCAAAACCTCTCCTGTGCTTTCGACATTCCCATATCGCGGAACAGGTCGTATATAGTGATTCTATCATACCACGACTTGATCTTGCATCCGCCACGCTTTTGGTAGAGCTTCGCTAGACGGATAAGTCCCACCACGAAGAAGACCCATTCCCTGATTTCTGTTAAGTTGAGGGTCCCGCGGTGCTGTCGAAACTCTATCGTCTTAGGGCTTTCGGCGCCGTCACGGCCGAGGTATGTAAAATTAACGAGGTAGCCACGACCCTCCTTGCACAAGAGAGCCAGAAGGGTAGGTAGGTCCTCTATACGGTTTATTTTATCCCAGATTGATTGTGGGGTTGGTGAAGTTGCCAAGGTGTACTTATTATGGATATGATTTTCTTCCAAGAAGCTATGCTGCAGGTTCGATTTGAGATCTGTCTTGACACAGGGATGGCCAGGTCGTCGGCAAGGTGGGTGTAGGCGATTTATCTCATCTTCGTATATAATAACTATAAAAGCTAGCTCCTTTACTACCTCCAGAGACAAGCCGTCAGGAGTGCCCACATGGACGTGTAGACCTGTGTGGTTGTTGACGAAGACACCGTGCTTCGACTTCGCATTGCCTTCTAACGCTTTAATCACAGCCCCGATCTCTTCCATATCGGCAGGAGTACTGGTATTCATGACCCGAGTCACGAGTTCTAGCCCAAAGCTATCCCAATTGTTTTTTTCTCGATCAGTGACACGGTCACTAAGACGCTCAGCTATACCAGCTGGTCCAACACCACGGACGCTGACATCATGGGTAATGGACCATTTCTCATATCGATCCACCGTTTTCTCCGTTGAATCCTCAAATATATCAATGCCAGGAGGCGTGAAAATATCCTTGACTATATCTTGTGCGATCTCTAATGGCTGAAGTTCGTACGGTACAGGAGGGCCACCGCTGGTAGTAATACCCCAGCTTCTGTAGGCGCGAGCCGGGTAGAGACTCCTGCCTCTGTGGAATCCTTGTTTGACAGTGGTTTGGCTACGAACCTTGTATGGTATATCCTTTACTATCGTCTCGGTAATAGTAAGTAGGGGCGTAAGTTTAGACTCTTCGAAAGCTAAAATAAATTCTATTTCCACACCATAAGTGTATGCATCGGTATCAAGTGCGAGCAATAACGCAGCCGAAGGGTCGTTGCTGCTACTCATTTGATAGAGTGCTGATTTTAAATAAGGTAATAATAGCTGGTATTGTACAGTATAATGACTAAAAACGATACTGGACGTAAGAAATGACAGCGGCGCTTGGGGTGAAGGGGCACTATTAAAACTTACGAACATAAACAAGGGAAAATGAGAACATAAGTTCTGAGAGTAATTATTAACTACGAGAAGAGAAAGAAAAATGTAGATTCTACCTTTGTTGAGCTTCCGGAAACGTATCGCCGTCTATGTCGAGAGTATCCCGAAGACAAAGGGAATCTCAAGGACGGCCAATCGGCCGAGTCAAGAATGAAATCCCTTGTCATACTTTCTACGCTTGAAATCTATTTCCTGAACAATTACAAAATAACTTCCTCTCTGTAGTGCTGCATCGCAGCCAAGGCACGTGATGATCACGTGGGACGTGTGCAGCACGTGCCAGCAATTTGGAAAGAAGGAGGGACAACTAAGGAAAGGGTGCCACGAGGACAGATATTAAAGTCACCTGGCAAGAAGCATGACATTTCACATGACAGCGGCTGGCCGCAATTTCAGCCCAGGCAGTTGTGGGAGGGATGGGAAGCCACAGGAACCAGTGCAAGAACCCGGATCCGAATAGATCACAGAGATAACTTTAGACCTGGCGATGAATCGTAGATGCAACAAGAAAGATCCTCGAATGGACTTGGACCAACCAGTTGGAAGTAGTGGACATTTTGGTAATCCTCGATTGAGGCGACCGACGATGCTCCTACGGCTCCGTACTCGAGGCAGCTGAAAAGATGTAACATAGAGGCTTAGCTTTAGGGACGGCGACATCAACGGAACGGATTCATGCCAAGCAGACAAATTGTCCTTTCAATACCTAGCTGGCGATCATTCAAATCCTAACACGCGTCGCCGGGAAATCTGTTGATAAGTTGGTGCAGCGTCAATTTGAGGAGCCGATCGATTACCACAACTGCAAGGGGTAAGACAATCTCGTATTCGAAACTCGGAGTATATCGCAGTAAGTAGTATGAAGTAGATTTTGCGACTGCGAGGAGCAAAAAGCCGACAGACTACTCACTCACGCATTCGTTCTGTTTTGCGAAGAGCTGAGGATATCTAGCTTTATTGCAGGGCTGTTATGATCAATGTGGATTCGAAGAGTGGAACAAAAACAAGGAGTTGTTGAACTACTACGGGAGTGGGACGGGGTTGTGGAAATAGTGCTTTCCGTCATGAGAAAATATCTGACACAGTTCACATCCATGACTACCGAAGGACAGTCACGAAACTTGCAGCGAATTGAACGGACAATGTCTCCTACTTCGTGGAAAGGAGAGGAGGCATATGTTGATGGTGGAAGAAGATGACAGCATCCCAAATGGTAGACAAGTAATCTCATCGAGTTTGAGTTCGAGTCGTCCATGCCGCTCGAGCTGATTACCGAGACTAGAATAACCAAATAGCAGACGACGTTTGACACGAGGGAGCGCAACGTTTGTGGTTGCGAAACCGCTGCGCGCACACACGGCAGAGCGCTTCACGAGTCGCAGCTTCAGCGACTTCGCACCTTTCTCCATTACACTATCCGATCAGTGTGGCATGGTCGAGAAGGGCATTCCGGAAATGTGGGTAAAGTGACTTGTCGAAATCCATGCGAAGCTGGGACAGGAGCAAAAAGGCGCCCTTACATGGGTGTAGACGAATGAACTGCAAGAGTTGGAGAGGGCTCGTGTGTGTATCACCCTCTCTCGTGCAACCCGAGTCAGTCGCACATGAACGGGTATGCAATATACAAGGGAACTAAGAATTCCATGCTGGTGAATCTGATAGTTCGAGTTGGGTGGCGATAGGGTTGTCTTGCCGGTTGTCCGTGTTTAGGAATGGCGAAGCATAATAAACAATCGATACAGAACAACGGAGCAGGTCTACAGACTGCAGACTGCAGATAGGACGTTGCCTGTTTCTAGATGTATATCCTTCGACACGACACTGCCTCCGAACCTAGGTAGGTAGGCACTCTTACAGCCCTTTAGACAAATGCTGGCGGCGTTATGCTAGAATGAAGCAGGTGGCAGGGTGGCAGCATAGGGTAAGAAGAGAGAACCTTAAGATGTCTATAGCTACTGCCAATTCTTCGGTGTTGAAGCAGAAAATGATGAGATGGATTCGGGGATCTCTGGAGACGAGGCGAGCAACCCCAGCTGAGCCTGCCATGCTTAAATGCTGGGAAAAATGCAAGCGACGACAACCGTCTGAGCTCCCGGCGTTCCTGTCAAATCAGACGGCTGCGATCTCCGTAACAACAGGGAATGCCTGTGAGATTGAGTGCAGGGTCCAGCCCGGTGTATCCAGCATCTTTCCGTACCGAGGAATGTTTGCTGCAATCCACGGCGTCGGTATCAATTCTGTCATATGTGATCTCCAAAACCCTCCAACCCAACCCACCACCTCGCTGTCTCCATCAGTTGTGCTGCAATGCCTTTAATTCAGGACAGAGTGACATCCCGGCTGCTATCTAACAATCCACAGCTATCACTGCCAGGGCCTGCTGCTACGTAGCCTCTTTCCCACCGGTAGGAGCCATCCCGGACGGGCGAAGTAAGGGGCGGATCGTTGCGTATCTTTCTCCAGAAGCCTTCATATCCGCACATCCGCATGTCAGCACACAGCGGATAGCGACCAGTGTGCTGTGTGCTGTATGCAATATGTGCCATCGACGGATGAGGGTTCGCAGAACAGCGGCTTGGAAGAGTCTGGGTTCCTGGACGCAACGCCTCAAAATATTCTGACCTTTACTTTGAAATGCTGCTCCGCCGTGCATGCCCTATGCCCTCCTACTTCAGGGGGCGGGGACGCAAGCATACAGGTTTGTCGACTTGACCAAGGCATTGTTCTGACCCAGTGCATATCAGACATAGGCGGGAGTGACAGTAAATCAGGTACGAGCAAGGTGGTAAGTACTGCGTATGTAGTATGTATGCATTATGTATGTCTGTAGGTACCTACCCACCCAAGGTACTGTAGGTCGATAGGTAGCTGGCAGTGGCTGGCAGATGTCCCAGGCGGAGTGGTGGAGCGGTGGAGCGGCGGTGGAAAGTCAACCCATGCCAGGCCATTCTTCGATTGGCCTCATGAGACGCCAGATGAGCCAGATGAGCCAGATGAGGCACTGCAGTTCGCAGCCCACAGGCCGCCATCCGCCGACGAGCCAGAACGAACGCCATACATGCCGCCGTATGTGCCTGTGGTAGGCTGGCAGTCCCCCGACGCCGTCTAGCTGGCCAATCGGGAGCGAGCCGTTCCAGTATCAAGGGACTGGACGCACCCCCTGGCATTAGATCTGTCAACCCGGAAGTGATCACAATCGATCAATCGCCCTATCTCTCTACGAACCACGAACCGCGAACCGCGAACCACGAACCGCCAGCGAGGTACAAGTAGCTACATATACCCCAACACGAAGCTTCCGACCCTGCTCTTCCTGGACCTGGACCTGGACCTGGACCTGGGCCTGAACACACCCGCCTCGTCATACCCGCATCCCCACCCTCATCCGCACCCGCCCTCCCGTATACACCTCCTGGAGCATAAGACAACGTCGGTGCACTCTCGACGCCTCTGTTACTGGCCTACGATCTCCAGACTGCCAGATCCTCCCGGCTTGTTTATATCCCGTCTGTAACTCTCATACAGCGTTCTGTTCTTCGTATTTAGGCACAGCACAACTGGTCTGTATAACCTGCGACAGCAGCCGACTGCAGTACTCCCAGGTCACAAAAACTCGTCGAAGCCATAGATATTACGTCTTCTCCGGACCTTCTCACTGCGAATTTCCTCGGGGGCATCAAGATGCTGCTGTGCAGTACTCCTTGCCTGTAGCCTTTGCGCACTGCAGACGTTATGAGAGGAGCCGGACAAGTGATCCGCCACCCCATAATCTGATTATACGCAAGACTTCCCATCTTCGCAGCTTCTTGAAACGCCCTTCTTTCCTCGTCTTAGGATTATCCATCTACAGATATTTTTGCGTCTATTTGCGCTTCACTTACGCAGGAAACAAGCTTCTCTGCGCGAGTGGTGAAGTTGACCTGTCAGCCCACACTGCACCTTGTTCGTGTGACACCCGTCAACCTTCTCATCCAGCACGTCCGATTCAACCATAAACACTACCATCTAAGCCGGAATTATTTTGACGGGGTAACTTCATTCAGACGAAGCAATCATGGGTTCTCTCGAACATGACAATGGCCGTCGCACCTGGACCGAGACCGATAGGGCTGATGCGCTCCTTTCAACCAAATCTCGCAAGAAGAGTCGTGGTGATTTATTCAAGAATTTCTTCTCTCGCAATCCTAATGGAGCAAAGTTCATCATTGGAGATAACGAGGGGCCGACTGATGATGAAGGCCTTGAGCTTAACGAGGGGTTAGCTCTTGAGAACCTCCAAGTCATGCCTTGCCCGTACATACGCCTTCCAAAGGGACAAAAGCTCCAACCAAGGGTTGAGGTTTTGTCCATGCGTACTCGGGAAACAAAACCAAACTCTACGGCTGTTGCCGTCAAGCATGACCAGCCTTTATTCTTCACAAACAGCTACTGGTCGGCCATTGAGCCGCTCGACTCTTCCACTACGAACTGTGCACCGGCGCACAAGGAGAACTTACGCCTACGGGAAGACATCGTAACAGCTGCTACCGCTGCTCCATCTCATGCCGACGACTGGTATGAGTATATCAAGTGCTATTCTGAGGTAAGTTTTCTCTCATTCCTAGTAGTCAACAAGTACGAGGTTGGTTCCATGAGTCTGATGTTGCGATAGGGCCGTTATAGTCTATTGATGCCTCCTGATCCACCGCCAAGGAATCCAAGTTTTACTTACTTGCCCGCCACTTACCCTCCCAATGAAGTGGAGAGGCTTGCTGTGCTACGAAAGTGCAATACGGACTGGACGGATTGGACCATGGCTCGTGCCCGCATTCTCGTCAAAGATGCATTGAAGAAGTTTCAGGCGCCGTGGGCCTCGATCAGTATCTTTGATTGCGAGACAGAGATAATCAAAGCTGAGGCTGGTTACAATCGCCAAGCCATCAAGCGCCAGGAGAGCATTGCAGCTCATGTTCTTCTTACCAATGAAGTAATGACTGTGTTAGACACAGAAAAGGTAAACATATAACCCTATTACGCAAGAATTTATCCTAACATCTTATAGGATTGGAGGTTTGCCGGCAACCCACTTGTTATTGGCAGCCCAAAAATACGGTTTTTCGCTGGAGCACCTCTTCTCTCTCCTAATGGGGAAGTCATTGGTGTCTTTGCTGTCTTCGCTCCGAAGCTTAGAGACAGCTTCACAGCGATACAACGACGCGAGCTGTCGGATTATGGTGTGAGGGTTATGTCTGAACTTACATTTCAGGTTGATGATACGCCAATACTGCAGCGGACTTCCCTCATTGAGCACATCTCACCCATGAATAGCCCGCCAAACACACGCCCTAATAGAAATTCTAGCATGGGGTCCATCCTTACCCCCCCTGCACTCCATTACGCCAATGTGTCACAACAGGGATTGCCAAGTTCTCGAGTGGTAGTTGACGGACGCCGGCAAGAACTCATTTCTACCCCACCAACCTCCGACGACTCAGGAGACGACTCACCGCCACGACAGTCTAAATGCTTTGGAAAGAATCATAAACGATTGGTCGTTGACGCTGGACCATTCCAAGGCCCCGGAAGCGATATCATGACACCGGAATCTCCAAATTTCGCGCAATTGCTCCCAAGAGCATTCTCGGGGTCAGACCTTACCTCGGTCGACCAAAACGTGCACTGTACTACACCTGAGCTCTGGTACGGTGAAGAAGCCCACGTGCCACTAATCAAGCCGGATGACATCATCAAGCATACCTCCTCCCTTGATGTCTCTGCTTTCAAGAAGAGCCGTCTACACTTATATGGCTCCTATCGTGGCCATGATCAAGCTATACTTGAAGAAGCGTTTGGTTTAGGCAACTGCCGTGATGACGGTGGATGGATCCATGACAACCCAGTTCGTTTGAAAGCCGATGCTTCGAAGATGGTTCCGTCAGATGTAGCTCATGCTGCTTATGAGGATACAAACAATGAAGATACGGGGCGACGTCTTAGGCGGGCCTCGAACACCACCATCTCAACCGATATTAGTTCCGATAAAGAGGAACAGGCTGATGATAGTGAAAATGTTGAAGCTACCTTCGCGGCAGATTTTGCCGCCCGTAGTCTCGGCTTCGACTGTGTCTATGCCGTAGAGCTTGTGCCCAGGCTTCCATACCTATCCGATGAAGAGCTTATGCAGAAGGGCAACATGACAGTCCGTATTCTCACATCCTACGGGCTGAACACAACTATTGGTTTGAATATCGGATTCCATCTCGACGTCATCCGTGGCAGTGGTATTAGATTCTGGGAGGATGATGAGTGTGACCCCGGGCAAGTCTGCAAAGGCTACATGAGGCGTCTGAAGTCTTATGGGGCGTCACAACAGAACCGCTCACACGGGGTTGTTTTCGCTGCTTTTCGCAATGCTCCCAGAAATGGTGACAGGCTCCCAAAACTGACATCTTCTGAGATTGGACGACTGGGGCGTGCTGCACTTGTCCTGAACGAAATACTATTCAAACAATCTATAAGACGTCCCAGCTGCGCTAAGACCGAGCCTCCTTCAAGCCCACTCGCATTTCCTGCCAATGAAGCTGTCGAAGTTGGCAAGTACTCTCTCGATGCCGGTTTGATGCGCCTGGACCAACCCGTCGACGAGCCAGCTATGTTACAATTCTGAGCGCTTCATGCGCTACTATTAGTCCCTTGCACATTTGGCCGTCTCAACACTTTGTTTTGTGCGAACACCCATACAACAATGCACGAATTTAACGACATTATACCCTGATATTTGCAACCAACCAACGCATGTACGACTTAACGACTTCCTCCATCATGTATGTAACTCACTATCTTCTCTAATTCGGCACCTGTCGAATACTACACCATCCAAGGCATGTTAGTCAGCCTAGCTCACGGCCATTACCTTCGCGTGATTCCATATTCATAAGCTTATTCTAGCCACATTCACTTTCAACTTGAGTTCGAGATTGAGGCTGTTGGCGTTCCGGTTCTTCCTAAAATCTTGGACCAAATAAAGCAAGGCATTCATTTGGAGGCTTCTATCTGAGCCAAAAGACGAGGCGTAAAAAGTAAACGTAGCTGGGAGGTTTGTGCTTTGATACTACTGTTGTTTGTATTTCTACTTTCTTTTTATTTTCATGGTGATCTCGGACGAGTTGTATATGATATAGCTAGATGCTAAATGGGGTGGCTTTCGGAGAACAGGTCGCTATGATAATACTGACGTTGTCCATGACATCCAATACAAAAATGCACTGGCAAGCTGTGGGCCGATCAAGACCTAGAATACTGCTCTGTGCTGGATGTACTATGTGCTTTAAGTCCGCTCCCAAGGGGCTAGGTTAGTTTAATTGTGCCGTTAATGATCACCTAGTCACATACTATACTTTTCTACGCTCTATTATTTAAAGTATAAATAACTGTATATACACGCATACGGCCGGAGAGGTGTAGATTGTGCTGGGTGGCTCACCGACTGCTTAGCAGACGAGATGAAATTCCGGTTTCTAGAATGCTGGATTTGTCTCCAGAGGAATGATACTTCATCGTCAACCTAAAATCCCTGGTACCATTATACCATATATACTTATACCAAATTACGAATACTATAATATACAAGTGTATTATAATTCAACCTGTCCTTCAGCTTTCAAGAGCACCAGCCACAGCAATCTGCATCACGACTCGCGGCCCCTGATGCACGCGAGGGGACATGGCGCAGAAATGACGTCACACTGCTACCAGCCTCCTGGCTTGTGTTTCTCGCATCGACAGGTCACCATAGGTCATGTCTGGCTGTGCATTGCTGCTGGCTCTCTAAGCTCTTTAGGATTTCCGACAGAACCCAGCTGGCAGTCGGGATAGAAGCTCCGGAGGAGTGATTTTCGGACATATTGTGGGTACGACATCGTCCCGCGAGATCGCGTCTGGGGTCACCAAAGTCATCCATTAAGCTTCAAACAAAGTCCAGCGTCATCTTGCCTTGCATCTACAACCGAGAGATTACGCAAACCGGCTTAGTGTATGCTATATCGCATCGTTGATCCAGATCTAGTTCGACAACCGTTTCGCCCAACACAGATCCGTGCCCAAGTTTGTTTGTAGCTGATCGAGGGTCCACGGGACTGTGGGACCAACCTCAAGCGTGACAAGCACCGTTATCGACAACCCAGTGACCCTGCGATCTGCCGGATAGAGCACCATGAGCTGAAGTTATTTCGAATGATGGACGGGACTGTTGTTGTCGGGGACGAGCACATGGACCCGCCCCCTCGACTGTTTGAGCGCCTGCAGCAAATTGCTGGATATACCTGGGACGAGTCGAAGAAACCCTTTCACTCCAGCTATGATAACTGGTATACAACATGCACGAGACCGGACCAACACAGCGCAATAACTAACGTGATATAGGCATGTCTTCGGCACCAAGAACACGGCAACCTCGACAGTCTACGGCGCACTCCCACTGCACACGAAATCTAGCTCTGCTGGAAGCTCTCCGGGACTGGGTCTCCAAGCTCTTACCGGCCTTCCCAAGGACTCTGCAAACAGCGGCTACGACAGCGAAGCTTCATCATCGTCCAACGACGATGACCACGAAGGAAAGCAAGAACAAATACATGTTATCGCAAAGATATCAAGACATGCCTTACGGGAAGAACGGGCATTCCATATTTGCAGGGATCTTTCGAAGAATGTTGACCCTCAAGGGATTCACATTGTGCGTCCGGTGGACCTTGTGAGGCTGGCGAGCCAGCAAGGTGACAAGGGACCGGTGGTCGTTTCAATTTTCGAAGCTCCCGGCCCCAATGCCTTAATCAAATATATTGACTTTGGCCCCGCATGGTATACAGGTCGCAAGACTGGAAATCACAATATACTATTAGATAAGGCATATACACCAACTGAGCATATATCACTGCCTATGTTCCTGGACTTCGCTATCGGAGCTACGGAGTGTTTAGAAATTCTGCATCATGGACAACGAATTGTCCACGGAGAAATTAGAGCCGACGCATTTCACTTTGATGAAGAAACTGGACAAGCGCGGCTTATCAATTTTGGCTCTGGACTTCGATCTTTTGAGCATGGCCTTACAAGCTCAGGATGGTCGACTTTGTCCAAGGAAGCCGGCGCCAAAACCAAGCTTTCCTACATCAGCCCAGAACAAACGGGGCGTATGCCTGCGGAACCAGACAGCCGGACCGACATTTACTCACTTGGAATCTTATTCTGGACATTGCTGACACAACAGCCTGCATTTGATGGCCCCAGTCCAATGGATATTATTCAGAGCGTTCTTGGTCGGCGGCTTCCTTCTGTGTCTTCAGTTCGACTTGACGTTCCTGAGGCTGTCGGCCGAATAATCTCTAAGATGACCGCAAAGGTGATAGGAGAACGTTATCACTCGGCAAGTGGACTAAGATTCGACTTGTTGGATGTTCAAAAGCTCCTAGGGCAAGGCGACTCAGTGGCATTGAAGAATTTCGAAATAGCTACAAAGGATGTCTCCTCTTTTTTCATACTTCCAACAGTTATGATTGGCCGAACCGAGGAACGTGATGAGATAGTGAAGGTCATTGACAAGGTCTCGAAACACCATATAATCTCGCAAAAGCAGAGCCCTTATTCTCTCTCTTCCGGTTCTAGCGTATCCGATAGTCGCCATGAATTTATGGATGCTCTAGATGCTGATGAGGTGTCTAGCGAACAAACTAGCTCTTTTGAGGGAAGACACAGCTCGAGCCAATGGATCTCACATCTGGCTGGCGCCCATATTGGCTCGCAGTCAATAGCTGGCTCTCAGCACAACTCCTTAGATAGCCAAGAGTCGGTTCACTCAAATTCTGATGTAAAGCCATGGGAGAGGAACAGCTCTATATCATTCGAGGCAAAAGGTTTCGCGGATGTAAATTCGGTGAATTCAATGAATGTGGATTCAATTAAAAGCAGTTCAGACGGGGCTGGTAGTCTTACGAGCCACAAGAATAGCTCGAAGTTCAAAAGAAAGGGTCGCTGCGAAGTTGTTAGCATTGCTGGACAAGCGGGTCTGGGAAAAAGCTGTCTTGTGCAAAGTGTGCAGGTTGAGGCTCGGCGGAGGGGTTACTTTGCTTCATCGAAGTTTGACCAGGCAAAACGGACCCCTTTTGGACCAGTACTCACACTCCTGTCTAGCCTATTCAAGCAGGTCTTCTCAGAGAGTGAAACAGATACTCCATTCCATCAAGTCCTCAAGCAGTATGTTAGACCGGCGTGGCCATTGCTCCACAAAGTCCTCGGACTTCCAGAATTCTTACTAGGCGACAACGGATATTCGAAACGGCTCTCTAGCAATCTGTCTGGAGGGTATAGCAAAAATGCTCGTGCCGACTTGGGAATGCGAGATACTTCAAGCACTCGTACAGGAAGTCTCTACAGTATGACTCTTGGTTCGCAGAGCTCGCAAGATTTTCTCAGAGCAGGCTCGTCAACAAAATCTGTACGCTTGATGAACACATTTCTGGACGTGCTACGTGTTTTTGCACAACACAAATTTTTGTGCTTTTGCTTGGACGACCTCCAATTTGCTGATGATGAGTCGATGGAACTAATATCTCAGCTCATCTCATCCCGGATGAAAATGGTCATTATTTTGACTTATAGACCCGATGAGATATTACCTGAAAGGATCAAGTCTATCATAGAACCTCCTGATTCAGAAGGTATAAGTGGGGCCCCTTAATCTGTGGCCAGCGAAACATTCACTCATATACTTATAGGCTATTTGAAGAATTCCGGCGTTGGCGTAACCCGATTGACACTGAAACCTCTATCAGAGGATGAAATAACGCAATATGTTGCCGCCACCCTTTGTCGCCCGAAAGAAGACATTATTCCACTCGCTGCCGTCATACAGTCGAAGTCTGGAGGAAACCCGTTCTATATGAAAGAAATGCTTAATGCATGTTATCGGAAAGCCGCGATATATTATGATTATCGAACATCATGCTGGCAATACGATTTGGACAGGATATTCACACAATTTGCAACTGGCGAGCATCATGACATGCTGAACAGCACCTTTGTGACTCGTCGCCTTGCAGAATTGCCCCCTGCAGCTCGCTTTATCCTAGCCTGGGCCTCATTGATTGGCACAACATTTTCTTTCGAATTGATTCAAAGACTACTGAGCGGAGAGTTCGACTATGATAATGACGATGTTAACTCGCCGAAAAAGGACATATATACTCTTTCCAATTCGACGCAAGATGCTATTTCTGGACTCCAAGCCGCAATCCAAGCTTACATCATAGTTTCCACGGAAGATGACGACAAGTTCAGGTTTGCGCACGATCGCTATATTCAAGCTGCCTCCTCTTTAGAAGAGATGGATACACAGAAGATGAATTACGTCATAGCTCAAACTTTGAGCAAGTACTATTCATCAGATGATAGAATGCGTGAGACTACAGCATCTCACATTTGCGCATCTATTGAAATCATCAACAAGCGCGTTAAACATCGACAATCGTTCAGGAAGCTCCTTTTTGATTGCGCCCAAGCAGCTTCAGAGAACGGAGCAAGACCAACAGCTGCCAAGTTCTATACGAATTGTTTTGCATTACTCCAAGACGACCCTTGGACCGAGGGTCTAGAAGATGTCTATTATGACGAAACATTAGCTCTTTATATCAGAGCTGCAGAATGCTACCACTATATGGGCTCTTACGATGACACCCTTCGCCTGCTTTCCACTGTATTTAAAAATGCGAAAACTGCCGTGGATAAAGCTCCAGCCTGGGTCTTACAATCGCGAGTCTATGCGCAGAGAGGTGATGCTCAAGCTGCATTTAATGCTCTCATAAGTTGTCTTTCTGCGCTCGGTATTGAGGTAGATTCCAATCCCACGTTCGATAAGTGTGACAAAGAGTTTGAGCGTCTTTCTCTTAAAATCCAAAGCATGGATCGCGAGGATCTGATAACGCAAAAAATGGCCCAAGATTCCAATCTTTCAGCAGTCGGTGCAATCTTGGTTGAAATTGTGAGCTCTGCTTTCTGGTATGATCGGTTGACTTTCTTTCAAATGACGCTCGTCATGACCGATACATTTATAAAACATGGTGGCTTTCCACAATGTCCAATGGCATTCATGTATCTTGCGGCCATTGCTATTTCCAGGTTTGGTATGATCCGGTTTGCCAGTGACGTTGGGAATATCTCTCTGGAACTTATGGATATGTGGAAAGATCCCTATACTCTAGGAAGAGGAGGAACGGTTTACTCCATGTTTGTTGGACATATTCAATCCTCTATATCTGTATCCATTGGCCAATTAGAAGGAGCCCTCGAATACACTATCCAGGCTGGTGATAGGATCTCGACAATCCTGAACTTTGGAATTGTGGCTCTCCTTAAATTCTTCGGATCAGAACACCTTACAGATTTGGAGTCGTTCTGTTCGTTTGGTTGCGAGGAGGTGCCCAACTGGCAGTATGACTGTCGTGGTGGTACCATGATTATTGCTATGCGCCAACTCTGTCGTGCCCTGCAAGGGAAGACAATGATAGAATCGGCTGGAGAGGTGATGAGCGACGAAAGTCATAACACAACACTTTATCTGGCGTGGATAAAATCCACTATCAATTCTGTGAGTGACCGACCAGTGCTCTTCTACCAAAGCCTCGAGATCGCCCCTTTGTTTCTATATGGCCACTACCAGAAAGCCGTTGAAACAGGAAAGGAGTGCTTTGAGAAGATGGAATCGGTTTGGTCTGCGAGAAATACCCGGTTTGCAGTCCTATTTTATGGCCTATCTCTCGCCGGACTCGTCTGGAGAAGAGCCCAAGATCCTCATTTTACCGACGAGCGAGAACAACAGCTTTTTGTTGAGGAGACGTTGAAGCAACTGGCGATCCTAAGAAGGAAAATAGTTGATTGGGAGGTGGTAAACGATGTCAATTATTTAGCTTGGTCCAAGTTACTCGATGCCCAAATATCTGAATTGCAAGGAGGACCATTAACGCTTCAACAGTACGAAGATTCATTGGACCACGCGGCTGCAAATGGATTCCTATTTGAAGAAGCTCTCGGTAACTATCTCCTAGCTGGTTACTTTCTCAGGCGTGGCGCACGAAGACCAGCGAAATCCTCTCTCCGAGAAACAATAATGTTGTACAGACAATTTGGTGCTGTCGGCATAGCCCGACACATTGAGAGTGAGCATAGCCTTCTCCTTCAGGGTCCAACGAAGAGTCTTAGAACTGCCGATGTTGCAGTACAAACAGATTTTGCTGGAGACTCGGCCCCTGTACAGTATCAAACTCTTGAGGGCGATGAAAATGATGAGCGCCACCAGACTCGAGCGTCCATAACAGAGACAAAAGGTGATAGAATTGGCGCCTGGCAAGGTGGCTCCGCAAGACCTGAGGTGGGAGCAGGACTACCCGCGCTAGACATGCTGGACTTGACCTCGATTCTGGAAAGCTCACAAGTGATATCTTCTGTATTGAAAGTGGACCAACTTCTCAAGACCATGTGCGAGATCATTTTACTAAATTGTGGCGGTCTTGCTTCTCTAGCCGCGATTGTTGTAGAAGAGGACGATCCTCCAGGCTGGAGCATTGCTGCAAGTGGCGACCCAGAAAATGGTGCACAAGCTCATATCCCTGGCCTGCCACTCGGCGAAACGTCAGTGGTGGCGGCCAGTGTTATCCATTATTGTACACGGTTTCGGGAGACAGTATTCCTGCCAGACCTCATTCGCGATGAACGATTCAGCAATGTTGCCGACGACTGGTGGCTAAAGAACCCACTCGGAAAGTCTGTCATTGCAATACCTATTGCTCATGGCATTAAACCACTTCTGGGTGTTCTGTATCTAGAAGGACAGCCAAATGCCTTTACAGACCGAAACCTGACTGTGCTACAGCTTCTGGTTAACCAGATTGGTATATCATACTCTAACGCTTTGACCTTAAAGGCAATTGAAAAGGTCTCGGCATCAAATGTATCGATGGTAGAATCCCAAAAGCGTGCCCTCGCAAAAGCTAAGGACGCGGAAGCAAAATCCAGACTCGCTGAAGCAGAGGCAATTAGGAATGTCAAGCTGGCGGAAGAGGCAGCCAAAGCGAAGTCCATATTCTTAGCAAACGTGTCGCACGAGCTTCGAACCCCTCTCAATGGTGTTATAGGGAACTCAGAGTTACTGAGAGATAGCGAATTACGCAAGGAGCAGGCAGAAATGGCCGATTCCATTCGTGTTTCTGCTGACTTGTTGTTGACAGTAATTAACGACATTCTCGACTTCTCTAGAATGGAAGCAGACAAGATGAAACTCTTCATAGTTGCCTTCAATGCCGATGAAATGCTCCGCGAAGTCGTCCGGTCTGTTTCATATAGCAATAGAGACAAACGAAGTAGTAGGGATGTTGAGATTCTGCAAGACATCGATTTACCACAAATACTTGTCTATGGCGATCCTGTTCGATTACACCAGGTCATTGGCAATCTGATCGGAAACAGTCTTAAATTCACAGAGAAAGGCTCAATCACAATTGGTGCAAAAGTAGACGGAGAAACTAACGATCAAGTTCAGCTTACATTCTGGGTCAAAGACACTGGAATCGGAATATCACCGTCCCAGCTTGCAAAGCTATTCAAGCCCTTTAGCCAGGCGGATGCTAGCACTGCACGGAAGTACGGAGGTAGTGGCCTTGGACTTAGTATCTGTAAATCACTCATCGAATCTATGATGGGAGGTAGAATTGAGCTTGACAGCGAAGAAGGCACCGGGACAACTGCCTGGTTCACCGTTACATTCCCAAAGGCCAAACCAGAAGCATCGGCTGGAGACAGCCAGAACGGGTCTGAGCAACGCGATCTCATGGCCAAGTTTGTTGAGGATCGAGGACCGCGACCACAGATACCATACACCGACTTCTCTGATGTTCCGAAGGAAGAACTTCGTATCTGTATTGCGGAGGACAATCCCATTAACCAGAAGATCGCTATTCAGTTTGTCCAGAAGCTAGGTTTCGTACACGTTAGTGCCTTTCATAATGGATTAGCAGCGGTCGAGGGCCTCCGTAAAATGGCCCAGGAAGGAACACCATGCCATCTAGTACTCATGGATGTGCAGATGCCGGTTCTTGATGGCTACGAAGCAACTAAGCTTCTGCGTAGAGATCCGATCGAAGCAGTAAGAGGTGTTCTTGTCATTGCGATGACTGCCTCTGCCATTCAAGGTGACAGAGAGAAGTGTTTGGAGTCTGGCATGAATGACTACCTTGCAAAGCCAGTACGAGTTCACACTCTGAAGAAAAAGTTGGAGCAATATCTTCAGCAGGTACGCGCTTCGTAATATGACGCATATCGACTTGCTTATATCCAAATAGTGGCCAGTACCTATACCAAATCTCCAAGCACAAGCCGATGGAGTTGCAAAAGAGGTGGTAGACAGGATAAATGGCGTATAGAATTCTCCTACAGCACTATCGCCTATCATGCTTAAGTGACATGGCTCTTTTGTAGACTTTCAGCAGGATGATCCCTTGAGTTGGCAACATCATTGATGAATTTCCTCTACCAATTCGCTCATTAAGTGGAAATGGGATACATGATCTGGTAACTACAACGTCACAAGATTTCCCGCCAGCTTTGACTAGTTCCGATACAACCATACAAAGCACTCTTCGATTAGAGTGTTAGGAGCTATCACCGAAGACCACACTACTACACCGATTCAGTGTGAATGCATATCGGCCTTCTTGAACAAAAATACAAAGTATGAAGACATGTTGGAGAACCAGCAATTCCTAATTCGAGACAATCAATCAGAGGGCTTATGGAAAGAACACCAATCACAATCTAGAAGGGCAGAGGTGGAATGAATGAGGAGGAAGGCTGAGGAGGGATCTCTACTGAATGAGCTTCAAGCCTTTAAACTCGTAGCGTGAGACACCTATGAGGGCTGAGGAAGATATGGTTATGACTCGATTACTAGCACTAGAGTACACTGGCATTTCAAATCAGGATGAGTATTCATATAGACCGAGTTGTGTTTTGAGTGGCACAGCGAAGGCGTTGGGTGGGTTGAATGGTATATACATGACTGGATGAGGGGGTCTGGGTCAGGGTCATGGTTTGGCCTTTGGCTTCTTATGTGATGATACTAAATGCCCTGTAGAATAACGCATAAATCAAATATAAGTTCTTGAGAAGAATTTTTGTGTTCCCTTTTCAGATGGTGAAATACACGGAAGTGGAAAGTGAAGTGCTTCCGAAGTCGTATGGGAAATGAGACGGGATAGGACGACGAGTACTTTCTACAGATAGCTCTTTAAGATTGAGCATTAAGGAGCGCCTCCTGACATGTTATAATATTTCCAGTTCCATGCTCTTAGAATGCGTTATATACATTGCTCTGCGTGCCGTAAGTGCAGTGTGTAGATGCAGAATATATCGAGTCTCGATGTCTACAGGCGAGTATTGACAGAAGTATGCGGGGAATACGGGGCACTTCTCCAGCCACAATGCACCCTAGGGTGAAGCGTCTTCTAGGGACTAGGCTAGAGAATGGAAGGCACGAGTTCCTTGCACGTGGCGGTGCTGGGTCTGGTGTGCTTATAGGTATGGATTGCTCGTCTGTTTGTTTGTTTACCTATCAGCCGGTCTGTCATACCCCCTCCCACGCCCGCCATGCATAATACTACTATGCAACTCCGTACTGTACAGGAATATATAAAGTATATAAAAATCAGTAGCAGCAGCAGCGCCAAGACCACTAAGATATGCGGCTGAGCTGAGCTGAGCGAATAGGCTCGGTCGTGGGGATTTGATATACTACGACGGGATACGACGAACGAATGCTGGGGGCGGCCTGACAGCACGCGGACATTCTGCAGGTGGACGAGTGCACACGAGGCGTGACGGAGAGCTGGTGGCTGGCGCAGATACGTCTCGATAGATACGTCTCGATCGGCCGCCCCGAGGACGCTGGGCGGTGGCGGGCTGGGCGCTGGGGACGCGTGGGATGACGGGATGCTGGGATGCTGGGACTGTAGTATATTCGTGGCATCACTCTTGCCAGGGGAAATGATATCACACAGCGACTCTAGGGAGGCGTGCTAGGAAGGGCTCCTCGATCTCCAGTCCTCGATCTTCAGTCCTACTTATCACAGTCCACATAGACTCTACAGTACAGTATCGCACAAGAACATGTACGTGTGCTGTAAACATATCGATGCCATAGAAATACCCATCGATGAAAGTATCATTATCCAGAGCGAACGCCGGCGTAGAAACCCGCGAGACAGGGAAATCCACACACACGAAATCGACTAAGTAGTCGCGTTCCGCACATGCAGACGGCCGACAGCAAAAGAAGAAGAAGAAGAAGAAAAACAACTGCTGGTTTCTTGACAATCGCTCCTACTTCTCTCTTCCTCGCATTTGCTCTCGCTTTCTAGGATGGATTGTCGACCGACGCCCTGCATATGCACAACGTGCTGCAGACTGCACGCTGCGGACCCTGCAGCCGGCCCTGATCCTCCTTCTGCTCTTCTGGTGCCCCTGTCCGCCGTCCTCCTGTGCGTGATCTGCAGCGTCTGCTGGTCTGTCGGCTAGTCTGTGAGTCGGTCTGTCCATCTGTCCGTCTGTCTGAAAAGGAAGAAAAACACGAAGAGGAAAGGGGGAGGGGGAAAAAAGAACCCCCCCCCAAATCCAGGGATCGAGGCACAACGTCTGCCTCGAGACGCCGACCGACTCGACAGCCCGCCCGCCCCGTCACCGCAGGCGCCTGGGCTGTTCAAAGGGGGCTCGTTTCGGGTTGAGGACGGTAGGGTGGGCTTGGACGCCCGAGATGCCGCAAGCCGCCGAAAAGGCGCATCGCATCTCTCTCCTCCCTCCACCTCTTCCCGCGTCTGGTCCTCGCTTCTCGTGCCAGCAGCACCCACGCCCTTCCGCGAGCGAAGTCGCGATGGCCATATACGGATACGAACTGTACGTCTTGGTGGCGTGGCCTGTGTGTACGGTCCGGTACGTATGTTGCACCCGTCTGTGGATATGGGAGCGGGGTGGTTGGGTTTTCTTTTCTTCTCGTTTAGACGTGCTTATATAGGGAGGGCTGAGCGTAGAATCGGCGGCGAGATCATCTCTGACCTCGACCTCTTCTCTCCGAGATGTGCGTCTGTGCTGGAAAAGATCCATCCGCCGTGCCTTACCCGTCCTCCTCCACATGTTGCTGTAACCAATCCGGCCTCGAACGGCGGGGATAGCGGTGTCTCGATATTCCTCGTGAGGAGTTCTAGAACTCTAGAACGGCGGACTCTGCCGGATCTTTGTGTCTGCTTGGAGAGGAGGAGCTGGGCTGGAAAGGCGCGGTTCTACAGGTAGAGTCGACGGTGGGGGAAGTAAATATGTCTCTGATAGTGCACAGATGTACAGTACTTCATGCACGAGAATATACGCGGACGTGGTCGAGAGATTTATGAAGTCTTGAAGTAGTCTGCTCTTGCGTTCTGGCACTCATCTAACCTGTTATTCTCCCTGCTATTCTCCCATCTAGCCCCAACGTCGTGTCGCACACTGCAGCAGCCAAACATGCTCTCCCTCCCCTTTCTCTCCTTTCTCGAGTCTCAAAAACATGACAGCAGAATCACAGGCATCCTTAAAGACCAGAGCAGTCTATAATGCAATAACCGACCGCTCTGCTGACGTCGTAAACCTATTCTCTCCCCCCCCCCCCCCACTCCATCCCCATCCATATCCACAGCGACCTTCCGAAGCAGCAGGACCCCATCCTCGATCTACATATACAAAAACACCCAGCACGAAAGAAAACACGCCTTCCCCCAACCCCCCCGTCCCATCCCTCCCAGAGGCGCCAGGAAAGACGCGGGATGGTAATATCTGCAAGGCCTGATGTCTGCACTCTGCATCTGTTCGTCCGGCGTCATCTTCTGAACGCGATGGAGAAAAGTAAGGGCTGGCGATCGATCTCTTGCTCTACTTCTCTGCAATGCCTGCCTACACCCGCGCCCTGCATCCCCCGAGACGAGCCCCCGTACTGCCATTCCTGCTGCCATATCTGGCCGAGGAAGAAGGAGGCCTGGACAGCGACGGGCTCTGCACCTTGGAGATTGGCGAGGGGAGAGCGGCTATCAAGATTTCCGGCGTCGACGGGGTGGAGGAGGCCGGAGTGGGGATCGAGAGGCAGAGAGAGAGAGGGCGTAGCAAGCAGCGCACAGCGCTCAGGCAAACGAGAGCAGACCCGATCGATCCAGGAGGCTTCGCAGAGACCGCGAAGACAACCTGATTTCGCAGACTGCTTCTTTCCTCTTTGCTGTAGCCGCGTATCGGCGTCGTGACGCGCCCGCCACCAGAAGTCTCGCTCGCCGCGCCCCCCCCCTTCATCCACCCGTCCATGCAGTCTCCAGCTTCCAAGAACAAACTCCTCGACGACGCAGTAAGGTATTTCCGAAGACCGCGGGTGCCCCAGAGGCATTTTGCTTGCTCCTTCTTCCCTCCCCTATCGCCTCTCCTGCTCCGTCCCGCCTCTCCAGCCCATGACCCCATCACCGGCCTGCTACCACCACCATCATCGTCACCATCATCACCAGAAGAAAAGACTCCCCTCCCATACCCTTCCACCGCCCACCCAGACGCCCCAAGCGGAACCCTTCCCCCCCCCTCCCACCCCTCTCGCTTACAGCCCGCCGCCGCGGCGCCGCCGAGCGAGAGGGCGCGTTGGCCCACGGCTCAGTCAGCCACCCGCCCTATATCACGCACGGTATAGACCATCGAATCCAGCCATCCCAACCCCAACCCCCCAGCAGTCCATCTCCCATCTCCCAGCGCCCTGCCTATATCGCAGGCGGCATATAGCCTCGCATTGAGCGAAGCTCGGCCGGCGGACCGGCGAGCCCGGGGGAGAGCTGCTGTGCTGGCCTTGCTGGCCTTGCCTGCCTTGCTGCTAGGGAGGAGATGAGGCGGGCGCGGGCTGGCGGGGACGGCACGGGATGGTTGCTTTGAGGAAGCCGTTGAGGGGAGCGGCTTAGGGCCGCAAGCGATGCGGTGCGGGAGAGGGCGAGGGAGAGGATGATGAGACTTGTCTGCCTGGTACGGGCTTGGGGTTCTTCTTACGGTATTCTCGTCCTTGGTTGCCGCTTGCTTTGCTTGCTTCCTTTGCTTTGCTTGCTTTTGCTTACTTGCTTACTTGTTTACCTTATCTCCATCTCACGTCGCGTCATGCCGTGTGCGAGAATACCAGCGCCGTGCCTCTTTTTTTTTTTCTTCCTTTTTCTTTCTCTCTCTCTCTCTTCCCTTCCCCCCCCTTCTCTCCCTCTCCCCCCTCCTCTCTGTCATCCCTCCCTTTCCAACCTCTCCACTCCTTCACTCCTCTTCTCCCGCAAGGATTCTTCTCTACCGATCTACCGGAGATCCAAGTCCCAGTCCACATCCCATCCCATCCTACTTCATCTTGTCGATAACGCACATAGCAGGAGGGGTAGCATTATAAACAAGAAGAAGAAACAAGCAAAAAAAAAAAACAACAAAAAGAAAAACTCGAGCTTTATTTTATCCATCTCTCTCTCTGCTCTGATCAACACGGGAAATTCCCAGCTAGATATCCAGACCTCGAGTATCAGTCTAACCTACCCACCCTCTACCCGGTCAGTACAGTGATTATCGACAGACCCGTCTCGGCCTCTTCTCTTCGTAGTCTCATCTCGGAAAATCCCATATCATCTCTACCATTCTCAGCCATCCCTACCATCTCCATCTCCATCACCCAAACCGCCTATACAATCTAACTACCCAAAACCACCCAACCCCCGTCCAACCTCCAAAACCCCCATCTCTATCTCTAAAACCTCTATCCTATATCCATCCCTGTCCCTATCCCTCCCGTCTCTCTCTTCTCTCCTCCCCTATCTCTCTCCCCGCCTCTCTCCCTCGCTCCCTCTCTCCCCGCCTCTCTCCCTCCCTCCCCTCCTCCTCCTCCTCCTCCTCCTCCTCTCCCTCCTCCCCCTCCTCTTCTTTCACATCTTATATTCCCACCAGCCAACTCTCATCAAATCAAACCCTGTCGTCGTCGTTGTTAGAAATTAAGACTTTTCGAACAGGCTAGAGAAAAAAAAAGGCGGCTTCCGCCGTCTCCCCTCCTCCTCCTCCCCCTCTCCCTCCTCCCAGCTCTCATCAAAACCCCGTCGTCGTCGTCGTTAGAAATTAAATCAAGACTTTTCGAACAGGCTAGAGAGAGAAAGAAAAAAAAAAAAAAAACCAGGCGGCTGGCTGGCTGCTGGCTAGTAGATAAAAGAGAGACACACACAGCTGCCTGCCTGCTTGCAGCAGCACTCTCCGGGGAAACTTCCTGATCATTTAAAAAAAAAAAAAAAAAAAGCAGATGGCTTTCGACGGGACTGCTCGCTCGCTCTTTATCGAACAGACTGCCGGTAGTCGTTTGGTTCGGTCTCTGTGTGTGCTCGGTTATCTATATATCTGTGTATCTAGATATCTGTGTATCTGTCTGTCTCGTTGGCGATGTATCTGTATATTTATATATCTAGATATCTATCTATCTATCTATATAGATGATTCATTTACACATTCCTCCCATCCTCCCATCCCCATCCATCCCAGACCACCGTTGATTTCTCTCTCCCTCATCCCATGCACCTCCCTTCCTCCCCCTCCCCACTCCCTCTCTCCCCGTACACCTCTCCCTCTCCCTTATGCCAAGCACCTCGATTATATTGCATCAATGCCTACCCTCATCCCCATCCCCACCCTCATCCTCATCCTCATCCTCATCTCCATCCTCATCCTCATCCTCATCTCCATCCTCGTATCCGCGACCCGAACCGGCGCGGTGGAGATTAAGCCTCCGGCCGAGCCGACGTGCGTAATGCAATCCGCCCTTGTGGCCCGTTTCAGGATTTTAGAGTGCAGAGAGGTCCTCCGTCATCTCGCCGTCGTGGAGATTTCTCCCGCGCCATAATTCATGCAGCGAGATTCGACTAGAACACGTAACGCTACAAATATATTGTTTGCATTTTTTTTGGACGACAAGGATCTGCCCTTGCCAAGCGGCCTCGAGGGGCCTTGCTTGCTCTTCGGTGCACTTGGCAATAATGCTACTGTCCTCTTCCGACTTCTGTAATATACAAAAGGGCTTGTTCGTCCCGAAACGGACATCTCTCCAATTTCCTTTCCAATCTCTCATCCAATCTCATTCCATATCATCCAAGAATAACACAAAAAGCCATTGGATATCTCGTCCAGCAAGATTTTCCCAATTGTAAGAGATGGAAATAACGTCAATGCGTTATATAAAAAAACCCCTAGCTGTCCTAGAAACAGCTGGCCTGGCAGCTTCTAACTATTATATTATACAAAATATAAAGTCCACTAGAGAGACTGTAGCTTGCTAATTAGAAAATGAAGTATATGGCAAGGGTGGTTGGTATACAAGTGTCGCAGAAATGTAAACATGGGGTATCTTCTAATCGGCTCGAAGCGATAAAATTCCTCGGATAACTGAAACACCTCTTAATCTCTCATATCATCTCGCTTGCCCTGAAGGTCTCGACGTTGATTCTCGTCCTGGTGAATTGCGTTCTTCGTGTCTCATCTCCGAAAAGGGTCGTTCATGCGGTGGCGGCTGTCGTGTATCATACTGCTCGTCGGTTCTGCGGCCGCCCGGTGTTTCTTCTGGCGCCGATGTTGCAACATATTCATACCCCTGCTGCTGGCGTGGTGAAACGCCACTCTGGGCGCTCACACCACTTTCGGTATGTCGATGGCGTCCATAGCTGTCTAGACCACGGGAAGAGATGTCACTCCGTTGTCTGGAGTGACCACGCCGTCTCCCGGATGGTGTTCCAGAGCCAGAGGAGCCGGTATGCGAGAACGGTGGTGACGTATAGTGTGGCTGAGAGGTTGGTGGCGGTGCTGCCTGTTGAGGTCCTTGAGCTTTGCGCTTCTTCGGTGAGGAAGAGGGTGCATCTAGGACGTACGTATGAGTAGAAGTTTTTTTCTCTGAAATGGACAAGCTAAGCATTACCTGAAGGAGTGGTCGGCTGGTTAGCACCAGTCGATCCGCCTTGGGACGTCGGAGGTTGCCAGTGATGGAAATATATTGATGGGGATGATTGTGACTCTTGCTGGGAAGATCTCGCGGTTTCCGTATGCTGTAAAGGGTGTGCTGCTTGACCCGGAAGAATACTAGGTGGACCAACTGGTGGTTGCTGGATCTGCATCTCACTAGTATTAAGCCGTGGAAGGTGAGATGTTGGCGGCGGTCTTGCAAGAGATCCCGGGCCTGGAAGCTGAGTTCGACTTCTTGAAGACGGCGACAAGTTGTAACCTGGCAAAAAGCCGGCCGCCTGTCCAGGTCCTGGAGGTCCAATAGGCGTAGACGGTAGTGGTGTAGGCACTGGATGCTGACTCGACCCGTATATATGTGATATTTGTCGCGACTCCCTCCTCAACTCGGGCGACTGCTGTCTTTGGGGAGGTAATAATGGCGGCTGCTGTTGCTGTAACTGCTGCTGCTGGAGCTGCTGTGCCTGTGCTATATAATGCTGAGCCCAATCTAAACTGGCGTTCTGAAGGTTACCACCGCCCATTCCTGCAAATAACATAGGGATCAGATAAGGTGGTATCCCTCCATTCAAAGAAGTTCGTAGCATGTCTTGCTCGATTTTCCTTTGCTCAAGGCGTAGTGACTCCTGCCTTGTCTTCTCCTCTTCCTGTTTGCGTTTGTCCTCTTCGGACTTTGCATGTAGCCAGTTCCGCATCGATTCTTCGGCACCCTGCCATTGAGGTGGAGGTGCAGGAAGTTGGCCCATAGGTTGACTTAAAGAAGGAGGCTGTCCTATTTGTGGAGGGATTTGCGAGGGTTGCGGCAGCGTCATGGCCGCCGGTGGAGGCAGGCCACGATGAGGCGTCGACATAGGCTGGCTGACGGGCTTGCTTGCTGCGGGGAGAGGAGGAAGAGATGGAGTTGCCGACGAGGTCAACGCCGGGGAAAAGCGAGAGGTGGACGGCGGCGTGGGTGGTGAGTAGTCATGGAAGGATTTGAATCCGTGATGTGCTGGCTGCTTGAGAGTGAGCAACATGTCGAGGTAGTGAACGAAAGTATGTGTAAGAGAGAGGCAAAAGATGGTATAAGTGACCTTTAAAGAAGAAGAGGCTAGATCGTTAAAAGTAGGCTCTGACCGACGGCAGCTCGGGCTTAAGAGGAAAGGCAGAGGCACGGCCAACACAAGTCATCGCCAGCACCAGCACCGGCACAGGCACAAGCAGGTACCAGAGCGTGGAGCAAGCACCGTCTGGCGCCAGACAGGTCTAGCTTGTGGAGGTGATTCGCTCGCGAATCATAAGGCTGCAAGTTAGGTATTATTCTGGAATGGGATGTCTGCGTAGGATGTGGAAGCTGCAAGGCAGATCGTCTGGGCCAGCAGTGGGTGTGGTGAGGAAGCCAGCAGCCAGTGTCGTCGAGTGCAAGGACGAGTGCAAGGAGGAGTGCAAGGACGAGGACGAGGCCAGACAAGATATGCCAGGCAAGAGCAGGCAAGAGCAGGCAGGCCGTCCGGAGGATACATACGTACATACGGTGCATACAGGGACCCTCTCTGTTCTCGGTGCAGACGAGGCCTCGGACGGCTGGAATAGCATCTCTCGGCAATGGCATGACCAGCATGAGCAGCGGGCAGGCATACGGGAGGGAGAGAGGGAGAGAGAGAGGGAGAGAGAGAGAGGCTAGAGCCAGACGGAGCAAGACAGGCAGGACTGCAAATTGGAGTGTCAAGTGTAGGGTGCAGCGTACCGCGGTGGTGCTGGTGCTGGTGCTGGTGCTGGTGCTGGAGCCGGTGCTGGAGTCGGCACGGAGAGGAGGTACGGCACGGGCACAGCTGTCGTCGACGGTGCTCGACGGAGCTTCGACCCTAGGGCGCGGCCCAGGATGGCAGGACCGTCGTCGATGGCAGATACAGGACAGGCCGCATGGGGCAGGCCTGCGCGGCATGTACTCGACGTCCAAGTACGGGTGACGAGCAGCGAGGCGGCGCCCCGCCCAGCACGGCAGGCCAGGCAGGCCAGGCAGGGCCAGCAGGGCCAGCAGGCCCAAAAGTCTCCGAGATGTCAGTGGCCACCGGCGGGCTCGATGTGACGCTGGCGGGCGGGCAGAGCGTGGGTGGCAGGGATGGCCGAGTCCTGATCTCTGGGAGATCTTGTAGCCGTCGCCAATGGGCAGCGTTTCGAAACACCGGCCGATCAGCAAGGACACACACGCCTAAGGGGGGGCTGGCGGGCCCGGGCGACAGGTAGGCACAACCCGCAGCCGGGCAGCGCAGGCGCGCAGGTGGGCAGCAGATACAACAGATACAACAGACAGAGGATGGATGATGGAGGATGGATGATGGAGGAAGGGCTACACAGGTGCTTCCGCTATGAAAGGGCGACGACAGAGCCGAGTCGACGGCAGCAGGGCAGCAGGGCACAGGACAGGCAATGCAGAACAGGGCATAGCAGAGCAGAGCAGAGCAAAACACCAGGGCAACACAACACAACGCGGGCACAGAGGATAGAGGACACAGGGCAGAGGACAGCAGTATAGCATAGTATAGCATAGCATAGCATATCAAAGCACAGCACAGCCATGGCAGAGATCAACAAAGCCTCGACTCGAGCACAACAGCCATTCTAGCAGCCCGCCAGTCAACCAACCAACCAACTAACCAGAGGCGAGAGTGTCAGCCAGGCCAGGCCAGGCCAGAACAAGACAAGACAAGACGGCAGCAAGAAGAGAGAGAGAGAGAGGCGAGGCGCCATCCCATCCCATCCCATCCCATCCCATCCCATTACACCAGCCAGCCAGGCCAGAGAACATGCGAGCAGGGAAAGAGGGGGGGTGCTACACAACAGGTCCTGCAATGTCGCAGCATGTATCAAGCAAGCAAGCAAGCAAGCAAGAAGAGCAGCCCTTTTCTACTTCTATCCTCTTGTGTCCTGTGCGCGGCGCGAGGAGGCGCACCGGGAGGGGAGGTGCAGGCAAGGCAGGGCAGGGCAAGGCAAGGTAAGGCAAGGCAAGGAATGAAAGGGAAAAAAGCTACCCCGCCGCAGCAGCGCGACAGGGACGAGAATACAGCACAGAGCACAGAGCACAGAGCACAGAGCACAAGCAGCTCGCCTCGCCTCGCGTCGCGTCGCGCTGGGTTACGCAGCGAGGCCAGGGAGAGAGAGAGAGAGAGAGAGAGAGAGGAGGGTCGAGGGGAGCGGCTAGCTAGACAGCATGGAGCAGCGGCGGCATCGAAGGGCAGGCTGCAACTGTCCTGTCCTGTCCTGTATATTAATTGCTGGATGGATGGAGCAGCCGGGTGGGCAGGGCAGGGCAGGGCAGAGTCGCAGGGTCGCAGGGCCGCAGGGTCGACAGAGGCCGCTTCGCTTCGCTTCGCTCGCTCCGTCCAAGCCGGGGTGCCTCTTTGCGGAACGAGCAAGCACAGGGAGGGGGGGGGAGCGACGACGCGGGCGCAGAGGGCACTCGGTGGTACTGTACAGTACTGTACTGTCGATGGCGACTGCGCTGTGCTGGCCTGGCTTTTTGCCCATGACCGGCCGGGGCCCACGCCGGGTCGCCCAACTGCGCAGTGCGCTCCGCGGCCAGGGTAGGCTGGGATATGGCTGGGGCAGTGGCCCACAGCCGGCGCTGCAGCACAGTGCAGGACTGTTGCTGTGGCATGCTACCGAGTTTACGCTCCATGTGTTTGATGTTCCCGTACATGCGGTGTATAGGACGCCGGAGGCCTAGCGGGTTGCGGTCGGCCCAGTCGGCCCAGCAGCGAGTTGGCGGGCGTGCTGGCTGTACTGTACTGTACTGTACCTACTGTACCTACTGTACCTTGCTCTATCCGAGGGACCTGCTCTATAGCGGGCCAGCCTAGCCACGCGGTGGGTTGGTGGTGCGGTCGATGTACTGTACTGTACTGTACTGTGCCTGTACAATACAATACCCACGGTGCCAAGGTAGGGTAGGGTAGGGTGCAGTGCAGTACAGTGCAGTGCTTACAACCAGGCAGTTAGGGCACTTAGGGCACTTAGGTACCCAGGTACGCCGCGCCAGGGCCTGCTACACTACAGTACCTGCTAAGCGACGGACAGACAGACAGACAGACAGACAGACAGACAGACAGACCCTAAGAATCGGGGGGCACAGCCTGCCTGGAGCCATCCGCTACAGCCTAGGGCCCCTCTGAGGCGCTGGAGCTGCACTACGGGACGTGCTGCGCTGCACTGCAGGCGAGAGGCCACGCTCTCCCCCCCGCCAGCTGCCCCCGACCCGGCCTTGCCCAGCCTGGCACAGCACTGCACTGTACCGCACTGCACAGTGCAGCCAGGCCCGTCAGCTGCCCTGCCAGAGCCAGCCTGCGAGACTCATCGTCGTGGCTGATGTGGCTTGTGCGCCCCTGCTGCTGTCGTGACTTGCGGCCGTCGCAAGCGACCCAGTGACCCAGCGACCCGACAGGCCACCTACTGAGGCACCTGTCGTCTCGTCTGGCGGGCGGGCAGTGGAACGCTGGGCAGCGGCAGCGGACGCCAGACGGCCTCGGTGCGACGCTGGGCAGCTGCCCGCCTGCCCTGCAACGGGCACTGCACTGTAGGTGTACTGTACACACTGTGCTGGGCTATCGTGGTCGACGGCTGGATCCAGACCGCCCGGCGGCACTTGTGTACCACCCTCTGGTACGGACGCACAAGACAGGACAGGACAGGAAGATGCCTGGCAAAGGCCCTGCTCCTCGCCCGCCCAGTGCCATGTAGCCGCTGGCCACGCTGCTCGTCTCTCTCTGCCGTCCGCGATGCTGTGGCTGGGGCAGCTGCTCCCGAGACGGCCACAGAGAGAGAGAGAGAGAGAGAGAGAGATGGCCGGATGCCTGGGTGCCTCGCGAGGTTCCCTCCTAACCTCCTCCCTCCTCACACACCCTACCAGTCCTAGCACCCCTAGCCGCGGCCGTGCAAGCCATGTCTGGCCCCGTCTCGCACGCCCAGCCGGATACGGCCGACCTCGAGCCAGAGCCAGGAGAGGGAGAGAGAGATGAAAGGACCCCTCGCCATCTCGCCGCACTGCGACGGCATGCCATGCCATGCCATGCCTCTTGCCTCTGCCCTGACTGCCGTCGCGGCCTGCAAGAGCAGCGACCAGCCCAGCCCGAGGCGGCCGCTCTTGATGGCACCGGCTCGTCAATCAAGCTGACACAGCGAACCCTCGCCCTCTCTGGCGCGCGCGCGACGCACTTTAATCAACTGCACCGCGGGCCACTGGACCCCGTCCACCGACGGCGTAGCGCCCCCGCCGTACAGCCAGCAGTATACAGCGTTATATTAAACACAGGCCGCCTTCCGTGATCGACGGACGGGCCCTGGCAAGAAAGAATGCTACGCTGCGGCTTTTGCACGATATGTGCGTATGGCGTGTACGATGGCCGTGGAGCTACCGCGGTACCATGGTACGGAATCCGTCCCATGCTCTGGATGAGACACCGGGGCGCCGAGAGGTTTGGAGCGAGGGGCCCGGGTCCAGCTGTGGAGCTGTAGGTAAGGTGCGGTGCAGTAAGGTACAGTGCGGTGTATTGCATTCATTAATCAAGGAACGGCGGGTACCTGTAGAGGATGGCTGGTACCTACAGCACGGTATGTTGGGTACCTGCTTGGATATGTGTGAAGCTTGGGAGGCATGGTAGGCATGGTAGGCATGGTAGGCATGGTAGGCATGGTAGGCATGGTAGGCAAGGTAGACACTGTGGATACTGTAGGCACTGTAGACACTGTCGCTACTACTGACACTGTATACACTGCAGACACTGCATACACTGTAGCCACAGACAGTACCAAGGCAGGCAGGCCCAAAGAAAAAAGCCCGGCCTCCAGGTCCCGAGGGGCAGACCAGCGTGACGAGGCGACAACATATCCATCTATTCGACTCCTCCGGGTGCCTCTCTGCCCGCGTCCTTTTTCTCGCTCCTAGCCAGCGGCGCCCGAACCGAGGGGGGCCCAGGCTCGCGATCCTCTCCGCATCTTCCATCTCTCCCAGGCCCCCGGGCGCACATCTGAGACAACCGCCCGATGGCGCCTCACCGCTTTGGAGGCCGGCCTCCTCGACACGGGGGCGCCGGCGCCAGTTGGCGCGACGTGCGCAGGGCGCAGGTCTCAGAGGGGCTTCTTTGGACCGAGAGGCTGGTGGGGTTGGTGGAGTTGGTTGCTGCTGCTGTTGTTGCTGCTGCTGTTGCAGTTTGTTGGCCTGGGCGGTACGGTACACACACACGCCGCTACGCGCCTAGACGCCGTGGGACGTGGAGGAACTCGACCGTTGGCATGTCTCATCTATCTACCGTCCAGCAACAGTGCTGGCAGCAGCGCTGCACGCCTCCCCTCGAGGGGCCCGACGCCTGCTCTGCACACAGCGGATGCCAGGCCACCGCCAGGGCACGCGGGCAGGTTCAGGACTGCTGCACGGCTATACAGCCCCCCCAGACACGCCACCGCCCGCCGACCAGACTCTCTTCTTCCTCCTCTTCTTCCGGCCTGCCCAGGGGGGCCAGCGGGGTGCTACAGTACAGGTGCGACAAGTGCCGCCAGGTGCCACCAGCCACCTGGCACCTTTTCCTCATTTCCCATTTTCTCAGTTGCACTTGCAAGGCTATTATTTGCCGCCTTCCTGCCCTGACGCCAGCGCCACCCACGAAACTCGCCAGCGCAGCCCAGCCTGCAGTCGGCGTACCGACCCTCCCTGGCAGGCCAAGTAAGTAAGGTAAAGAGGTAAACAGCACCCCCTGGCCGTCCTGAAGCTGGCTAGGCCGCACGCAGAACGGGCTGAGTCGTGAGCTGACGGTGATTATACTGTGCAGTACTTGCAGTACTTGCAGTACTGTATTGTGATTACGATCAGGACACGGGAGGGCCCAGGGGGGCAGCCTGCGGCCCGTGCAGTCGCCAAATTTGCGTCAGGACCGTCGAAACAAGCCGTCTCACGCGCTGTCGCACGCCCTCGCACGCCCTCGCACGCCCAACTGGGATTCCCAGCTGTCTCAGCGGGCTCAAAACAGCCGTCCAGCCGTCGGGCTCGCAAGACCTCAAACACCGGCACCAAAGCTTATCCACTGCCATCTCCCCCTGCAATCAACCGCGTGATCGGTGCCGCGCAAAAAGGGCCCCGTGCACGAGGCGCTGGCAGGACAGGCCCGCTCACGTGCCGCCGCGCGCCGTCGACCGACCCGGCTCATAGAGTAGCAATAAGGGCTTCACCCTCCAATCTCCATCATCACCGCATTTTCCCTGATCCCATCCCACTACGCCCACAGTCCCTTGGTCCCATTACGCAGCACGGCAATCTCGGGTCCAGGGACCGACTGCTCCTAGCGCCCCCCGTCTCTCCCACGGCCCACGGACCTCGACGCAGCGAGAGCTGGACCCGTCGCTTGGACTCGTCGATTCCATGTGACACCGAGACTGGTAGATTTCGTGTTGGCGTTTGTCTGTGTGAGGGTCGCAGCAGCGGGCGGCGACATGGCGCCGAGCCAAGCAATTCGAGACACACGGCGGTGGCTTTTCTAATTGCAACTGGATTCCTCGACGGCATGCTGCCGGCCTCAGAGGATCCGCGTCGGACCCGGTGGGAGATGGCGATGACGGAGCTGTGAGTCCTGCGCCGTCTTCGCGAGTGCGGTTACAGTACAGTACAGTCGGGGGGGGTGGGCTGGGCAGTTGTGCTCGAGTACTCGAGTAGACGTGGGATGGAGTTGCCGTGCCGCGGCCAATCGACGACTGCAAACTCTAGATGCTCTGGAACTTCTCATATTCTCGAATAGATCTACACAGAACATGCAACAGTACAGTAGTAAACAACAACAACAACAACAACAACAACACCCGCTCGATGGACGAAACAAGGTAACGTTAGCTAGAGTAACTCTGGCGCCAACCTTTACTACGGGCTGTCCGTCCTCCAACAAGCGGTCTCGACGCTGCCAGCCACCACCCAACCCTTGCCCAGTCCTCCCTCCCGCAGAGGAACACACGGCACGCACGCACCCATCACGTGACCCGAAACATCAGCTTCACCGCCGTCCACCACGCCGTCATCTCGTCGGGACCCGGGAAGCCAGGACGCAGGCCGGGTCGACTGTCTTACATGCTTGTAGTAATGTCCTGTACTTCCCGTGCGTGCTGTGATGTAAGCGAGCAAAACGGCCCTGGCAGCCAGGTGGCGCTCGCGTGCCGTCTTGCACGTATCGGAATACTCGACATGCCGCTGGCTGGCTTGCAAGGCTGGGGACTGCGGCTGCGGCTTGCGTGGTTCGGCGTCGTGTGTGGAAATCAAAATATACGCGAGGGCCTGTACTGTACCGTATGTGGATTGGGGTTTTCTTCTTTCTTTTTTCTCTGCTCGGTATTTCGGTATTTTCGATATTTCCCGGCATGACTGGCTGGTGGATGGGTGCGTCTTGCTGCTGTAGGCGAGGGCCGTGGCTTTGTAGGATGTCGGGAGGGAGGGGGCATGGTTGGGGGGAGGGAAGTGCGGTGAGGGTAGTTGTAGTTGGATAAGGTGGAAGGGGAGGAAGGGGAGAAGAGGAGGAGAGTAGAAGATACAATGTTAGACATACAGCAACAACAGTCAGTAGTAAGAGTAACAGCGATAAGAATAATTTATAGTTATATCTTTGAAAATACTGTTCTTGAGTACTTGGTACTTTGTTGTATAGTATAGTATAATATATTCTAGAAGCAAGCTGTCTATATAAGTAAACTGTTTAAAAATTATAGAAATAGTACCCTTGGATTGTAAACTAGAATACTATTATTAATTGAATTGATAGTTTTTTTCTTTTTTTCAAGAGAGTAGAATAGAATAGTAGTAAGAACTATTCTATCTAAACAATTAAAGCTCTAGAGTTCTAGAGTTCTAACTATTTATAAAGCAACTCTTCTATTATTTCTAACAACTCTTGATTCAATTTCCAATAGTGGAAAGTCTTTATCTTTTACTAGTTGATTAAATATCTACTTTAAATATTAGAATTGAAAGTAAGACTCTTACTAGTCTTATATATATATATCTAATAAGGTTTTTCATCCAAACCAAACTTTAAAAAGAGTTTTATCTTAAGATGAATTCTCTAGATTTAATAGTATTGATAACAATTGCTAGTTCTGGTAATAAAGAAATCTGGTTGGAATATTGGTATCCGGCTTGAATAGCTACTGGTTAATCAATATTTTGAATATATAATTGGCAATTTTAATTAGACTCTTGAACTGGAGAATGATAAAATATATATATCTCTGTTGATTATTTGGATCTTTAGATAGATAGAAATCTAAAAGTTTAGGTACTTTTTTTCTTTGGAACTCTATACTATTATTTATAATATCTAGCTTCAATTAGTATTATTCTTTAAATAGAGACTATAGAATATAACTTATAGCTTTCTTAGATAATATATTTTATAAACAAGCTGTTTATATAAATAGACTGTTAAAAAAAATATAACTCTCTAAGAAATATATTTTTTTAACTCTGGAAATAATAACTACTTTAAATTATCAATAGACTTTTAATACCTTGTATATATATAAATATTATATCTAAAATTATTATATAAGATATAGTACTATTGTTTTAGCTCTCTAAACTATTAGATTATATAGTAGTTTTAATATCTTTTAGATAGATTTAGACTTTTAATAGTAGTATCTAACTACTCTTCTATAATCTCTAGATCTTTTATATTAAACTATTTTAGAATTATCCTTTCAGCTAAACTTAGTTTAAAACTCTATACAATATTTAATAAAGCTAAAAATCTAGTTTTAGTCAACTGGTAATATATTATACTTGATAAATAGAAGATTAGCTATTTTTTTCTTTAATAGTTTGAAGCTGGAGTAGAAATCTATATAGATCTCTAAGTTAAGAATATATTAGATAATAGCTGTCTCTTTATATAGAATTAGCTCTTTTTAAATTAGATAAACTATTATATTATAAAGATATTCTATAGAGTTAGTTATATAGTATTTTCTATAGAATATTATATAACTAGCTATATTTTAAATACTCTAACTCTGGCTTTATTCAATTATTTAGATAGTAAAAAATGTTCTGCTCTTTTGAAAAGAGACTATTGATTTAATTGATAGTAGTATTTTGACTTATAGTCTAAGAGTTATATTTATAAGATTTTTAGATAGTTTGCTTGTAAAATATATTATTTATTTTAACTAAATTAATCTTTTAATATCAATAATACTTCTTTTAAATTCTTGTTTTTAAATATAAATAAAGTAATATAATAAGAGAAATAACCTTTAATCTATAGAATATAATAGAAGTCTTTATCTCTCTTTGTATAAAAATCTATAAGATCTAAAGATTCTATCTAAGTATCTATTGTTGATAATAGAAATTGAAGTAAATAGTATTCAATTTATAGTTTATATCTATTACTAATAATAGAAATTAAAGTAGATAGTATCTGATTTACAGCTTATAGTTAATAATATAAACACTTTTTAACAATCTATTTAATATCTGTTTAAATAATTCTTTTATAAGTTTTATTAATTTCTATAAAGATCAATATAAGAATAAATATTTAAATAGAAAGAACATTATAAACTATAATACTTTAAGCTTTAGTAAACTTTATAAATAAACTTAATTATACTATAATTATATATAGTATATATTATATTAAATAGAGTTCTAGTTCTAGATTTTTCAACTTGTCTATAAACTTAATTGTCTTAGAGTTTAAAATAGTATAAAGCTTAAATTTTAAAATTAGTATCTTTAGCTTTCTCTTTATATAATATATTATAAACTAGTAGATTTCTATTATTTAAATAATATCTATAAACTTTATACTTTCTTCTAGCTAGAATATCTCTATTACTACTTTGTTTAATATAGTCTATAAATTCTCTATCTAAAGTAGAAGGCTTATATTTATATTCTTCATTATTAGAGATAGATAATAATAGTATAAAGTAAGTACTATATAGTAATAAAGATAGTAAAATAATATCTATAATTGTTAATACTTTAGAAGTTGAGTTAGATTTATAAAACACTTTATATATACTTTAAAAAATATCTAGTAAGTAGTAACTACTTTAAACTTATCTATAAGATATTTTATAGAGACTTTATAAAGACTTTATAGAGGCTTTATAAAGGCTTTATAGAGACTTTATAAAAAAACCTATAAAAAGTGTAGAGACTTAAGAAAACTTATATTTCTAAATTTTAAGTTTTATAATCTTGGAAATTGTCTAATTAGATAAATTATCTAATAATATACTAGAATTAATCAACTTGCTATAAACTTGACTAAATTGTAAATTGGTAGATATAATCTATCAAAGTAATTGTTTTGGAATTCTAATAGTAAAGCTATTAAGATTATAATATTAAAGATAGTATAATTAACTCAGAGCTAAGAAATAGTAACAAGTCTATAAAAAGTAGAATAGAAAAGAGATTATAGAGAAATTGAGTCTTCTAAAGAAGTTGACTCTAAGTCTATTATTGAATCTAGAGTCAGAAGACCTTATAGCCTTTTTTATAATTTATAGTCTAATCTAATTCTAGTTATATAATTTGCCAATTGCTATATTATCTGAAATATAATAAGAATTGACCAACTTACTATAGAATTAACCAAATTACAAATTAGTAGATATAAATTAGATACTAGAAGTAATTGTTGCTAGAATTATAATATAAGTAATAAGAAATAGCAGTCTACTATATAGTATATAACTATATATCTAAATGAAAATATATTACTATATTATAGACTGTCTAATAGTCCAGTTCAGTCTAGTCTCAAGAGTAATTTATAGACTATTTCAAAGACTGGACTATTTAGATCTAGACTAGACTAGACTGTAAATAAACAGTCTAGTCTCAAATAGAAAATAGAGACCATTTCTAGAAACGGTTTGGTCTAGACTGAACTAGACTATATAGTTTGGTCTAGACTATAAAGAGCTGTTCTTAGAACTCTTATAACTATTTTTAGAAAAAAGATTTTATAACTTTCCTTGTCTATATAGAACAGTAATATTCAATAGTAATACTCTTAGTATTAGAATTGTAAAAAAAGTAGTAATTAGAGTATTTAGAAAAGAAATAGTCTGAGATCTCTAGAACTGGACTAGACTATTTCTAAATAGTTCAGTCCAGTCTAGACTATTTATTTATAGTCTAGTCTCAAGGACTATAATATAGACTGTTTAAAAATCAAGGTACTCAAAGACTAGACTAGACCACTTTTTACAGTTCAGTCTAGTCCAGACCATTTATTTACAGTCTAGTCCAGCTAGTCTAATTCTTATATATACTATTAAATATCTTCTAAACTAAAGACTACTTCTTATAAAACTATACTAATAGTAAAAGTATAAATTTAAGCTTACTATAAAGATAGAAAGAGGTCAAAGAAGATTTAAGACTTGGTTTATATTCCTAGATCAACAATCAGCTTTATTATCTAATATATATAGCAAAAGACTAATAAAATAGAGTTTTTTAATATTCTAAGATATAGTACTTTTAAGAAAGTCACTTCTAAAGATAAATATCAATTAATAAAAGTAGCTTAGAATGAAACTTATACTCTATTAGCTATATTAGCTAATTTAGCAATATTAAATAAATCTAGAAATCAGCTCTATTAGAATACTATAAGAAAAGTGTTAAAGTATAATAGAAAAGTATAATATAAACTAAGTATAATAAGTTGATTTTATTATATATATAACCTCTAGATTATATAATCTACTAGTAGTAGATTATATAACCAGTTTAATAGTTTACTAAGCTGAGTATTTAAGAGATAAAGTCTCTTAGAATACTCTTTCTTTCTTAAGTATCAAAGACCTTGCTACTTAGATTCCTCTATTATATACAACTATTATACTAAGATATAAGCTATTTCTTAAACTAAGATATAAGTTGTAGTAACTGAAGTAGTATAAAGCTGTTTCTAGTAATTTATTACTTGACTAGATAAAAATTTATTAGTTAGATAAATCTATATTTGAGATTAGATATAATAGATATAATTATTATATTATAAGAGTACTAGAAGAGGAATATCTTAAGAAGAACTTAAAGTCGACTTTCAAGAGTAGTAGAACTTCAGTATTAGTCTAGAGTTGTTTTATAGAAGTAGAATTAGATCTATTAGTAATTTGAGAAAAAGAGACTAGAATAAACTAAACTTACTATACTGAAGAGGTATTTAAACTATTTTTTATTCCCTTCTATAAGAAGATATAAAGAAAGTTTAAACAGCTAAAGTTATCTATCTACTTATAAGAAGATATAGCAAAGTATCACTTTGTAAAAATCCCAATTGAATATAAGAGGTTGTAAAAGGTTTATCTTCTTAAATAGTCTATTTAGTAGACTGGCCGGACCAGACTGTAAATAAACGGTCTGGACTGGACCGAACTGTAAAAAGCAGTCCAGTCCAGTCTTTGAGCACCTTGATTTTTAAACAGTCTACATTATAGTCCTTGAGACCAGACTATAAATAAATGGTCTAGACTGGACTGAACTATTTAGAAACGGTCCGGTCCGGTCTCAGAGATCTCAGACTGTTTCTTTTCTAAATACTCTAATTACTACTTTTTTTACAATCCTAATACTAAGGGCATTACTATTGAGTGTTACTGTTCTATATAGACAAAGAAAGTTATAAAATCTTTTTTCTAAAAATAGTTATAAGAGTTCTAAGAATAGCTCTTTACAGTCTGGACCGGACTATATAGTCCGGTTCAGTCTAGACCAGACTGTTTCTAGAAACGGTCTCTATTTTCTATTTGAGACCGGACCGTTTATTTATAGTCCAGTCTGGTCCAGACCTAAACAGTCCGGTCTTTGAAACGGTCTACAAATTACTCTCGAGACCGGACCAGACTGGACTGTTGGACAGTCTACTATTTAGTCTCTAGATTTGGCTTGAGAATCTTTAGAAGCAGGCTAAGAATTCAGTAGTAGAACAAAGATATAGAATCAGGAATATTGCTCAAATAGAGAAGGCATTAAGAGATAAATAGTCAAAGATTAAAGAGGAAGTATTGGAAAAGTTATCTTAGAGTATATATAAAAGAATTGCTCTATACATTAAGGCAAAAGGCAGGTCTATTAAATATTAAACTTAAACAGTCAATCAATCATCTATATCTTATTTCATTCAATTATATAATAGTATTGTTGAGTTATTCCATTTCAAAGTTGGAGGGTTGCTGTTCAGAAGCGACGAACACTTCCTGTACCCAATTTGTACAATCTATCAGCTTGCTTGTAAATTACATTGCTGGATAGTATATAATACAAGGTACTAGAAGATTCTAGAGGCTATAGAATTTATAGAACTTATAGAATTCATAGAACTCATAGAAGCACAGCAGACGGACGGAGCAAAGGAAGCTGCAGGGCTCTTCGCCCGCGTGCCTCGTGCCCCTCGCGTGCCTCGTTGGCGATTACTTGGGATGGGGTTTTGGTGCGGTGTGGTGCGGTATTGGATAGAGGAGAGGAGGGGAGAGGAGGGGAGGGGAGAGGACAGGACAGGGCAGGAAAGTAAAGTACAGTAAAGTACAGTAAAGCGGAGTAGAGTACAGCAAAATCCAATACAGTAAGATCCAATACAGTAAAACTCAATACAGTCCAGCCCTGCCCTCCCCTCACCCTCCCACCACCGCCGCCCCTCGTGGCACCAGGGGTTCCACGCACACAGCGCACATGGGGCGACAAACACAGCATCGACCTACCCGGCCGTCTGTCCCAGGTCGTTTTGGGAAGAGAGAGAGAGAACCCCCTACCCCCCTTCCCCCAAACCTCCCCTCCCCAGGAACAAAAGAATCGCGCCAATCAGAACAGCTCCGGTGCGGTCGTGTGGGGCTGGCTGGGTCCCGGCGGGAGGGGAGGGGAGGTGGAGGGAGGTGGATTAGGGAGGTGGATAGATTGGGGGGGCGAGGTAGTTGCTGACTGATGATTGATGGGACTTGGGGTGCGAGATGTACGCAGCTGGCTGGATGGGTACGCGGCGGTGGATCGGTGAGGTTGTTGTTGATGGTGAGGCGTTCGGGAGGGCGAGTGTTGTTGGGTGAGTGGTATGGGAGGGCTTGTATTGGGGGGGGGTATAGTATGGGAGGGTATAGTGTGGGAGGATATGGTATAGTAGGGCTTATACTACAGCAGGGTATATACTACAGCAGGGCTCGTACTACAGTATGCTTATACAGCAGGAGGGCATATACAACAGCAGGCCTCATACAGCAGAATACAACACAGCAAAGCACCTACCTCAACCACGCAAGCATCCACAGCCGCCTGCAGGTCCTACCCACGACCTCCCCAACTGATCCAATCCAATCCAATCCAATTCGCACGCACGTCTACCTGCCTGCCTCCTTCTCCGACTCAGCTCGACCCGAGAGGCAGATCGACGCCTCAGAGTTCCCCCATCGGGACCTCGTCGAGGTCTGCCCCCCTCCCCACCTTGCTCCTTGCTCCTTTCCCTCTCTGGCTCCCGGCTCGGTATCTTTTTGTGTCGGTTGGAAGATTTGTTTACTCTGGGTCTGGGTGGAGTGGGATGGGGTGGTGCTTTGGACGCTGTGGATGTTGTTGGGTTGGGGTTGGGGATTTATGGACTGTGGATTTATGGACTTCGGATTTATGGACTGTGGATTTATGGACTGTGGATTTATGGACTGTGGATTCATCGACTGCAGGAAGCCCTGCATGATGGATATCCGACGTCCCTGGAGTGGAGTGGATATGGGCGGTGCTTGGCGCCGGCGGAGGACCTGCCTGCTCTGGGACGGTCTCGAGAGGGCCTGGTCGAGATACTGTAGATGTATCCGGGAACCGAGGGGGATGCACGTCATGGATCACGTGTAGCCCACGCTCACGGCTCATGGCTCATGGATCACGGATCAGGGCTCATGGATCATAGCTCATGCTATACAGCAAGTGCTGCGTCGTCCGCAGCTCATGGTTCGGCTCATACAGAATAAGGCAGGTGGTGCAGCCCAGCTCGGTCCGCAGCTCGCAGCTCGCAGCGCAGCAATCAGCAAGCAGCAACCAACAGGCCTTATCGAGATCACCTACTTCCCGGCCGTTACTACCTACTCCTCCACGCCCTCAAGGCCAAATTATCACCACCCACCGCCCACCGCCCACCGCCCACCGCCCACAAGCCGTTCCCATGCCATGCCGCCGTGGCCAGCCAGCTACTTGCTGTACAGTACAGTACAGATCAGCCAGCTACCTCCCTCACTGTGCGGTCCAGCAACCCCTGAGAGGGCGGGACGCCCGTGCCCTGCACACCTCCAACGGAAGTCCGCGCGACAAGGGGCTGGCAGGCGAACAGCCAACAAGCCAACAGCCAACAGGGCCAGCAAGGCCAAAAGGCGGTCAGATCGTCTGGATCGGGGCATCTCCGTCAGCAGCCACGTGTGCCGATCCCTCCAAGCCACAGACCAGATGCTGTGCTGTAGATGGAATCCCCGAGCGCGCCATCTGGGGGCATCGCGGGCATCGCGGACATCTCGCTGGCGGCGTGCAGGTGCTGTGCTGTGCTGTGTGTGCTGGGCTTGGGCGTGGGCTCGAGGACGGCCGGGCGCGCGCCTGTCCTGGATCTGTACGGCTACGGCCATCTCGGCGCGGGCATCTCTGCATCTACAGTATCTATCTATATCTGCATCGCCATCCATCCATCTCGGCACCCCTTCTGGACGGGCACGACCCTGTACGAGGCGGCCCAGCAGTGCTCGGTCACTCCGTCCTGCGACCTCACGCTGCGCCGATCTCTTTCTCTCTCCTCCTCTCTGTCCTCCTCTCTCTCTCTCGCTCTCCCTCTGCACTCCGGGGCCCCTTCAAGCGAAGCAAGCCACCGCGATGCGCATTCGCACTGCCGCGAGGAGAGTGACCCCCGTGGCTGCGCTGCTCTGCTAACCAACAAAGGGCGCAGGAGCCGACGGCGACGTCAACGCCTGCAGCTCGGTTTTCTCCCATCCTACGCCCATTCTACGCGAGACGGCTCAGGCTCGCTCGCCTTCGACAGCCCTTACAGCCTGCCACCTATCCTGTCCTGCCTCTGCGATCCAAGCTGGCAGTCCGTGCCGACGGCTGCGCTGCTGACGCTCAGCGCCGGCTGTGGCAAGAGAGCTCTCACCGACAGACCGCGGCCCAAAGCAGTCAAGAAGTGCACCCGCGACCCCAGGTTAGGGGTCCTGGCCCTCACGTGCTAGCCAGGAAGTCTAAATCTACCCCCGTCCACGTGTGCCAAGAACGTCCAACGAGGGGGGGGGCCCTTGACGCCGAGCTCGGCATCACAGCTGCAGTGCTCCATCACGTCGACGGGACTCGACGAGAAGGAGAAAAAGCCTCCTCTCTTGGCCCGCATAAGACCTCACACCACCAAGGCGGCCAGCAGCAGCCAGCAAGGAAGGAAAAGCCCTCGAGAAGAACCGTGCAGCTTCGGCTGCGACGTGAGCAATCCCTTCTCTTCTCTCCTCCTCCTCTCCCCCCCAGCCAAACCTGCGCGCACCTAGAACGCCGTGATCACACGGACGGCAACGCATCTTTTCTATCGAGCAAGCATTGTTCGAACCTCCCCCCTACCCATCACCGCCATCCGCGCCTCGCATCCGTACCGGGAAGCCTGTGACGCAGTCCCTGCTGATCGATCGCGATCTCTGACCTGTCACGTCGCGTCACGTGGGCCGAGACGTTCAGAAGACGCGGCAGGGAAGAAAAGTACCATGCAGGAATTTCTTTTCCCCCTTTTCTTTTTTTTTCCTCTTTCCTCTTTTTTCTTTTTTTTTTGCCACAGCCGTAGAGTGCCAGAGAGTGTGCCAGAGAGAGAGGAGGAGACGCGTCCACCCCCCCCCCCCTCTTCCCTGCTCACGAGATGTGTTTTTTTTTCTCTCTTTTTTTCTTTCTGTCTTTCCCCGTCCCTTTTCTTCCCGATTTAAAGCAAAACCCTTTCTTTGCTTCTTCTTCTTCTTCTTCTTCTCTGTGCAAGGCGCTGGTGCCGACGGGCGAAAAAGCGCGCGTGCGCTGGGGAGGGGATCCGAGGATCAGGATCTCGTTCTCGTCGGTATGTATGGCTGGCTGGTTGGTCTGGCTGGCTGGTCTGGATGGTCGGTCTGTAGCTCGGGACTTGGAGAGGAGAGGGGAAGGGGGGTATTGATGTATGGACGAGGGGAAGGGGATTAAATGTATTCACAAAGGGAGGAATCAAAATATATCAAAGAGGCGGGGTTCACGGGAAATGTATTCACCGACGAAGTTCCGTGTCGAAGAGCAAGAGCAAGAGGGAGGCCATCTAGCTGTGCGATGCGATGTAATTCTTCTCTACAGCAGGTAGAAGCTCTATTGTAGAAAGTCTCTATAGTATTATTTAGAGGCTCTATAGTAGGAAGTCTCTATGGTATCAGAAGCTCTATAACACCTAGTCTCTATAGTACGTAGCAAGCAGCTCTACAATCACAATACACCGCTCGTTCTGAACCACTCCAGTACAACACACCACAAGAGCCAGACAGCCAGCTAGATCAGCTCGTATAATTACGATACATATCCCGTATCCCACAACAACAACCCATCACCATCTCCATCTCCATCTCCCGTCTTCCATCTCCCGTCTTCCATCTTCATTCCCATCTCTCGTCTTCAATCTCCATCTACCCCGATCTAGAAAAGAGACAAGCTGTCTATCGCTCCCGTGCAAAAAAAAAAAGGAGCCAGTCAAGTAGAGAGCAGTCTCGTGTGGAAAAAAAAAAAGAGAGCCACAATCTGTCACCCTCTTGTGAGAAAAAGTGCTTGCAGCAGAGAGAGAGAGAGAGACGTCTCGTAGCAAAGCAAAAGCCCCCATCCTCTAGCCGCGCAAAAGAGAAAAAGTGAACAAAAAAAGGGAAAAAAGAGAAAAAAGGGGGCGTCCGATTCGCAACATGGAAGGGCAAGTTTTTTTATTAGTATGCTGCTATGGACCGAGCAATGAATTATAGCTAGTCATCCAGCCGGCCGGCCGGCAGGCCATGTTTTTTTCGTAAAGGGGCGTTATGGTATAATGCGGTTAAATCAAGAAGGAGCAGGCAGCGCGTCCGTGTGCCGCCGACCTGTACAAAGGAAGGAAAATTGTTGAAATGTGAAGTGGTTTTTTGGGTTGTTGAAGAGAAACATCATCGGAATATCAATGACATCAATGACGTAGACGACAAGTCGTAATCGATCTTCCTGATGGGATCGTATAGCCGACGTGTCCATGTGTGCTTTAGAAGTCAAGAACGATTCCTCCCGTGGTGGATCTTCCACTCGGCCTTGGCCACTTTCATAAAGAGTTCCTCGTCCTTGACAGGGACCCAGCTCGTGAGAACCTTCATGGCATTTTCGAAATCGCTGTCGAGGAGGATTTCGCGTGTGCCGTCAATCAGTGCGGCGCTGGCGGCGTGGAGGACATCGAGACCTCCTGCAAAAGGCCGCTCGATAGTCGTGCGTACAGACATGCCCGAGTCACCCAGAAGCATAAACACGTCCCATACTCGAAGTTGTGCTGCAAAGGGAATGGAGTAGTTGAAGAGAGTCAGATACCACCGCGTACCGTATGCAGTGGGTTCGATGCCAAGTTCATCCTATATAATTGTTAGTTGCGAGAGCATATTTTTCAAGACTACTCGACTTACCAGTCTCTTGGAGACATCATGGCCATCCATCCAATCCTTCTTGAATTCGTCAAGCGCGCCCATAAGTCCCGCAAAGCCTGATGCGTACAGCTTATCTAGACCCCTCAGTTGCCACATCCGTACCAGCATTACAAAGGTCATCTCTTCCTCAAAGTAACAGAGTAATGTGGCTGCAAGAGATGCCATGCCTTGTACATACGCAGTTTCTGGAAAATATAGGGAGAGGCAATGAAGGACGCGGAACAGCAGCCTTTGCCCACCACGATATCGTTTTCGGAACATGATATGGCTGTTGATGGTCCGTGGCACGTCCATGTCAATCTGAACGTCATCCGCCGAGGACTCCGGGAGAAGCCTATAGAACGACTTGATGATCTCTTCATCCGACGCACTGTCCTTACTCTTCTTCGCGCTGGCACTCAGGAAACAATGCCAAGCAGTGGCTCGCCACCGGTCAGGAATACCCTTCCACGTTCGCTCGATCAGCTTCGGGTTCCCCACATCGAACTCAAACTTCATGCCTTCCCCATGTATTCCAGTCTTGGCGACCTTTGCCATCTTCCGCCACTTCTCAGTCCTATCCCATTCCCTTCGCTTTATGCCTTCAGCTGCTTTACCGCCTTCATCAATTTCGGCGATATCAGCTAGCCCGGGTGGCAATGTCAACATGTCACCTGCTTCATCCATCCAACGCCGATCCCGATACCTAGGGAGAAGGTTTGCGGCTGTGCGAAATGGCTGTGACCGGCTTGGACTGCGTTGGGAATTTGTACTGGCTTGTGTTTTCAGTGATCTGGCCGAAATCTTGCGGCTAGGAGCTCTTTGTACTCCCGACCGTGTTGATTTTGATGTCGAAAGTGATCGTCCAAACCTCCGTTGTTTGCGAGGCGCCTCGGATGCTATCTTTAGAGATGTCGGTATGCGTTGTGGTGGTTGTGGTTCAGGTGTACCACTTCTAGACGTAGGTTTCTTTGCGACGATGAAGCCATATCTATCAACGTCTCTGCCATTTACGTTTTCCCAGTCCTCAATACCCCCTGCCAATTCATATTTGGGTTTTAGAATGCCTCCCCTCATCTCTGGCGCGCTCTCTGGCCGAGACATGGTTTTTACTGTGAGTAACTCGCCGTTCCTACTAGGCATTTCGGATTCCTTTATCGCCGTTTCTTCTTCTGGATGCTTATTCTCACCCATCGCCGACAAGCTTGCGTAGTTCCACTCCTTGGAAGGTTCCGCCTCATACATTGATCTGACCTTCTGGGACTCCTTTTCTAGTTGTTCCGAGAGCAGCTTCGAGCCCGATGACGCGAGCATTGAGGTGCTGGGTTGCCTATGCGTGGGAGAGGTTAGTTTTGTAGAGTAAAAATGTGTCCCAGTTTCCACTGACCTTCTGCCAATATTCGGACGGGCGTGGCCATTAACTGCCTTCTTGCCTCCAAGCAAAACACTGCCTCGCTTTGAAAAGGTTATTTGGTCCATGAAGTCCAACTCAAGCTGGGTGTCTGATGGGATCGGGGTCGTGATAGGAGAAAACTCCTCGTCTGGCGTAGAAATGACTTTGCTTCCACGCGAACTAGGCGTCTTGGGGTTTGTATCCTTTTTTCCATTTCCGAGCTTCCAGTAACTCGCAGAGCGCATACTATCAGCTTCCGGCGTATTGGGTGTCTTAGGTACTTGTGAAGTAATTGTGCCGTTGGCTGGTGATTGACTGCTCTTCTCATCGGTTGTATTCACGGACCCTTCTCGTGCGCCGGTCGATGTAGTAGGTGCAAGACCTGAATCCCTCTTTGTTGGATCGTGTTCCTCTAGGGCAGCCGTATCTCTCCGTAATGCAGGATGCGTATCGGTAGGGGGCGACCGTGGGGGTCGGACAGTCACTGGAATTGGTGGTCTCGCTGGTAATGTCTCTTCGTATCGCAGCGTCTTCAAGGTATCTTGCGGCTGTGGAGCTTGATTAGGAGCAATTAACTTCGCCCGAAGGCTTCCAGCCTTCTCGAGCGCCATATTTCATGGTCTCTTGCAGCTTCCCGGACCGTAGAAAGTTTACAGCGGATAGAGTTTGATGGCCCCTGACGGCAAGCAGTCGACTCGCTGAAGGGGTAGCTGGCAATGCGACAACAGGTATTGGGCAGTTCGCTAATGCCGGAGCTGAAATCTAAAAGGCTGGGAGGAATGGTTAGAAGATCCAAAGAATGAACCGAGAATAACGACAGACGGCGATGCAGGATGCTTCGTTGAGAACGAAAGGGATTTTCTATTTTCTCGGGCGCTGTAGGCGCGTCACTGGATTTTCAGGTTCACGATCTTGCCGACCGCTAAATGACGTGGCGTATAAACTGCCGCGCCAACATGCTCACTCACGTGCTGCCCTAGACGCCTACGCCCTACGGCCAGGCGTTAGCGAGGTCGACAGTCCACAGATCTGCCAAGAACGACTTTGGCCGGCCCACTGGTGCTTTAGCTACTTTAGCGCCCAAGTATATTCGGTACATTTATAGATTTTTTTCACAGGTTGAGGAATAGTGGCAGTGCTAAAGGCGATTTACAGCTACTATTAACAAATCCTTTGCTTTATAGGGTTATTCAGAGAAGAGAGCAATTGGCTTAACCGGTTATTATATACTAACTAGTCAGTCTAACAAATAAGATATATAATTTCAACGACCTTGCTTCTCATCTATATCATTAGTACTATATTGCTGTTCATGTTTTTTACTACTATATACATCTGAAGAGATATAAAGTACTTCCGACTCGAGAGATACCTTACTATAAAAGTCCTACTACTGGGGAACACCGAGGAAGATTCACTAAGGCATTTCCACTGGGGACCGTTAGCGAGGCTCTAGTTAATATTAGATAAAGTATAACTTATGCAAAGACTGATTATCGAAGTGTCCCTAAGGCGGGCATTATTTACATAGATGATAGAGGGCATAGGCGTTGTAATGGAGCTTCACCAGCGCCTCGGAGATATATACATATGACCAATACCCCTGAAACCCTTCTTCATCAGACCCCGTAGCATCATGATAATCTAGGCTTGGCAGTAAAACAACCCACTCCCCAGCATTCCTGGCCGATCCAAAGGCCGGCACTATATGTGTGACTTGCCGTCGTCTCGCTGAATGGTAATGATGTAAAAGGGGGATAGTGGACAGGCTTCCCCGCTATGCCAGCTGCCAGCGCTTATCCCCAAGAGCGTTGTTTGTAGGCATAACAACGCAAGAACCGGGAAGTTCCACTCACCAAACATCAGTCGTGACTAGCTAAGTAGTCTACTAGTAGATTCGGCTTTCGGGGTCTGCCAGATTGAAAATGACCTTCGAGTCTGGCTTGATACCCCCGCAGTTAATGCATGGTCTGGTGATGTCGATTGATTTTACAACGACGATAACTCAAACGGCGTGCACCTTTTACCGGAGTTGAAAATAGCGGGGTGTAGTGGGTGGTGAGGACATCCTTGGCGCCGAGTGGAAATTTCTTAGCGCTTGGGAGCGGTGAAGCGCCAAGGAAAGTCTCAAATCAAGTCAAGCCGCAGGAGCTGCCAACGTTTTGTGACTGTGCGATGTCTCTGGCTGGAATACTCTGCCCGTTCAACTGCCCCTAAGGTGGGACTACAAATCTGGAAATCCTATTGCACCAGGATACGTCAAATCCGTATAGCTAGCCTGGTTTTCATTCGCTGGAAAGCTCCAATCCCAAGTCATATTCCCAAACTGTTCCCAGTCGAAATCAAGAGGCTGCAGTCTTTGTTGGGCAACATTCGATGCAACTGTAAATATCGAATTAGCACCCTGTACAGCCTATCTACCTATGATGCACCATGAGCCAACTCACCTCTTTGCAAAACGCGACCTAGCAAAGCTTCCAGAGTCTTTCTTCCTTGAGCAGCAACTTTGACTTGCAATTTATAGTAATCGAGTATCGTCATACAACGCTCCCATGTCAGGTCGAAGGTGGTCGTGCTGATTTCTCCTTCAAGCAAAGGGCATAGTCGACCAGCGACAAGGAGCATGGCTGCAGTAAAGGTAACTATATGCAAGGTAAGCATATTACAAGACGATATAATCGCTGCAGATAGTCAGGAGATGACGTACAGTATACTACATGCCAGCCTGGGCTTTGATACGTCGTATGAAGACTTTCGTAAAGAGCATTGATCAACGAGCAAGCTGTAGTAATACAGAGCATGCAAGCCCTTTTTGTGACGTCATGGTTGAGACTATCCTTTCGTGGTAGGGATAGTCCTTGTGAAGAGCTGTTGTTCTCTTCGCATGTAGCTAAGAGCACTGGTCTCAAGAGTAAAAGGCGCGTGATCAAAAATCTGCCACTTATCAGCATCCGAAATCCTCGGGATGGGATAAAATGGTAAATCTAACCTGTTGTTTAGCACTTTAACTTGTAGTGTTCCATGGTCCGTTCCAACATTTGTGAGTTCCTGGACTGTTTCTTGTGACCGTAGATGACCGGGTAGAACTTCGAGGAAATCATCCAGTTTTGAATTGAGATTGATCAAATTAGCTAAATGCTGATGAGATGCCTGAGTAGTACCGTCTTTCTTGAGAACTCGTCTTCCATCGCTTTCGAGATAACAGGTCGCTAAAATCTCATCTAAAATATCAAAAAGCTGAATAGAGTAGACAAACATCCCCATATGTGATTCTTTGTAGAGCGGCTGGACACCTTGACCATTTTCGAGCAAATACTCGTCGTCAATGATGGCTGGATATTTGACGGTTTGCGTTTGTGAAATCATAGCTGGGCGGCCAAATGTCAGGGTGAGTAGGCTTTGTATACATGGAAAGTTTAGTAATAATATAATATTGTAGAATCTGCTATGGGCTGTGAAGAGCTTACCGATCTAAGGTTACACAAGTATACCAGACACGACGATAAGTTTCCTGCTTGACCTGGTTACTTAGCGGTGTTGTATGGCGGTCCAGATGCAAGCCAAGTCCCTGAGCTGCTCGAATGGCAAGACCAGTGATGTTCCAACACCTATTTGCATGTCCAGATGACTGAAGATAGATACCAGTCATGAGAAGTAATTGAACACTCATCACAGTAGTCGTGTCTAGAGTGTCCAACGCAACTGTTGTCCTAGACCTCGAGTAAAAGTCTTCGGCAAGAAGTAATTTGTTTGCAGACGTAACTGTATTACTAAACTGAGAACCAAGAGCGCATACCAAGTTAAATATGCAGTAGAAGAGTAATAAGTCTGTTTCTTCATCTGCTAATATCGAATCGTATCTTCTATTAGGTGACCATAATCGCTCGTATAGCATCAGAAACGTTGGCTTATGGACCACTGGGAAGATTGGATGTACAAATTCCCAGTAGCAACTTACAAATATGTCAGCTGTCCTTCGAGGGGGTAACAAGAAAGTTTCTTCGTAGTTTGAACTAGTATTGGTAGTATGAGGAGCCTGAGGGTTGGGATGAATAGTAGGAACCATAAGCTTTTCGGATGGAGAGACATTTGTTCCAGTGCCATTTGCTAGCTGAGTAACATGCCGAACAAGTGCAATTGTGGAGGACTCTCCGTATATGCATCTTGTGTCCATCTCTTGTGGAGTTGTGGTTGCCATTGCGTCAATTGAATCATGCTGAGCCTTTGTAGGAGGTAGATTCTTTGCAGTGAGATACCGAGAGCTGTCGGGATGGTTCCGAGAAGATCCATAATTAGACAAGGCTTCGGGAGATGCATTTGAGACGACGTTTTGAGGTGCTGTTACTTATTGGTCACTGGCATCCCGCACCTACTAATCAGGGTCGGCTAGAGGGTGCTTACATTTGGGTGAAGGAGCACTTCCGGGGTTTGAATCGCTATCAGGGTTCGATCCTTTTTCTAACTGTGAAAGCCGATGTTCAAGTTTGGATATGTACCTATGGATAATCTCAGCCACGGCAATCAAAGAGAAATATATGCCTCGAGCATAAGACTTACTGAGATGAATCCAACCCTTCGCCATTATATCGGCAATCTTGTAATGGCTTCTTTCGACAGGCAGAACATTTCGGACGCTTCCCATCGCATCGCACTTTGCGCCCACGGCAAATGTTACATGCAAGTGAAACCTTTCGGCGCTTCGTATGCGCGGAACTGATAGGTTCTAAAAATCGAGCCAGTGATGAGCTATGCGCATTCAAGGTCGGAGAAGATCCGTGATAATGTTCTGTGGTGTTGCTCGGTGTCATAATTGACAAAGTCTACCCAGGCTCATGCCTTCTCCAGCGCTCTGGCCGACTTGAGTATGTCTTCACATGCGCCCTAATATTCTACTAAAGGTAGGCAATATGGCGAATTTGGAGAGTTGGAGAGATATAGGATCCCGCGCTCATACGCGCTTGGTGTTGCAGCAATGTACAAACCAGGCAGGTGCTGTAAAAGTGTGACGAGACCACTGCGTCCGAGAATAACTGCCGAGCTCTGGTGATAACGTCCATCTACTCCAAAACGCTAGTACCGGAATCAATCGGTCATGAGAAGCCGATGTATATAGCAATGGTAACGTAGCTGCTGCCCTTTCTCAGGTGCCGATAATTCCTGCAGGACATTCCAGCTTGTCAAACGGCACATCGATGTCATTAATAACGCACCAAATACGAGCTCGTAATGGCATTTTGGCGGGTCATTCAACTTGTAAAAGTGGTTCTGGTACGAATCACGGAACGGTCCCGAAGTTTGCGCGTGTCGCGCAACCGTTTCAACCGCTATGCCACCTCGCTTCTGATTGGTCGGCTGTGACTACTTCAAACTTATCTCTAGAACTTCACCTGTACTGAAGGAAAGCAGGTTGTAGTTTCCTTTTTGAAATTGTGTTACATATACATATTGCGTGAGGATATTAATATCACATTTAACTTGATTGCGAAGACATAGTAGATCACCTGCTGCACGGATCTAGGACTGATAACTGTGCCTGGACTGTAGACCTCGGGACCATCCCGAAGAGTTCAGGGTACTTGGAATTTGTATCATACGACAGTATCTAGAAGTATGGCATGGACCACCCCGTCTTCCCCGAAGTATGACAGCCATGCTTTTAGTGACTTTGATCCGAAGTCGAACTCACACTTGCAAAATGTTTATATAAAGAGGGCATGTCCTGCTGTAGACCGATCTTAGAATACTCATCATCATTCCCCTACATCGATTATTCCATCTTTAATATTAAACACTCCATACATAACCAACCCACACAAACTTCCGCCATGCTTGGAAAAGTTTCAATTGAAGAAGCTTATGAATTGCCAGCAAAGGCAGATGTAAGCCGCGACCAAGCCGCCCTCTACATTGCACCGGCAGATCTCGAGAGATACCTTCGCCAGATCAAATCAATTACAGATGAACGTGTGAAAGTGTCAGATGCCAATGGAATTGGCTACACCGTCTTGTCTCTGACAGTTCCCGGAGTTCAAGGTGTTGCGGACAAGGCAGCAGCAGAGAAACTCGCTACAGAAGTCAACGACTATGTTGGAAACAAGATAAAGGGCCACCGAGACCGCCTAGGAGCTTTTGCTGCACTGTCTATGCATGACCCAGTTCAAGCAGCTTCGGAGCTTCGTCGCTGCGTCAAGGAATATGGCTTCCACGGAGCTCTCCTTAACGACATCCAGCATTCCGGTCCTGGTGGCGAGACATATCTCTTCTACGATCAGCCGGAATATGATCCATTCTGGAAGGTCTGTGTCGAGCTCGGCGTACCCATTTACATCCACCCAGCAGCACCTGCCGGCATTTACTATCAACAACAATACGCGCAACGCAAATACCTGATCGGGCCGCCATTGAGCTTCGCAAACGGAGTTTCCCTTCACCTACTCGGCATCATCACAAATGGAGTCTTCGACCGTTTCCCAAAGCTTCAAATCATTGTCGGTCACCTGGGCGAACATATTCCATTTGACTTCTGGCGCATCAATCACTGGCTAGAAGACGTAGAGCGACCACTTGCTCTGAAGGCCGGAGACACCTTCGCCAAAAGGGACATTTACTACTACTTCAAAAACAACATCTGGCTAACGACCAGTGGCCACTTCTGCACCCGCACATTGAAGTATGTCGTCGATTATCTCGGCACAGAACGAATCATGTTTAGTGTGGATTATCCATACGAGACGATTGAGGATGGATGTGGCTGGTGGGATGGAGATGCTGAGAATATCAAGAAGGCATTGGGTGGGACTGAAGCCTACCGTAATGTTGGACGGGAGAATGCCCGAAAGCTACTCAAGCTCGGAACTTTCCATGATTCAGAGACTGAAGTCCTCTGAATGTCTGCCTGTATTTGACACCGTAGATAAATACCACTGCATATAGGATATCAAGAAGCAAATGTTAGTAATATAGTGCTTACAGAACCTGGAAGAAGTCTCTGCATATGTTCAGGTAGAGTCAGATGCAACATCGCTCCGCAAAACTAATACAAGTTGTCGTGAAAGAGACGCTAAAGCAGCACCTGTAGTTCTAGGATTGTAAAACCAGCGCGTAGATTGCTGTAGTAGGAAGGCTCAGTGGAAATATCTCCCAAGTCAGACTCAGCTAGTCTAGTGACGATGCGGTTACTCCAGCTTTTACTATGGCAATTTACCTCCTGATAGAGAAAGCTCGGCTGACGAAGATGATGCTTTTTAACTGTATGTCAAGGCATTCAATATCGCTTACCGCAAGATCTTTGGCTCTGTGCTCATCAGTGAATAGATATTTCCGCGCTAGAGCTCGGAGCAACCAATAAAAAGAAACCGCGTCGTCACATGGCATCAAGAATACAAGTCTCTATACTCCTCCATTGGACCAGCGCTTAAGTATCCTGTTTGGTCTCTCGGCAAAGGCCTCACATCCCCCAAAAATGCCAAAAGATATAAAAAAAATATAAAAATGCAAAAGACTCACCAGACCTCAAGTGAGGCCTGGCTACAGAAAATCTTGGAGATTTTACTTAGAGATAATTCATCCTCCTCCCAAAGCTCGCTACTTTGATTGCAGTCGTCTGAGTCGTTAATTCCTTCTCTTTTATCAGTTTGCCCTGAGTGCTGGTCCCTCTTCCAGTCACCGCCACTGACCTATGTTGTTATGGTACTTTTGCTTATTTGTTTATAAGTACCCCAGTGGGGTACTCCGGGTAAGACTCGGCTTGGCTTAACTTGGATTGGCGTGGCACTAAAGAGTAAGGCCCTCAGGTATAGATAATAGGCGGTTATTGAGTCACTGCACATTATGATTTTGGAGGAGTGGATGAGCTTGATACTGATGTTCTCTTTGATGAGATAATACAATTTAATATCTTAATTTCTGCTTATTAAATATCTACGTTGGCAGCCCAGGCATGCTCGCATCTAACGGACATTGTAAGGGTTGCCAACAGGGCATGGGTGGACTCAATGAGAAAGACCACAACAACAATCTAATGTGTGCGTATGTATGGTGGCTAGAGATTCATCTTGTGCTGTCTTGATACCTCGCTGACGGCAGGTAGCTTCCGTTATAAGGTTGAGCGCGCAACATTTCTATGGAAGTTTCGAGATAAATAAAGAGCAAGATGGATCTCTGGATTGTTGATGGCTGGCCACCTACAGACTCTACCTGCTGTACAGCCATAGATAGAGCCTCTACCCTGCAATGCTTACCCTTCTATGTCTGCAGGTTGATATTGAGGGCTACATGCACCAAAGCCAATATTTGCATGTCTAATTTAATGGCATCTTCGGTATTTCTAGGGGCATCCGTTTTGAGAGCTATTATATTTCTCTAGTAAATTATATTTCGAGGTGGTCGTATTTTCAGAGAGAAGTATAAACTCTGTGTAGAGTTGTTTGACATTGACATTGGTAAATCGCCGTTGCATTACAGCAAGCCTTTCATTCCATTGCAGAGATATAGTCCTCAGTGGCTAGTTTAAATTTTGCTGCTTTTTACAAACCTCGTTCAGTACGATGCATATTGTTCATTAGGTATTCTTGTAGTACTGATTGGCTTTCTGGTTGCAGGTTTGGTTAAGTTAGTCGTGTACGACACATAGCTGGGTACTCTGGATGGAGCAGCAATGTTGCTTGAAGTTGCTATCAGAGTTGGAGTTGAGCCTATATGGACCAATAGAATGAAGAGTGCCGACGTTTCTTCAAGCCTCTGAATTCCTTTAATTTTAGAGCACTTCGTAGAATAATATTAGGGATATAGCAGGATTGGAAATAAGCATGTCCCATAGTCTAATTCTATTCTCCAAATCTACCTCTTCAAAGTGGTAATCGAACCATTTACCTGTCTCGCGAATCTCAATTTAGTAGTCTCTCTAGGGACTTTATCAGGATACCTAACATACCACAGTGAGGATTCATCATCCATCTGATGTAGTTCTATAATCTGATCATATGGGACATGTGACTAGGAAGGTGACCGTAAGGGTGTGCACTATACCTTTATACCGTCGATGTGGAACGATCTCATCGGGTCTTTATTAGAGGCTGACGGGGAGACTACGTACGTAACGTACAACTTTTCTTGCGCCTGGCCTTCATTCTTATAACCCCACCCTAAATGTATCCTAGAACATCTCTCTTCATGGATATTTACGCGTCCTTCAATTGCGATCTCGAGGGTTCATGATCACAACCCTGCTTTGCTCCCGCCGGAGCCCCGCATTCAAGCCGCCCCGCCGGTACTCCAGAAATTATCCTAATTGAAATTCCACCCACTGAGGCATCAAATATCCAGGAAGTCCCTAATTGGACGACAGGCCTTTATTCTCCATCAATTATCCCCTCGAGAGCCTCAATCACCTGACCGTCACGATATCACATGGGGCTATCAAATTAATTAGTCTAATACCCCCATAGTCGGACACGAAAGATTTTTTCTCCAGTTCCAGTTACGGTGGCCAACCTGAAAAATTGCTGCTTTAACCTGAGCTGAGGGTGAAGAGGCTGAGCTTTACCTGAGGCCGCCTGAGCGAGCAATGACGGGTCCCTGTTCTCGGCTACAATTACTAGCGGAACTCAACTCTGTTCCTGGTCAATTCTACTTTCCAAGGGAACGTACTTCGGTACAAAGCCATAGAACAGGAGAAACGATCTCATATTGTCGCGCTACAGCGAAAGCACTTATGCATAGCTGATGAGCCTGTATTTCCTCTCGATCATCTATATGACGCCTACAACCCTTCAAACGAAAGTGGTCAATCACAAATCCGCACAAAAATCGAACCGATAATACGACCAACAAGACAATAGCGCATTTTTTCCATTTCAGAAAGGTCTGGGTTCCCATCCAGGCCGCGTTGCAACAGAAGCTGCATTAAGGATCTCGGTCCAACTACTGCGCCCAGTGGAACTACCCTGCTTGAGAAGCATCGCAAAATCTGGGACGCACCGCGCGACCAAGAGATAGGCGGGTTAGACACGCACACACTTCGAGGGCCGTATAAAAGTTTCTTGGACCGGGAGTCATCTATATCTCTTGATATTCATTCTATGATGTGTACGTGCACATCACGTGAGATCGTGTTGATAGAGGTGGCCTTGCACTGAAGTAAAGCTATGTTGGAAGTCTCCTCAACGGCATAAATGAAGCTGGAATTAGCATTCGTCAATTGAGGTTAGCGTGCGGGGACCTTCTCCCTGGCTTGGCGTTTCATCGGGGCACTTACGAGCCCTGTGCATTCGCGGGCCACATCGCCATTTCACATCAAACCTGGCGGCTACACAAGTGGCTTACTATCCCTTTTCTTACTTCCGCCCACCATGGCCAGTCATCGAGAGCCTTCGAGTGCCCAAACGAAACCGCGAGCTGTGAAGCAAAGAGACCAAAGTACGCCCCACTCACTGGTCTGTAGCGCATCATGCGATCTGACCCTCCACAGAAAAGCGGCCTCGAGGCATCAAGAAAGAAAGATCACCACGAGTCCGAAGAAGCAGACGCATTTCAGAATATCTAGAGACAGGTGAGGATAAAAAGGTTGAACGGAGACATTCATCTCTGTCAACAAAAGAGGCATATACACATTCCCTCTGGTACACTGTATGAAGCTGACCTGCCGAGTCACAGAATTACTTGCCTCCTCTACCATCAAAGAGCCAAAAACTACCCCGAGAGGCCGAACGTCCAGTGGATTGCCTACCCACTGACCGACCTCGAAAACGCCATCGATCGTTGCATGCGCGACCTCTTCTTGGACAGACATTCGATCACGACATTGCCAGTCGCATCACTACATCTCAGAGAAGTCACATCAGTGAATGGGCGAAGAAGAACGAGTGGCCAAAGGAGTTCTTCGAACAGGACAAGATGCAACACCTGCTTGCAAAGAAGAAACCTTCAACGGCTTCTCTTCGCCGTAAACGGTCAGAGGCAAGCTTCATTACATCCACGACGCCAAGCGATCTACAAGCAGAGAAGAGCGCCCCATACAAGAATCCAAGCTATGAGACTGTACTTGAAAGGGATGCTGGCAGCTACATGGGCAAATACAGACCGGGTGTTACCGAGGCAAGCGAGAGACTTTGCCAAACTTTACTCGACAGCAAGCAAATCATCCCAGAGGACACAATCTTTCACGATGATGTTTTCGAAGATACCTGCGAAAGATTACGGGGTAAAAACGAAGCAAGAATATTCAAAGACTGTACACCACTAATCGTTCCTTGGGCCGAAGCGCATGCATCGCTTAGCGCTAACCGCGACCTTGACATTGCGATTGAAAGTGTGAATGAAGGCTGGAATAATTCGAACCCGATTACGAAGCCTCGTCCGCAGCCAGATTATGCTGTAGGCTTCAAGCGGTCTGCATTCTCTGATGATCAGCTCAAGAAGCTCCAGCCCTTTGTAGGGGAACCTTCATCCTCCTCTTATTTCATGGGTACATACTACATGCACTTTCCGTTCTTCACGTGCGAAGTGAAGTGCGGTTCAGCGGGACTTGATATTGCAGATCGGCAAAATCTTCACAGCATGACTCTTGCAGTAAGGGCCGTCGTTGAACTTTTTCGGCTGGTGAATCGTGCGGAAGAGCTTCACCGGGAAATCCTCGCTTTTTCAGTTTCTCATGATCATGAGACCGTGAGAATTTACGGACATTTCCCAGTGATCGAGGGAACCAAGATCACCTACTGGCGACACTCACTTCGCAAATATGATTTCACAGAACGGAAGGGCATAGAGAAGTGGACAGCATACACGTTTATGAAGAACGTCTATGACATATGGATGCCGACTCACTTCAACAGGATCTCTTCTGCCATTAACGAGTTACCTTCCAAGCAAGATCTCGAACCTTCCTACGGCTCAGAGCCGCAGATTTCGGAGACTTCAGGACTTTCGCAGCAACTTGAAAATCAGAATTTGGTGGAGGTGCACGACAGCCAATTGAGCCCCATTGATTTGCAACAAATCACTCCAGATCAGTCAACGCAAACAAACACTCCACCTCCCAAAAAGAAGAAGGGTAAGGCCTGATACCTGGATGCAAATGATGTGATGAAAGGATGAACTTTTCGTTCACACTGGCTGCAAGCTATCAGAATTATAGTGGAGATTTATCCAGATTTACTTCGTTGGTGGCGGTTTCTAGGCCTCCGTTGGCGGAGCCCGTTTTGGCTCAGCTCTCGTCTAGTCTAGGAACTCTGACGAGAATCCAGATAACAGCCCAATTTTGGTCCCTTGCAATCAATAGCTAGACTTTACTTCAGTGACAATCGTCCTATCGCTATAACATCGCTCCTACATCCATGCTCACCAAGATTTAGACTCTTCTCGAGCCATATTCGTTCCACCAGAATATTCGATCGACGAGAGCAGTAGCTCACTAAAGCACATCACGTCAAATATTCTCTTAGTGAACATGATACCAGAGCAGGCATAGCGAATAGATGCAAACCCGAGTAGCGGGACTAGTGTGAAACTGTATCCCTGCTAGCAGAGCACGATGAGATAATCCCTAAGTGAATTGCTGCTTCAGATTTGGATGCCGACCCACCTCAAACGCATCTGCTCGGTCATTGACCAGCTGCCACTCGGTATAAATTTCGAGGTTTCTTAAGAATCTGAGCTGCAAGTTACAGAAGCATCAGGGCTGTCGCAAGAGTTAGACCGCCTTCTCTCGGAAGAGTCCAACATCGAACCAACCTCACGAACAAGTCAAGATGAGAGTGAGCTGGTCCCAATCGACCTGCAAACGCCCACTCCAGACACCTCAGTCTCTCAAGGAAAGGAACAAGCAAACCTTAAGAGGCTGAAGAGGAAGCACAAATCGAGTGCTACAGAGCATCAGATAGTAGGAAGCCGCTAGGGGTTCCACTGTATATGTCTCGAAAAGCAGGCCGCCTTTGCAGGGGACTAATGAAGACTTGGATCGGAGAGGTGTAAGAGGCTGAAGTTACATCTGTTCTGACTTATCATTTTGGAAGAGATCGACGAATTGGAACGAAGAAGCTAGAAGCACTTACAGAAGTTCTGAAGTTATACTGCACTCCCTGTTATATATATACAAACTTTGGGGGGAGTTTAGTATCCTGACTTGTGCTATTTGTAGCAATATTCAACCTGATAGTGGCTTATTCGAAGCTATCTAGTATCAGTTAATGATTGCTATTATAATGTTTTAGAAATAGGGAAGTAAAAACGACTTTAGTATAGAGGTGAGCCTCCTGGAAGATGATCGCAATAGGAGAACGAACGTCAGTGTAAAGAATGCTTTGATATGCCTATCAGCTCCCTATAGCGCTTTAGCCTTATATAATATATAAGGCTCTGAACGGATATAACTTAGATATAGTACTAGCTGCTTATCATCCCTTCTACTACCGACTTTGCCTGCTTCGATTGCATTATAGAAATTTAAATAATATCAATAAAGCCGGTGTACCCTAGCTGCCGCCCGAGCTGGCAAAGCGGTATATAAGAGAGGAAGCCTTGATCAACAGGAAGATTCTAGAGAGATATATCAGTCTGGGCCAGTATCTCCGCTATCTATCCTGCCACACTAGGACATCTTTTGTCATCGTCCTAATCTGTCCAGCCTCGAAAAGGGGCTTCTAAACAAAGGTATAGTCAGGGTTGTAAATTTAATTAATTATTTTAGTAGTTAATTTTAATTAATTTTAATTAATTAATTTTAATTTATAGTTTCTTATACTAAAATTAATTAGTTGGACTTCTAAATTAAATTAGATTAATTTTAATTAATTTTAATTAATTATTAGTATACTAAAATAATTAATAGACATTTTTAAATACTTAGTTTTCTAATATAAATAAGGTATATTTAATAGCTTATAAGATAATACAAGTAATATTAAAAGATTATAAAGTAAATAAAGTATAAATATTAATTATAAATAAAAACTAACTATATAAAAAAAACCTAATATAAGACTAAATATATATTTTATTCTTCTTCTTCTTCTTCTTTCTCTATAATTAGATTGGCTAGACTAGACTAAACTATAAAAAGTAGTCTAGTCTAGTCTTTAAATACTTTGATTTTTAAATAGTCTATATTATAGTTCTTAAAACTAGACTATAAATAAATAGTCTAGACTAGACTAAACTAT
>JADDTR010000001.1:1490316-1558248 GCA_015345905.1 Aotearoamyces nothofagi | reverse complement strand
ATTGTACTACTTTAAAGAGTCCTATTTTAAAAAGCTATATTTTAAATTGCACTATTATAAAGAGTACTATTTTAAAGAGTATTATTCTTAGTATATACTTTAGAAGTTTAGTATTTCTTGCTTAGCTAATCTGTTCTTTACTTAGTCTATTTAGTACTCTTTTAATATAAAATTTCTCTATTTCTAAGTCTAGCTTTACTATTATAGTAACTTACTATAGCATTTGTATATAGATCTAATATAATATACTAGTAGCTATATATATACCAATATTTTTTATATAGGCTTTAATATAGATTATATATAATCTACTAGATTATAAAGATAGAGTTATTGATATTATAGTATAATATTAATAGATATCTATATAGACTATATCTTAAATCTTCTATAGTAAAAAATTGGTATTATAGTATAATACTAGAGTACTAATATTAGAAATTCAGTATATATACTCTCTAGAAATTCAGTACTTATATAATTAGACAATTTTAATATTCAGAAGATCTGTCTCTACAAATTGAATAAATTGAATATATCTACTCTCTAGAAATTCAGTATATCCTTTCTAGAAATTGAGTAAATTGAATATAACAGCTCTCTAGAAATTAGATATATACTTTCTAGAAATTAGATAAATTGGATATATACTACTGTCTAGAAATTGGATATATATACTTTCTAGAAATTGGATATATATACTCTTAGAAATTAGATACCTATATATTTAGACAACTCTATTCAGGAATTTAGTATATATACTTGGTAGTATATATACTCTTAGAAATTGAGTAAATTAGATATATATTGCTTTCTAGAAATTGGATATATATACTCTCTAGAAGTTGGATATATATACTTCTAGAAATTGGGTATATATATACTCCTAGAAATTGGATATATATACTCTCTAGAAATTGGATATATATACTCTCTAGAAATTAGGTACCTATATACTCAGACAACTCTATTCAGAAATTCGATATATATACTTAGTAGTATACTTGGTAATATATATAACTAAAGAACAAGCAATTCTAGAAACTAAATATATAAATAACTCAACAACTACTATAGATATACTAATTCTAAAAGCAGTAATAAAACTATACTATTAAGTATATCTAGACTCTAAATTCTAGAGTCTATAGAACTATATTGAAATTCTTAGAGTTATTGATATTATAATATAATATCAATAGATATTTATATAGACTATATCTTAAATCTCCTATAGTAAAAAATTGGTATTATAGTATAATACTAAAGTACTAGTATTAGACAACTCTATTTAGGAATTCAATATATATACTTAGTAGTATATATACAACTAAAGGATAGACAATTCTAAGAACTAAATATATAAATAATTCAACAACTACTATAGATACTCTAATTCTAAGAGCAGTATTAAAACTGTACTATTGAGTATATTTAGACTCTAAATTCTAGAGTCTATAAGACTATATTGAAATTCTTAGGATTATTGGTATTATAGTATAATACTATTAGATGTCTATATAGACTATATCTTAAATCTCCTATAGTAAAAAATTGGTATTATAGTATAATACTAGAGTACTAGTATTAGAGTACTAGTATTAGAGTTATTGGTATTATAGTATAATACTATTAGATGTCTATATAGACTATATCTTAAATCTCCTATAGTAAAAAATTGGTATTATAGTATAATACTAGAGTACTAGTATTAGAGTACTAGTATTAGAGTTATTGGTATTATAGTATAATACTATTAGATACCTATATAGACTATATCTTAAATCTTCTATAGTAAAAAATTGGTATTACAGTATAATACTAGAGTACTAGTGTTAGAGTATTACTTAGACAAATTAGGTGGATTTGGGTATATATACCTCCTTCGAATTTCATGCATCCAATGAGTGCTAAGACCTTTGCATTACCTTATAGTAACTTACTGTAGCATTCGCGTGCGGATCCGACGTGATGCGCTAGCGGCCTAGCGGCCGCGTGCACACCAACATTTTTTGTATGGGCCTTGGCGCGGATCACGCGTGATCCGCTGGGTTATAGAGATAGTACTGGACATGGGCTCTGCCAAAGAGCAAAGGGAAGGGGAAAGGAAAGTCCTAGTAGCGTGGTCACTAATGTGTCATTCTTAGTCCTCGTTCATATTTGTACCTACATTTAATCCTTGAAGTCTATGATGACTGTGTGCCGGTTAAACCACCACTCTACCCCTCCGACCATCCCCTTACTATCCCATCCAGATGCCTCAAAATTAGAAGATTCAGATGAGAAGCGAACGTTGGCTCCAACTACATTGTCTTCTAAGATAACCTCCTGCCAATGAAATGTAACCGGACGTAAGACCTCTATGCTATGTGAGAGTCCAATGCGACACTGGCCCAAAACTTCTTGACTTCTGTTATTATATGTGAGCAAGATGCCTATGCAGCACTCCACCCTTGACTGGTCCTCATCGCTACTCCCATTAAAGAAGAGGCGAGCGTGCTGGACATCTTCAAGAGACGCGTATGAGTAGAAATACCGCCCGCTCTCAATCTGATTATTGCGGACTTTCACTCGTGTTAGTGGCCCTGGCTGGGAAGCATCTCCTGCTGGTCGACAAGATGCTCCAAAGTATAAGATGGGATCCCCAGGTTCTGGATCGTCGTAGACAAGTTGAGCGATGAGGCCATTGCTTAGGCTACATAATTTGTACTCCTCATCTTCTAAATCGACATATGGTCCAAATGTGCACACTCTACCGCAACTGCTTCGTACCTATACTAGGTTAGCTGCTAGCAGCAGAGAGGGCGTACTTCTTACCACAAGAGTAGGGTTGCTCATCCGGCCTCGACCATCCTTTCGACGGACCCATGCCTCTTGAATCGCCTCTCCTCTTGCCACAGGAAAATATAGCCACAATAGCCAAGTTTGATGTACCAAGATCCTCCGATAGGCTTCAACGGCTGAGGGGTAGTAGCGTGTATGAGCGTGAATGCCATATGTTCGGCCTCCAGCACAAAAGATACTAAGGCCAGTAAGGTTATCATCAAGCGTAACACACCTAAGGCGCTTTGGCTTAGACTCGCTATTCTCAATGATTTGACATAGAGCTAAATCTGGCGGAATTGGGGTATCCCATAGGATAAGAGTAGTAGCTTTGCTCTTACGAGGTTCAATACGTATAAAATACCCCCATTGGCAAATTAGTTAACAGTAGTTTCACAATTCACAATATAAACCCACATTTGATTCGACGTCGAAATCATCTAGATAGGCAATATCTTCAACGATATACCATGGACTACTAGGGAGTTTGCCGTTAGAAAGAGCAGAGCGGCTCTCAAGGAGCTGAATTGACCGTATACCTATGCCATCGAGGCTCATTCTAAAAAAATTGTAGCTATGTTGTGTACTCTGGTTCAGACTCTCCTTGTATCTAGCAGCTTCTTCTCCTGGTTCGCCACGAATCCAGCAGTATAACGCACTAGGAAGTAGCGTCTTAATCGTTTCATTCTGTAAACAATCAAAAAGCTCTAGTCGCCATGCAAGAACTGTTGCAAACCTCCATAAGGGTGAATTGGCGGAATAGTCCATGATTGCAGAGATGATTTCAAGAGGTAATCTCGTTACTTTCTCTAATGTAATATATAGATGCCTTGTGGATTTAGTGTCTTTCATGTTTCTTGCCAATGAATCTAGCGAGGTGAAGGGCTTTGGAGGGTCATGATATGCTCCTGGATATGACCATGAGCTGAGAAGCCATGTACATAACAGTGTATTTTTTGGAACGCGTTTTTTGAGCAGATTCACACAATCTATGTGGAGGGCGAATGCCTTAGGAGACCTCTGGCATGTAGGACATAGAGTATGGCGGCAGAGCCGCCAGGTCTCTTGTCTGCCATCAAAATCAAGGGTGCCATAGGTAAAACGATGACCGTGTGCGGGGAAGTCGAAGGATAACGTATGACCTCGGTACTTTGAACCCGTACCCAGAACTACCGCTATTAGTAAATAACCGATTCTCATTTTCTGACAGCGTACCTGCGATGGTTTTCTCCGAGATGAAGATATGATGGCGGCAAAGCAGGCAACACGAGCTCGAAAGTCGAACATGGTATGACATAGCGTGCGCTGATAAGAAGTACAGAGATATGATTTGATTGCTTCGCTCTAACGGCCGGCCGCGAGTTGAGATAGGGCGTTGAGGACAGGAGAGCGAACATAACTTAGTTGATGTCGGAAAGTAGTCCGAGACAGAAGTACTGCTGAAGGAAATGGAAGAATTATATTCCGAGAGCCATTGGCGGACAGAGAAATTTCGCCTCAGGCATTAATCTTTTTGCCTGTGTCGATTTAGCCAGCCGCATAGTGTCAGCCATGTGCTCAATACGATGAGTGCGATCAAGAATTTCCGGCATCTCAACACGTTAGCAGTTATATGCGGAAGAGCAGCAGCAACTAGTGTGCTAGTGCACCGGAAAAATTATAGGCTAACGTTAAATCATTGAGCGTTCAGGCCTAAAACTGATTTCGTTTTTACTATATCGACCTACGGTCGATGTGAGTAGGGGGTCCTCAATTTCAATGCCCTACAACTGATAAGCAGCCATTTCAGGTGCGTCTGGGGCGTACCCTTATATCATTAGCTGATGACGTGATGTAGCGCGCAGAAATGGCTGATTCGACGCTCTGTTTCAAGACTAGATGACTTCACTCGACATGAACACTACTTGCATTCAACACTTGTCCTAAGTGGGTAAATGACGCTTGAGCCTGAGAGGTGCAGAACAGCTACATGCCATTAACTTTGTTCCCCGCGGTAGCGTGAAATCGAATCACTTCTACGGTACACCTGAGTCACCGATAGCGGGGGACCTAGGGTGCTGCTGCCATCAGTCGTCTGTTGAACGAGATGGACGAGATGGACGAGATGGGCGAGATGAATGGGCGAGATTTACGACATGTACGAAATGGGCCAAATGGGCGAGATGTACAAGATGTATAAGATGTGCGAAATGGGCGAAATGAGCGAGATGTACGAGATGAGCCAAATGAGTGAGATGTACAAAATGTATAAGATGTACGCCAGATTTCACTAGAGACCTCAGTTCCGCAGAGATCATCGCCTTACGAAAAGTTAAGAGCCTCACGAAAGACTAGCAGCGGGCCTTCTTTGCACTACAGAATGTGCAAGGACGTAAGTGTACCCCCGTACTAGGCATCGCTATGACGAATATGTTGCCGCTCGGCGTGAGCAATAGCGGCGGACTGTTTCTCGAAGCGTCACGCATCAACCACTCGTGCCAGCCTAACGCGCAGCACGCATGGAACGACAACCTCGGCCATCTGACTGTACACGCCCTGCGCGACATAGAGGCTGACTGTGAGATCACTATTTCGTACATAAGCGGCGCCTCGCCGGGCTACACGGAGCGCCAGCGCTATCTGATGGATGCGTTCTCCTCTGCCTGTGCGTGCGAGCTCTGCTCCCTGCTGCCGATTGCACGCAATGATAGTGACTATAGGCTAGACCAGATCCGGTCTATCGATGAGGATGAAGGTGCTGCCACCGACCTGGACCAGGTCCTTGAGCGCCCTGCCGAGTCTCTCAGCCAGGTACATCGGTTATTCGAGTTGCTTAAAGAGGAGGGCATCTGTGACATAAGGATTGCGCGGGCGTGCTTCAACGCCTTCCAGATCGCAGCCGTGGTCGGGGACAAGGCCCGAGCCAAGGTCTTCACAGAGAGAGCGTATGCCGCTCGGAAGGTGCTTGCGGGTGATGACAACCCGACGACGATCGACTTCAAGCATCTCGCTAAGCAACCTGTGGACTACCACCTGTATGGTGAGAGGTTCAAATGCTGGGATGATAGCTGGGAGGCTCCCGGGGGGTCATGCGGAAAGGAACTTGAAAAGGTTGTTAGGGTTAGGGTTATCACAGACCCGATGCAGTTGAGAAAGGATTGAAGGAGACCACCTTGGTGCTGCGTTGTATCCATGAAAGTAAAATGATTCGAACCATATAGCACTGCGCGAGCCTCATCGTGTATCTGCCGGTTGGTATACAGCAAGGCAAGCCATCGAGATGGTCTGTCCGGCGCAAAAGTCTCTACCACTGGAGAACCCGTGTCTTGGAAAAGAAAGAGTGGATGGGGTACAACGAGCACTCTTCTGTAAATAGTATTGCGGATGTCGATAGGCAAGCTGGAAAGGCTCGTTCGTTGTGAGAGAACGCCCTTTTCGATCTCGGGCCCAGGCGATTCGAAGTGTGTATCTTCCTTCCTTCGGGATCCATAGCAGGACGAATCGCGAGTGCAGAATAAGTAGGAAGGCCAAGGAAGCTTATCGACTTCTGGCGGTCAGGCAAATATCGGGGATGCCAGACGATTAACAACGAAGAAGTAGCGAATGCACAAGTGGAGGATTTGATAGCTATGTGTCGGTTGAATGTTGCGAACGGTGTCTGGTCGGCCCACGCGGGCGATTGAAGCAAATATAGAGGCTGCGACCGTAGGCATCCACTTCCTTCAGAATGTATATCAATCAAGCATGGACCTATAAATATAGCCTTGCCTTGAAGATATATCAGATCCTCTGCATATAGGATGCATTATATTCATTTATATATCGATTGTAATGAGTCAGCAGTAGCGCTCTACATGACATCCGGAATCCTTGAAAGCGTAGCGGATGGAGGAGTGTTGACAGTGGGCCCCGTGCTTTTGCGTTTTGCATTAAGAGGAGAGTGCATGATTTTCGTGTACTACAAGCTGTGGGAGCATGAGGCGCGCGGGTAGGAGCGCCACCTAATTAAAACCCTTCTCGTGCGGGGTCTACTTCTTGGCGGCTAGCTAAGCACGATCATTGGCGTCAATTTTCTTGAATCGTAGTCCCCTATACACGATGGCAAGTGGCATCGACATGTCGCTGCACTTTCATTTAGACAATCCACCTGCCTTGTATATAGAATTATTTCTTGGCAATTAGCTTTGTCTTATACAGAAATAGTTATTGAGTCTAAACGCAGTTCATTTCTCACTCATTAACATCCCCCAATGAGAACTACTAAAGCCTCGACAACGTTGCAATTCTAATATAACTATGCCATCCTCATCGACGCAGAATGAAAGTCTCCGGCACCGATTCTATAAGCGACTGCATCGACTTCGGTGCAAATCTCGACATCTATCGGACGATGCCATTATTGATTCAACTCCAAGAACCCAAGTAGACCTAACGCTTGAAGCCAAGTGAGTGTTTATATCTTACTAGTCCGATTATGCTAATCAGGTAAGCAGCCTAGATTCAAGTTCCCAGCATGCAATATCCACCACCAGCTTACTATCTTTCAACCGAACACGTGATCCCCCTGAGGAATCAACCACCACCAAGGATGATACAGCTCAAACCCAAATCGATCAGAGCACTCTCCTTACAGTGGTTTATACAAGCGGACTGGAACAGAATTCCTTTGCCAACCAGTCGACTTTTAGTATTGACATTGACGTAGTCATCGTCCTTCGGACATTTGGAGTACAGTATACCATGAGGCAGTAGATAGTCTTGGGAAAGACATAGACGTTGCTATTCTCAAGGGCGAGAATTTTGTACAGCTATTCAGACGACTTGAAGAAATTGACAAGGAGGCAACTCAGGAGTCCGTCTTCCTAAGGGGTGTAAGATGCTTGCATTCTCTTCAAGTACCGCTGGAGAGATTCAAGCTGGCATTAGACCTGGCGAGCCCACTGACGAATATTGAACCTACTGCAGCAGCGGTCTTTGGTGTGGTCAGAAGTGTAACAGCGGTGAGCTCACTTTACAGAAATCTTACACCTCGTCTGTGAGAGTGATTATATCGGAAGCACTGACTCGTACCTACACAGATTGCTATCAGCTTTGCAACTGCTGATCTCGAGTTCGCGAAGCGAACTGGGGAAATGCTTGAGCAAATCTCCTACATTGATGATTGTGACACACTCGGTCAGAAATCAAACAAGATAGATATCCACAAGGTAATTTGCAGTGTCATCTTTCGAAGCCTTTTTGACATTTTGCAGGTACTTGTATTGGTATATCAAAAACTCCTAGAATTATACAACGTTGCATTTGAGATCTTAACTAGGAAAGGAGCAAGACTGGTGATGAAAATGATTTTGGAAAACGACCGTCTGCTAAACATTGTCGAAGAGTTTTTGAGACACGCTGACAATCTGCGAAAACTTGTACAAAAAGCGACGTGGGAGATTGTCGAGGATATTGAAGCTATGCTCTATAACAATGAAAGTATGTTTTTATACATTTAAATCTGTTGGGTATATTCTAATCTACCCTTAGTTGCTAGGTGGCTAGGTAGTGGAAATATGAGCCAGCAGAGTAAACACTATAGCGATTTGCAGAATCTTCGAGCTGGTCAAGGATGCGAATTTTTGCTTACAGGTGCCAAGTTCGTCAGCTGGCATTGCGCCTCCGATTCCCAGCAGTTGGTAATCCTTGGCGATATAGGCTGCAGGAAAAGTGTTGCAATGGCTTTTCTTGTAGACGAGCTAAGGCAACGAAATGAGCACCAACTGCCTCAGCCCAAGATATACTACTACTATTGCCAGGACGACGAGACTGGCCAGGTTATCTATATATTCTCTGCCCTGATTCTATCGCTCCTTAAACAGCTCTCTGGCCTCAAAAGGACATTCTTCGAATGGTACTGTACAAGCAGGCCGGGGCTTCTGGAAATTTCGAGCCAGCGGCAGATATAAAGAAACTAGAAACGCTCTGTCACTCTCCTGGTAGCAAGGACAGCCACAGTTCTTAGTCATTTCGTCTTTTGTGTATAGCACAAGTACTAATACTAGACAGTCGGATTCTCAGGGTTTCAAAATCGTGTAGACCTTTGACCAGGTATTATACATTGAGATGTTAAGCTCTAAACTATTTTGTTAAGTTATCCTACAAATAGGCAATGCCACTGCGCAAGTCCTCTAGATCGTCCCTGATTTGATCAACATTTACACCAATCCTCGACGCTACCTCCGCACGCCTTTGACTTCCCAGCTCCATCCATCTCTGTACAATTGCACCATCTACGATAGGCCGGCCGCCAATCACAGGTTCCGGAGCCTGATTATGGATACGATACGCCTTTGGGTTGAGCCCACCAGCATGATATAAAGTATTCGTTAGGTGGTTCGTCAACGTACTCAGTCGACGGTATTGCGCTTCAGAGAGTGGCGAGAGAAGGGATATGGCGCCAGTAATGGACGTGACAAGGATTTCATGCTCAGGTATTGTGTCTTCAGCTGCAATATCAGCTGCATCTGATGAAGGAGGTAAAATGGCAGCCGCTTTGGTGCGGGGAAGTAAGGTCATTGTTGAAGGCAAATGACCTCCTAGTGAAAATGTCGTCCGTTGTAATAGCAGTTGGCCTTGCAATGATTTAGGGTCTAGAAGATGTTAGGAAATGATTTAAGGCAACTAGAGGACAACTCACGCTCGGGGTCAAACTGCAGGACATGCAGATTGCAATCCGAGTCAGCCGCAATGATATACAATTCCTTGCCAATGGGAAGGATATCAGCAACGATAATCTCCATATCATGAGCTTGCTTTCCGAATAGAGTCATTTTATAAGGCTCTTCCGCATACCCCGCGAGCCAGACTCCTTTTAGGGCATCTGATAGTGCGCATAGACCCGTCCCTGGCAGCTCTTTCACAGACGTGACGTAAGTATTCATGTCAATAAAGGCAACTGGTAGCAGTGTTCCATCTTCTTTTAGACCACGGACCATGCACTTTTGGCCCTGGGCAACGATCATGAACCCCTGACTTCCTATTTCTGACAATGCAGTGATGGCGCCCCGCGGAATCTCCTCTTTGGCAACAAGTTTAAGCTTCTTATTGGTTTCTGGCCGATCCGGCTCTGGTACCACGGTTACCACTTCATAAACATAAACCCGACCTTTGATAGCAAGATCTTCACCCTTAGAGATCGCTGTACCCACCGTGATCAGTTGCTGACGATCATGAGTAGTTTCAGATATCTCAAGGTTGAGTGTCCGCATACACATAATGATTTCTTCGGGGTCTAGTTCGATGGTATCTATGGTGGACCAGTTGATAGGACTGATAAGCTTGATGGAACTTCGTTCTGCCAACGGTTTAAAGCTTGTGTCTTCCCGCTGCCACTCTCGATGATAATCATCATCCTTTGGAAGTTCAAATGGCTCTTGGGTGCTAGTGCCAATGGCATATACATCCGTAGGTGGGTGATATGTGAGTGCATGAACTTCTTGGCCTAAGTGGATCTTCTTCAGTGCCAGACCAGCTTCTGTGAAGTTTGTGTGTGATGGTAGCTGGGAGACGCGAGCAATACCGTTGATATCAACGTAAATAAATCCTCTGTCGCATCCGGCGGTATGGAAGCCGCTTAACCCTCTGACACCTACGCCACGAAGGCTTACCACCTTGGGTATGCTAGTTGCGCTCTTGAGCACAAAGGATGGGGAATCGCCTGGCAAGAAGACAGTGCTATATCCGCCGAGGTTTGCGATGGCTCGCATGGGATTGTCTCGTCTATCGGATTCAACTTCCGCAGTGTCTTCGGCAGCGATATCAGGATTTTTTGCCAAATGCGGGTTGTTTACCTTTGAGAAATGTAAGGATTTTGAGAGTGGTAGAAGATTCTCCTTAGAAGGAATGCGGAACGGTTCATAGATGGTGAGGTCATCATTTGCAGCACGTAGCTAGGTGTGTTAGCTTGAAGACAATATCCAGATATAGGAGGACTCACAATAAGGTATGGGAATTTGGAGGTAGTATCTCCTAGGTCCGCCAACAATATCTCTGCTAAAGTTTCTCGTGTACTTGCGCGTCGAGCCACATAGTCTGGTGATAGGGTAGGAGGAATAAAGCAAAGCCCCTGTGTGATGAAGACAGGCTTTGATAGATCTGGCAATGCATAGATCTATTTCACGCGTTAGGGGACCCCCCAAAAGATATAACTGGTTACTTACATAAAGAGCGCCTTCAGAACTCAAAAGAGACATGATAACATTTTCGCCTTCTTTCAGACCCTTGTCTGTTTGGAAATTGGCAAAGACTCCTTGAGAATCTGTATATAGGCATCCTGATAGCCATTTTGTTTCCAAAAGAGTGTCATCTTCTCGCTCAATCTCCTCTAGCTCATTGTCCTCGTTACATCGTGCTACGTAGATGCTTGCATCGTCTCTGATCAGGAGCAAGAAAGGATCGGCTATGCTGGCGCTGAGGATCTTCGGCTCAGCTCCGGTCTCGTCATCAAACATTGGCAGAATTTGGGCCAGTACAAGGTCTGTATTAGTATACAATCAGCAGTTACTCTGACGTGTTGGGAGAAGAAAATCAGACACAATGTGGAGCAGGGACAAATGCACGGGTAAGTAATTGATTCCATTGATCTATAGACCGGATGATCTTTGCTACAGCCGCGAAGCATGTACACCAATGTCCAAGGTAGACATGAAGCAAGTGCAAATTCCGACGTTCTCGCCCGCCTGAGAGATTACCAAGAGGAGTAGGAAAATGAATGCAAGGAGACTGAAGAGACTCACCGCCATCGTAACTTCTGACTTCTGACTTTAATACTTGAATGACCCGCATTCCCTTTCCAAGAGTTCCAGCTTCAATGGTAGCGCCAGCTGCCGGTTCAAATTCTGTGCCAGGTAGAGGATCGAAGCTTGCTGCCGTCAGTCCGTACACTGCAGATTCTTCTGCCGCGTTGTCGTCTGTCTTTGATACGATCATCAGACGATCAAACTGGGCAAAGTCTCCATCAACAGCTTTCCCCGACGTATCAGACTGTAATGTCTTAGAAACGGGCTTTGTAACGCTCATAGTCCATATTCCGCGAGCTTCAGGAAAGTCAAATCGACCAATCACTTCGGGCTCTATCTCTCTCTTCACAATGACGATTGCTCCGCCTTTGTTGCGACCACTAGTAGCAACAAGAGCCAGGTCGCCTGTAATGTCATCTGTGTTGTCTTGATCTTCTGCTGATCCTGGTTCCGAGGAAGGTTTGCTGAACGTGACGTCTCTTAAAGGTGCAATGTTGAGCAATGAATCATGCAGCCTGAAGACGTAATCCCCAGCTTTGCTATTAGTAGTATCTGCAAGAGATTCACCTTTCACTTGAACAGTAGCTGGCGCATCGCCATATAAGTCGTCATCATCATCGTCAAGTTCATCCAGGTCCTCCTCGTCTACTGTATTCAGATCGGGCTGGGATTGGTGGCGGTTGGCTAGTTTAGACTTCCGCGACCATCCAATAACTACAGAGTCTGCATCTTCGCTACCCACGAACAGAGAATTTTTACCAAGTAAGCTGGTTGATGATGCTTTAGCAGTAACGACAATACCTCCAACTTCTTGTGGGACACGTCTCAGGCTCAACCCAGATACTGATCGACCATCCATACGGAAACTGAGAATTCCTAGTTCCCCAGTGTTAAGGATTATGAGCATTTCGCCATTGTCAACTGAAAGTTGCTCAATTATGCAGCCTTCCAGGCGCATCTCCAGATCTGCCTGATCGGCTAGGCCGAATGAGGTACATTGCTTGGCGAAAGGGTTGACTGCGACACCATTTGCTTTGCCGGACTGGTCAATGTGAATGAGTTCATTTCCGCCGACTAGGAGAGCACCCCCTACAGGCGCAGGTAGCGGTATGACCCGGAAAAGGTCATATGGAAGACCGGAGACTGCCAGAATTGTAGTTGAGGCTCGCTGCTGAAGATCAAGGGTGAAAACCATGTAGGATAGACGATCCTTCCGTTCTTGAAGTAAAGATGATGATGGAGATAGTGTAGATGATAGTATGCCAAAGGTCGGTTCCCGGTATTCGTGGAGGAACGCGAGATGTATGGGATGTATAATGCTAGGGTCTAGCGAAGAGAGTCGCAAAACAAAAGATGCCGAGTAAGGAGTTTCATTTGTGGAATCGCCATTTGTGAGTTTTGAAGTGGTCTTCTCTGTTGGGCGAGGACCGTCTAAATCTTCATCCCAGTCATCCATTGCGGTGTCTTCGTCGCTTTGTCGGAAAGGTAATATGGCTAAATTCCGTACACCAAACTTAAGTGCAGCGCAACGGCTTGATGGGTCGGCGGTGAGATAGTTATGGCAGTCGCTCAGCTTTGTAGCCCAAGGGCTTCCCTCGAACTCCTCCTGCTCATAGTAATGAATTGACAATGTTGCCAAACCGTGCCTTTCAGGGTCCCACTCAACGAGGCTAAGCTTTGCATCCCTAAAAGCCAATAACAATGAATCTCCTCCTGATTTCGATCCTAAAGTCTTGACTCGAACCATAGAAGTGACGGTTCCAGAAAGAGCATATTCGGCAATTAGGACAAGCTTTGTGCTGATGGTATTTTCGGATCGCATGAGGGAATCCGTGACAAGGAATGAGGACTCGAAGCCATCGGTATCGTTTGCGCGTCGGTCGATGAGAGGAGTTTCGTTGGCAGGCGCTTCTTCGCTGATGGTGGTATCAAGTTCGACGGAGACTGTCTTCAGAGAGAAGATCTGGAGAAGAGAGGTCTTTGCGACAATGAGATTGGTGGCATCTGGTGAAGTGAACGAAATGCTTAATGAATGTGTGACTGCTGTTGGAGGTGTCAACTCCGTAAAGCATTGCATTATGGCGGTGTGATGCACCTCGTATATCTCATGTTAAGGTTGAGATGAGGCTGATGATGATGATATTAATGTTGATATTGAACTTACCAGTCGCGCATCAAAGCTTTGACGCTAAGGTATCTCGCGTGCCAAGCCAAGGGATGACGATGTGCCAAACCAGGGATCGCCAAGCTCTCCCCTCAGGTTTCGGACAATTCAAACGAGCTCCCGAGCTTCGATGACTTCTGACAACTACATCAGACAGAACCTTCTTCTACCATGTAAGTTCATCCTTTACCACATTCACCAGGCTCGCATCTCTTTGTTATATTTGATTAAAGCTGACCTGCATCTTACAGAGAGTTACGTCATGGCTCTCATTCAAACAGCCTTTGTCTGGATTGCCTATGCCGTTGCGGTAGCTGTTGGCGCCCTGATCGCAGCAATATTTACCTACACATATCAGACACATCGTGACCGATCTGCTCTTGTAACTACTGTTGCAATCTTCACCATCACAAGTTTATTGGCGACGTCACTACTCCTACCAGTTGACATTGCCCTTGTTTCATCTACGACGTCTTCAAAACTAGGGAGGAGAAAGGACTGGGCCTCACAAGACCAAGTGGACAACATACTACTGACCCTCAAAATTGTTTGGTACGTACATATCCCATGCTAGTGTTCCCAATAGAAACCAACCAACAGCTCCTAAGTATATCTGATGGGTACAAGTTATACTAATTATTATGTAGGTACACTTTGTTTAGCCTCGATGCCTTGCTTTGCCTCGTTGTAATACCGTTCACATACTTTTGGTACGAGGAATACGATGACGTCGAAGCTGAAGAGGGAACGCAAACGTTTAGCCAACGATTTTGGGGAGCGTTCAAGTACACCATTGCCTTTATCCTTCTCGTGGTGATCCTGTTTTTGGTCGGATTCTTCGTACCGATTGTTGGCAACAGGAGGGGAGCGCATCTGGACCTTGACTACTTTAAGAAGTTACTGGCCGAGAATCGAGGAGAACGAGCCCTTACTTTTGCGCTTGGCCTGCTGACATCCCTCGGAGTTCTACTATATGTTATATACACGGCTGCGGGCTTTGCCTTACTACCAATATCGTTCATCAAATCAGCACCATCTATTTCAGCACCACAGCTTTCAGAAACCACCGCATCTGCGCTTGAGCAGAATCGGGAAAGACAGCGCCAATTGGAAGGCCGGAATGTCGGTCGTGCTGAAGGACTTCCTGCCAAGGATCAACGAGAGCTAGAAGGTCTTGTTCGCGAAGAACGCACCCTTGTTCGTCGCGAGAGACTGGCAGCAGAAGCCCAAGGCGAGGGAAAGAGCAGGATTGTCAAAGTCTGGACTAAGATATGTGCTGTGTTCCGTCCGGTGAAGCTGATTGGAGGAATTTTGCTATTGGTGATTGCAATCATCGTATGGGTCTCAATCTTGATCACAGCCATCGACAAAGCGAAAAACTCTATTTGCAAGGAGCATTGCGGATATATCATTGGAAATATAAACATCTTTCAACCGGTCAATTGGTTGTTAGTCAAAGCCTCCAAGGCATTTCCTGTGGATTATGCTCTACTGGCTCTCCTGGTGTTATATTTCTTCAGTAGCTCGGTAGTTGGGATCGCTAGTATTGGAATCAGGTTCCTATGGATTAGATTGTTTGAAATTCGGAAGGGCCGTACATCTCCGCAAGCACTTCTATTGGCTACAGTTATGTTGAGCTTGATTGTGCTGGCTATCAACTACGCTATTGTCCAAGTTGTCGCACCACAGTATGCTATTTATGGACCACAAACAATCTGCACAAATCCACCAAGACATCCAGGAGAGCAGCCCGACTGTTCAGAGCACCCTGATCTCATCGAGCGTTGCAGTAATGTCGATTCAGCTCTAAATGTGTGTACACCAAGCGTGGTCTCTACATTTTTGAATCGCGTCACAGTGAACTTTCCTTTCTTTGGCGCCTTGGACTTCTGGGCTCAGTTTGCGTTCTTGGGCGTGTTCTTGGTCTTGTTTTTGACGTCTCTTTTCAGAACGCCAAAGCTCAACTTGAGCGAGTTAGATGAAGATGCAGAGGTAGATGAAGAGGAAGGGTTATTAGCAAGTACTGGAAGGAGATTTGGCGCAACGTGGCAGGATATTACAGGAAGGGTGAGGGGCAACAGTGATGAGTAGGCTGCATATGGGGTATATGAATGAAATTGTCTACGTCGAGAACATGGGTGAGAGTGGCGTGGCGTTCAACTGGTATCATGGATTCTAACAAAGTCGAGGGTGAATAGGAACTTAATCTCACGTGCAAAATCGAATTCAAAGTCAGAAGCCCCACTAGATTATTGTTGAAAAGTGACAACAGCCTCTCTTGCCTTGTCTCGGAGTCGCTAAACGATGATAGCAAGCATTAAATATGAATATATGGTCACAATAACATTAAAATCGTAAACGCCACAGAACCGTAGTTACATATTCCGCACACTCTGTGTACTTGTACATAAGCTGTACCGATCTAAGACTAAAATCTAAGCCCAGAGATTGATTGCTGCACGTCCAGGTAGCTTCCCTGCTAGCATCAGATCAGAGTAGTGGTCAATGTCTTCCAACGTCCCCTTGATCAAAATAGGTCGGACCAAGCCTCTCGCAGTAAAATCAAGAGCCTCGTCGACGTCCTTGAGCGTGCCTGTGACGGAACCAATAATATTAAGCCTCCTGAGGGCAATGACGAGGGGTGGTGCGCCTGCAATGAATTTTTCCTTTGGCAGGCCAACACAGACTACAGTTCCTCCTGGGCGAAGCAGGTAAGGAGCTTGCTCATAGCCGGCTCTACTGGCAGCCATGACAATAACTCCATGCGCACCGTATGTTGTAATCTCCTTGACTCTGGCAGCGACGTCCTTTTCCGTGGTGAAATCGATGAAGTGTTCAGCGCCAAGTTTTTCGCAAAGCGCCTTCTTCTCCGCGCCTCCGTCAATGGCAATAATGCGCATCCCCATCGCTTTGGCATACTGGACAGCAAGGTGGCCAAGACCGCCTCCTGCGCCGGGAAGAACGACCCATTGTCCAGGACGGACTGCGGATCTCTTCAGCGCTGTGTAGGCTGTAACACCTCCACACATGACCTGCGGCATTTAGCAATAGAAAACAGATGAGGGCTAGCAGTAGTGCATACCGGACCGGCTTCCTCGTCAAGCACGCCCTCGGGGATTCTGCTGGCATATCGGGCATTCGTCGTCGCATATTGCTGGAACGTGCCATCGGCGGTAAAGCCACTGTTACGTTGACGTTCGCAATGGAGCTCATCGGTACCGTTGGTGCAGTATTCGCAGTCGCCGCATATGCTAACAACCCATTTAATGCCAGCTCTGTCTCCAATCTGAAAACGCGTGACGTTCTTCCCTACGGCGACTACTGTTCCTGCACCTTCGTGACCAGCAATTTTCACCTGCATCGAGATACCTGTCTCCGCCCAATCGTCACGCATCAGATGCACATCCGAGTGGCATAGGCCCGTCCAATTGAGCTTGACAAGAATCTCATCGTCGGCTGGTGTTGGGACTGGAATGTCCCTGATGACGGTCCTCGCGTCTGGACCGGGTTTCTCAGTGATGGCAGCTTTTTGTGTGGTTGGAAGAGCCATGTTGTTCGGCAGGTGATAACCAAGATAAAGTGCTTATATTCACTGCTTTAGTAGCTACACAGAATTTTTTTACTAGCTGTCTACTTATATGTTATATATACCCGCGTCAGGCCACCCGTAGCATCACGTCGTTCAGCTCATCCGTAGCACCGCGATCAGATCACCCGTAATAGCAACGCGATTAGATCGCCCGCAGTAGCACCGCGATTAGATGACCCGGAGCACCAGCACCACGTTCAGATCAGCCCACCGCAATATTTCTGAAAACTCTTGGCATCTCGGATACATGTTGGATAGGAACTGGCTATGATCGGAACTTTAGCCGGAAACAAGTTGAGCAGGTGCGGGGGAGATTATGATGAACCTCAAAATTCATCGGCGGCTCCAGCGCATACGGAACCAGACCAGATTCGGGACGTTTTCGGGCGTATGGAAGGTTTCAGATATTGGGAAAGGAGAATGGAGATAGCATCAATATGCGGGGAAGTTGCGGAGAAGTGTGGGCGCAGGGCATTTATCGAGGGTTCCCCTGTATGCGGCCATGCACGTACTGGCCGTACCGCTGCCGCGGCTGTGAAAGGTCCAGATGCGCACTGCTGCATGTGTATGCGCCGAAGATACTCACCACTCAGAATGTCACATTAGTACATACATCTCCGTGGGGCATTTTCGAATTGCTGTTTCTGGGCATGTCGTGTGCAAGACAATGCCCTGTACAGGTCCCACGGAATATCGGGCTGATGGACCCAGGGCTGAAGTCTATGAAAGCTCTCGTATATGTGCTAACATCCGAGGACGAAAGGAAGAGCGGAGGCATGAGAGAGAGAGAGAGAGATGCAGTGATGCGTTGAACATTGGGGGAAGTTGACAGCTTGGTTGATCAAAGAAAGGTGTCGTGAGAGTCTCGAAGCAAGGATTTATATATGGAGCTGAATACACTACTACGGTGGCCATGAAATACCCTGTTCCAGCATAATCCTCGGCGAGCGAGCATCACCACTGAACACAGCGGTGGCCGGTGATGCCTCAGTGCCTGAGGCGTACCGGTATCACCGATATCTATCTCCCAGGCAGTTCACTAATGACCAGTCGTGGCTAACTCGAGTGCGAGTGCTGTCCTCGTACAAGCCAAGACCCAATCGAAAGAGTGCTGACAAACATCTGCAAGCGACGGCGACGGTGAGGTATGTCGGCGTACGGCCCGCCCGTGATGCTGTTGCATAGATGGTGAATAAGGGCCCAACTGCTGGGTTGGAGATAAGCATAAGCTACAACATGACCAGGACTGCATCAAAGAGCAGCTCGAGCTTCCGTCGTGCCACGGCGTCGATGCCAGCGGCTTGGTCTGTCGACAGGGCCGGCGACAATGGAGGCGCGATGCACGTGATGCGACCTCGACATCAACCAACAGGCAGTATAATCATGGAAGTCAAATACCAGAATTGCGGATTGTGGATTGCGGATCCAGATCTGAGCAGCATCTGTCGCCGCCGCGTGCAAAAGCCGGCTCTGTGGCCGAGCGCTGTCCAGAACCCCCAGAACCCCCAGGTCCCCAGCCTACCCGCCCGACCCAGTCTACCCCACAATCCGCTCCCAATCTCATCTTTCATCCCTTCCACTCCCGTGCGGATGCGATTCTTGCGGGGGAGGGGCAACTTGCGTGTGGATATTCCTTCTTCTGCTACAGTCTCGTCGCCATTCTCCCTTTCATCTCAGCTTCTCTCGCAGTCTCTGCTATTCTTGGCGCGAAAACTCTTTCCTGCAATTGCGATTCCGACTCTATGATGTCAACGAACGGGCAGACAGCAGCGAGCCAAGTAGCGGCCAAAATTGGCGAATCTGTCAATGAAGTTGTCGGTGAGGGAGCCAACGGCACAAATGGTTTTGCTGTATACACCATCCCGTCTCAGCTTGGGGGCAAAGAAGTTCAACTTTCCCAAACCTTTGACGTCTTTGCACCCGCCACAGGCAAGCTTCTACACAAATGCTCCAGTGCCTCTGTAGAAGACGCCACCCGAGCGGTCAATTTTGCGCATGCAGCTTATCCAGGCTGGCGCGACACTCGCCCCCCCAAGAAGAGAGACATTTTTCTCAAGGCGGCAGAAATTTTTGAAAAACGAGCGGCAGAACTTGGCAAGTATATGCAGGATGAAACGGGAGCGCCTGAATTCTGGTCAGCAGGGTTCAATGTCCCACTTGGAGCCGATATTCTGCGAGATGTGGCAGGCCGAATCTCAAGTCTCGAGGGGAGTGCCCCAACTCCTGGCGTAGAGGGCATTAGTGCTATAGTATTCAAGGAACCATACGGAGTAATCTTGGGTATTGCACCTTGGTATGTATTTGTAAATCTTATGATTTTCTGTTTCTCATTACGCCTGAACTATCGGCTTGAGTAGCTAGCTCATAATGGTTTAACAGGAATGCACCGTACATATTAGGGGTCCGCTCTATCGCATATGCTGTCGCGGCAGGTAATACCGCCATTCTCAAGGCTTCGGAGCTTTCTCCACGCTGCTCATGGGCCATCGCAGATTGTTTGCGAGAAGCTGGATTGCCTGATGGTGTTCTAAATGTCATTGCACACAGGCCATCAGACGCTGCAGCAGTAACAAAAGCTTTGATCAAGAATCCCCTTGTCAAAAAGATAAATTTCACCGGGAGCACCATGGTCGGAAAAATCATCGCTGAGCTTGCAGGCCAGAATTTGAAACCTGCTCTACTAGAGCTAGGAGGCAAGGCTCCTGCGATTATATGGAAAGATGCGGATCTCAAATTAGCCGCCCATGAATGTGCGCTTGGAGCTTTCCTTCATAGCGGCCAAATTTGCATGTCTACAGAGAGAATACTAGTTCACAAGGATATCGCTGAGGAGTTCAAATTACAGTTCAAAGCCGCAATCTCAGAAATCTTCACAGAGGCTGGCATCCTCATACACAAGGGAGCAGTGGAGAAGAACAAGCGCCTGATCCAAGATGCGACCAGCAAAGGTGCCACACTCCTCAACGGTAGCATCGACACGAAAGAGTCGGGCGAGACACGCATGTCGCCAATAGCTGTACAGGGTGTGACGAAAGAGATGGATATATACCGAACCGAATCATTTGGGCCGACTGTTTCTCTTATTGTAATAGAGACTGAGGAAGAGGCACTCCGAATTGCGAATGATACAGAGTATGGGTTAACCTCGGCTGTGTTTACCGAGGACTTGAGAACAGGGTTGAGATTTGCAAGGAAGATTGATGCAGGCGCGTGTCATATCAACGGCATGACAATACATGACGAGACTATGCTGCCTCATGGTGGTATGAAGAGCAGCGGGTATGGACGGTTCGGAAGTGTAGGGCTGGATGAATGGGTCAGGACGAAGACCGTTACTTTCAAAGATTGAATATAGCCTCGCCCACTGAGGATGATGGAGATATGGATCGATACACTATGATACCTCGCTTTGTTTAATGTAACTTGATATTCCACAACACTATTAGATTCAATCGCGTAGACCGCGATAGTAATGTCTTATGCTAAATCAGTGTACTACGTGCGGGATGTCATAATAAATTAATATCGAGATGTTTATTAAACAGGTACCTATTCTCAAATAAATCCTGGACATATCTTTGCTATCTTATTAATAACACAACCTGTCGCTATCAAAGAAGATTCCTATTTTCTAACGGACATTGCCATGTTTGCAGTCAAATCTATGAATTGAACTAATGGTTCTACAGGTAGCTATAATCGGGTGCTGCAGCATGGGCGGCGGACTGGCTCTCCTCTCCGCCGAGAACGGGATCGAAGTATCTCTAAACGATCCCAACGTGGAGAACGTCAACGAAGTGATCGGGGGCAGCTAAAGAGCGGAAATCAAACCCCATGCTTGGCAGTTTGGCCTTGGGTTGCGATGGTTTGTAGTATGGGATTATCAAATGCGCGATCGGGTGATCTGATCGAATGTACTCGCCAGCTCGGGCGATTTGGCAGCGAATTCGCCAAACTGGACAATCTGGCAGCGAATTTGTGACATCTGTTATACTCGCAATTGTGGATCAACTAAGCGATTTGCTGCAAAATGGTCACGTGTGCTGTTCCCGTCTGATTCCCGCCTGGTCACTGGATCAGAACACCAAACCTCCCACTCTCGCCAGGCATCGTCCCAGAGTACAGTACAGGACACGATATCTGGCAAGTGACCGGCTATTCTCCGAGCAAGTTATATTGCTTAGAGATTGGAATTACCTGAGAGACCTTAGAGGTGGTAGAGTAGCTTCAATTCGACTAGTGAGTCCAATCATCTAAATTCGACAAGATCTAGAAGACGTGGAGGTTCTTTAGAATACACCTCGGCAATCACGACAGGAGTATAGACCGTCCTCTCAAACAATGACCGGCGTGGAGATACTTATCAGCAACAGGCCCCTATCTAGTCTCAATCAACCTCGATGAGTGGACATCGAGTTACGTCTTTCCACCCATCCTGTGGTACTATGTTCGTTCATACTTGCTTCTTCCACACGCCGGCCAATTCTCAAAAGTGAGTTTTGTAACCGCTTCTTCGGCGACTGAGAATCTGGCTATTAAGTCTTGGCGAGAGGACTGTCGTCATGTGTGGCTTGTACAGTCCCCTCCGATAATAGAGCAAACTTTAAATAATACGAGGGTATGATATCCCAGTCCTCGCTTCCTACGCTCCATTATAGTATGAGGTAGCTAACTGATAATTGATCGTATTGCGACTATTAGCCAGTCTGTAGCATGTTTATATAATTCAATTCTAATATTACAAACGGCTTTTCTTTTTATGTATTTTCGGGCTTCAGTCTTTATAATCATGTTGCTCTCTGCTCGACTATTGTTCTGACTTCTCGTATCCGTATCGGAAGTGGGTTGGACGGCTTTTGCAAGGTACATACACAATACGAGATGACATGATAGCTAATCAACAACGACGGATTATACTGTGATAATTAATACACCGAGTCCTTATGCAGTCGTATCCGTAATTCAAATGTTAGTAAAACTGTCTGGGAGAGGATACCTGCCAAGTACTGAAGATGGTTCTTGTAGATGGTTGACTCGTTGGTCTCATGGACAGACAAAAATATAATTAATTAGGTATAAATATAATTAATCAGGTAGGTAGGTACAAATGCGCAAACGCATTCTTTCTAAACAATATTTCTACTGCACTCTATACCCATTCCCATACGACTCGGCCGAGTGCTGTCGTGCCACTTCGTTCTCCATCTTGCTCAAGCATGCCAGCGAGCTTCACTTTAATGATAATGCCATCTCCCCAATGACAATGCAAATGATGATGCCAATCCCAATCCGAATCCCAATCCCAATCATATTATACGACCTGCCTAAAGGGTCGTGATAGGTTCCAATTCCTTAAAACCCCCGCGTCTTCATCAGACCTCGTAAAATCATAAAAGCGTTCCTGTTGTCGTGGTAATATAATAAATGCCTGCTCGCTTCCCAAACACAGTTGCATGGATATATAAAATAAGCCAGGAATCCTGTCGCAAGGATCAACCAAGGGTCGATCTGTAGTCGAACAAGTTCCTTCATCCGCTTGCCACGTTGACGTCGTTTAGACACACGCCGTAGCTGCAACATGCGTTCTTGGGAAGCTGGCCAAGGAGGATGAGGTCGAGTGTTTGCTGCGTGAAAGAGTTAGTCTTCTGGCTGTCTGCCATGCGAGAGGGAAGAGGGTTGGTTGGTGAGGGACATACAGGATCGCAGGCAATAGGCCGTGCAGCAACCATCGAAGCCACACCCATCACTGCAAGAGCGACGAAGCGCGAGAAGCGCATGTTAAATGAATAAACAAGTAGAGCCCGTGTGAAAGTCTTTGTGTATGCCTTGTTCTGATGTATCTCTTCAAGTTCCTCCGGAGAGGCGAATCGTTGATTAGGAAGCAAGCCTTGAACGTAGAGAAGTCACAGTCTGCGTATGTCCTGTTCTGCTTTTGTCTCTTTAAGGCTCCCAGAGAGTAGACCTGTCTAAGAAGGAGCAAGCCTTGCGAGGGAACAAGGGGGAATATATACGACTGTCGCCTCGTAAACAGAGTCTACAATGTAGGTATAGATCTCGGAGAGCAATGCGACGAGGTGAATGGGGGAACCAGTAGTACCATAAACGTATCCGGCGGGTCCCGCGACTTCTTTATACAAGACGACATCCTCGGAAAGAGGAGGCTGGGTCTTTCTTGCCATCCGTAAGCCCCAAGGCTTTATGGTGGATGGGCTTAGCGGGGCAGGCGATGTACCCTAGTTCCCATGCCAACACGAGGCTGGGTGGTTGCGGACCAGCGCTGCTTCTAGTTGGCTAGCCGTCGGCTACCGAGTTTAAGCGACGAGGCTGAGCCGGCCGACTTGTGGCTGAGGTCGCCGACGCCGAGCACTGCGCACAGCCAGAGTACGAGATGGCCCACAGCGCAGCTAAGCAATAGAGCTGGCTAAGAATATAATGCCGAGGCTGTTCTAAGAATACGCGTGAAGCCTTCGTGAATGTGGATTATGGTTTTAGAAGGTCTTGCAATCGTCAGCTGAATGCTGCTTGGCTTGCTTACGCTTATCCATCGACCTCGGGACTTCCACGTGATGCGCAGAGTTGCCAACCTTCACGACGAGCCACTGACTAATGGACACTGCCACAATTCATACTTCTACGGTTCTACCCAGCCTCCAAGATGAATCATGAGGCTGAACAGCTGGACACATGGAACAATGTCGGAAGTGCACGTACAACTGACTAGCCGTCGTCTGGGGAGACGCTGGGTGAGGCGTTAAACTTTCACTTTTCAGGGTTATATTCAAACATGTATTCAAAATTCCACAAGATCTAGATTAGCATTCTAACTAAAGATCCATCTATAAGGTCACGAGAATCCTCCAAGTACTTTTGATCGGCCCACTGGTGTTGAACATGCAGGCCCGCCTTCTTGTTAAAGCTCCAACCACGACATGTCTACATCCGTCTATCTTCCAACCTTCTTCAGCTCCACGTATCGCAATGGAGGATAGACTAACGCTGCCCATAAAAATGCAACGTAGCTACCCATGTCAGCACCGTAATCTCCCACGAGCTTTGCGATGGGACCAATGTAGTACACTTGAGCCATACACAAAATAGCGCCACCCCAGCCAACCAGGAACGCTACAGAAGCAGCGATACCAATCGGGAGTTTGTCTTGTTTGTACCAGTCTGACCAGATGTACTTCGGATGCATACGTCGTCGGAATATGAGTTGCTCTTCCATAGTAATAGCAATCCAAATGACCACCCAGTAGCCCATAAGTGCGAGGAAATTGGTGAATATAGTTGCTAGGTTATCACGCCCAACCAACGCACATGCACCAAAAATGATAACACCCACGGTATTCCAGATGAATCGGGGAATCATGGCGGGATAACGACCGAGAATCTGGACATCTATACCAGCTGAGTACGTTGATGGCACCATATTCGCGACTAGCCCCAGAGCTACAATTACTGAGCAGAACTTCCCAAATACACCTAGACTATCATAGCCAGCTACAATCAATGCTCCAGACCCAGCACCTGCAGCTTCCCACTCAGGATCATTATTGATGCCAGAAGCAAGACCCACGCCGAGCATGAAGCAGAAGGAGAAGGAGACTGTTAGACCGATCATTGTTGCTGAGAAGACCTTGGCACGACTTATGATTTTTGGATCACAGTAGACCAGAAAATCGGCAGCACCAGGAGAGTATGTCACTGCGGCGCTAAGACAGAGAGAGAAGAACGATATGCGGTTGCCTACAATGGTAGCGCTATCACCTTCTGACTCGGTGTTGATATCAAACTTTGTCCCAGCACATCCTGCAAGTATGAGAAGGACAAGGAACTGAGGAACCCAAGCATATCTGCAAGATGTAAGCATCGATCTTATTTGGTGGAGTAGAGTTGCTTACCTCTCGTAGTAATGAAACACTGTAATGCCAAAAGTTGTAATAACCCACGTAATAACAGCGACTATAATTATACCAACGATAACGGTTAGGCTCCCATTAGGCGATACAGCAGAAAGCATCTGTCCTGCTACAACAGCATCAATCATGGAATATCCAAGAAGGACGACAACGTTGAGCAGTACACAGACTTTCGTTGGCCACCAACCCATGGTATAACGAGCAAAGACCTGCCATCGATTAGAAGAATATCCGTATACATATCAATCCTTCGGATTACACACCATTGTCCTGTTTCCAGAGACGGGTCCCCATGTTGCCATATACGCTGGTGGGATCGATCCTAAAATTGCTCCAAATATCGAGCATAGCGCTGCATCGACGAAACCAAGACCGTACACTGATTGCCCAATGCTTGCAAGTGTAATGTTTTGCGCAGCAGTGTTTATCCCAAGGAACATGAGGATAATCTGCATGAAGGATAGAGTTGTCGTAGCCGTCTTCTCATGATCTCCTACTCGATGAATGCCTCGGGCTTCAATGCCCGTTAGTTTTTCGACTCTGCGAGCTAGAATATGCAGCTTGGTCTGTGATAGCGTAGAGTCATCCAATGAAGATATATCCTGATCCGGAGCGACAGGTGAAATACCCTGAGGCGCAATGCCGCCACGGGAAAGTCCTGCGTTGCCTTTCTCGGCATCATTGCCGTTTGTCATCGTAGTACTCGGCAGAAGCCTGCTGGACAATCAGCATATTCCTTCTGAAAGAGAATGGAATCATGATCCTTTCGCTGGTATTATCCAGATCAAGTTCAACCGTATGATCTCAGGCCAATGCTCATTCAACTCTATTTGCTTATCCTTGAGATAAGGACAGGGTGGATAGAATTGATGTATGACGCATTGACCACCGGTTCATTTATGCAGGTTTACCTATATGATCACTTGACAATCCTCTGCTACTAGAATACATGGCTCCGTGTGAGATTCGTACGATTCTTGGATTAGAAGTTGTTGACTGATGCTAAGGATGAGTGAGTCGGAGATGTTGTATATTTACAGAAGAAAGGGCCATCAAGCTTTTTTGCTCCCCAGGATGATCTCGGATCGTACCGAATGCCCCTAGTGACTTGGCGGTTAGCATCGGGCTTCCAAGTCCGCTGGCGATAGATGTACTGTAACCATTGCGGTTATCCACGACGTGAACCTTTACTTCGTATGGTATTTGCAGAGAATACGAGGGTGAGGTATTCTGGATGGGCGAGGTTTCCTTTGACTTGGTAACCGGAATTGGAGGTTCTCTCCGGAGTACAAGATGTAGGATTGGGCATGTTGACTAAATACGCGGCAGCCTGCACGCCGCAGCCTGTTCAACTCTTCTAAACAAAGGCTGGTACACACAATGCCGACTTTGTGCTTCGTTGGCAAATGACGAGAGCTTCGGGTCAATTGCTATATCATCCGTCTATAATTTCAGGTGGGCTTTAGGTCGTGAATGACATCATCCAACGATTGAATCTGGCTCCGCGGTCTCTCCATGGCTTCGGGCCTCGGGGCTGGGAACCGGAGATATTGTTTGAGTTTGCCCCGTAGGCGGGCTATCTCGCCTGCTTCCGTGTCCCCTCTAACCTAGTCTGGGGGCATCGATCCTCTCGGTTTTAATCATGTCGCAAAATCCGTGTCAACGACCGGAGAGTTATTATCTCCCGATCTTCTATATCTTTCTTACATGGCCCTCCTCCGGTCTTGACAATCTTGACAATCTTGACAATCTTAACAATCTTAACAATTTCATTTCGACCTTCAGCCTACTTGTTCGCTTAAGGCACGCAAGGCTCCATGGCGCCCTCAGATAGTGAGAAGGCTGTAGACCTAGAGAAAGGGGAATATTTAAAGGCGGCGACTCCATGCCTAGAGCAAGGAGATGCGACGAGTTCAGAAGCTCGGCTTGAAGAAACGCAAATAGAACCGGTAGGTTGTTATATTCGAGACTGCGGATAGTCAAGGCTGACATATGATAGCTCGCACCTATACGATCTGAACATAGTCTCACGCATGTGCGGTCACACAGCCATAGGTCATTGTCCTTGTCCTTGCACAAAACAAAGTCGAAGAAGGAGAATATCGTTGTAGAGTTTTATCCAGAAACCGATCTTGACAAAAACCTTGTCGGGTGGGAAGGCCAAGATGATCCAATGCATCCCAGGTAAGCACGAGCTTCTCTTATGCCGTCAATAACTAATCATGATACAGAAACTATCCGCAGTCAAGAAAATGGCTGATCCTAGGTATGGTCAGCGGGATAACTTTTTTAAGGTATACCGCCTATTCATCCTCTCCACCATCTATGCCTAACAAGTCTCAGTCCTTTAGCCTCGTCCATCGTCGCGCCAGGAGTTAGCATCATGGATAAGGAACTTAACAACACTTCCTCCATCCTTAGCACCCTAACCGTCAGCATCTTTGTTCTCGGTTTTGCAGTACGTGGTACTATACCCTAATATCTATGGGCACTAACTCCCTATAGATTGGTCCGCTATTCCTCTCCCCCCTGAGCGAAATCTACGGCCGGCGTCCTGTTCTCACGATTTCCAACTTCTTCCTAACAGCCTGGCAAATCGGATGCGCACTCGCACCTAATATCGGATCCGTTATTGTGTTCCGATTTCTAGCCGGCGTCGGCGGTTCCGCATGTCTGGCAATCGGTGGAGGTGTCATTGCAGACCTATTCCCGATCCAAGAACGTGGTCTTGCAAATTCCATGTTTGTAGTTGGGCCGCTTTTTGGACCTATCATTGGACCTATCATAGGAGGCTTTATCGCCGAACGTGCTGGTTGGAGATGGGTTTATTGGGTCCTCCTCATAGCGTGTGGTAGTCTCTCAGTTGGCTATGCCATTGTCGGAGAAGAGAGTAACGCTGTGGTACTTGTTCGTAAGAGGACGGAGAAACTGCGAAAGGAGAGTGGCCGGCCAGATCTGCGGAGTGCATACGACGCGGACAAATCTATAAATGATCTCAAGAAAAGAACGATCATAAAGCAAGGTGTCGAGAGACCGTTCCTGATGTTTCTTTACTCGCCTATCCTTCCACTCCTTGCTTTATACATGTCATTTGTATTTGGCCTTCTCTACCTCCTCTTCACGACCATCACAACCGTTTTCGCCGATAGCTACGGCTGGTCATCAGAGATCTGCGGCCTCGCGTACCTTGGTATTGGTATTGGATTCCTGCTCGGTCTATTCATCGTCGCTAAAACATCCGACGAGACTGTTGTGCGGCTCACCCATGCCAACCACGGCGTCTACGAGCCCGAAATGCGTCTCGCCAGCAGCATGTTCTTTGCAATCCTCATTCCCATCAGCTTCTTCTGGTATGGCTGGGCAGCGGACAAGCACACCCATTGGATCGTTCCTATCGTGGGCCTTCTGCCCTTCGGGTTTGGTATCATGGGGGTTTTCGCAGCCATCCAGACTTATTTTATCGATGCCTCTGGCCAGTATGCTGCGTCGGCTATGGCCGGTTTATCTGCCGTCCGCTGCGTTTTCGGCGCTTTTTTGCCATTGGCTGGCCCGCCTATGTATCAATCATTGGGATTAGGATGGGGAAATTCGTTGTTGGGCTTCATTGCGCTGGCGTTGATTCCGGCTCCTGCGTTGATTTATAAGTATGGGGGGCTCATCAGGAAGAAGTATCCGATTCGATTTGATTGAATACCTAGGCGGTCTATCGTTTGCTCGGGCAAACGAGTATTAGGTGGGAGTGTATCCCGTGGGAGTGGCCAAAAACGGATGCTGTGTTTGGAATAGTAAAAGCGACATTTTATCTGCAGACTCATAAGGAACCCATAATAGGGTTGGTATAGTGGTTTCCTTACCTTAATATCCTCGCAATGAAGCTGGCTGTAATGTATGAAATACGAGAGAACTAAAAATTGGGAGACTGTAGATGATAATTATAGTGCAGCAACTTCGTTATAGGCTGAAACCTCGTCAATATGCTGATTAGTCTAGCAAGACCGTGAATCTTGGCGAGCGGGCGAAAGGAACGCCGATAGACGATAGCTGTGATAATACAGCGTGCCAAGCTACGACGGCAGTGTAGATGTAGATGAAGCCTCCAGCTGTCGATATCCTGGGCGAACCTCTAGCACGGTAGCGATTGCGATAGAGCTTCCTATCCTGGGGAGTGGTGCGTAGTTATGCTGCACGCTGCACACTGTACAGCAGCTGTCGCCGGTCATCTGTGGGCGGTCGTCTGATCCTCAATCATCTCTACGCATCTTCAATGGTGTGATGAGATGGAACAGGGGACGGCGGACCACCTGCAAAGGGTAATGCGAGAGTGTAGGCATGCGCTCTTGCTTGCAGCGTTGTTGTTTCCCGAGGATATCCAATCAGCTCCAAATATAGGGGGAGCAGACGCATAATCCGGCAATTCTACGACTGGCACTGATTCTTACCGTCTTGTAGAAAAGGGGTTTCTGGACTTCGGGAAGGCCAACTAGCAATACCATAATCAACATCATTGTGACAAGAATTCTGCTGGCATCAGTAGCCAGCCCACGTATGTACTTGTACATACTTTGCAGTGTGCGCCTGGAGGGGAGCCGCAGTAGCGTCGTTGCCGGATGCGCGCTTCTCTCCCCGGCCGTCCGACTAGCATGGCAACGCCGGTGAGAAGCGAAACGGTGAAAGAGTGCTGTGTATACAACAGCTCAAAGATGCCTCCAGATGGCTTCGAATGGCGATATAATATCATGAGAAGGATGCAAGACTGCACGTCCGTTCTTGTAAAGAGACCTCGGTTCTCGGTCGCACAGGCTAGTTCCTCTTCGATCTGCATGTATTGTAATATTGTAAGACTTATGTTATACTTCAAGGAATCGCCCTTGGCATCACCCGTGTAAGTGTGGATGTGGTGCATATACTACAGTACTGCTCGGGGTTACTCCCTGGCATCCATCAACTCTGCAGGCCCTCGTTGGCCTTGGCGATAACGCATGCCGGTATACATGAACATATCTATATACAGCAAGTTATGTTGACACGGCGGCCGCTAAGAGGGGGCGGGGATCTGTGAGGATCGCCCTCGGAGGGAATAAAGCTTCTCGGAAGCTGAAATCGGATGATCGGCTGAAACCGAGGAGCGTCCCTAAATAAAAACACCCCACCACCCTCCGATTTCCCTAGACGATACTCTGGAAAACAGCAAGGAAATCGCAGTATGGCGGGGTCACCACCAGCGTCAGTACCGTCAGCACTGACAGCACCGCCAGCGGCAGCAACAACATCCGCAGTTTCACAACCACCAGATGTAGCGTTAGTAGAAGTTGATACAAGCGACCAAGATTCGGCATACAGCGAACTCACGTGAGTATACAAATCCCTTCTTCTCTTCCTAATCAAGACAGGCCCACTACAGCCCCCACTTCTCAGCCTCGCAATAACATAACCAATGTCCAAATAACAGAGCCGAGTCAACTGCCTCTCTTACATCCAGTATTCGGAATCACACGTACGAAAATGGCCGTCGCTACCATTCATTTCATTCTGGGAGTGAGTGGATCCTTTCCATATGTATTACAGAACGACCTCTAAGACTTCTGGAAACAAGTATATTTTGCCCCAAATGATGACTCGGAGAATGATCGTCTCGATATGCATCATCATCTGTCAACTTTGCTGATCGATGGGAAACTGCATGTCGCTCCTATCGGGAAGAATCCCCAAAGAATATTGGATGTTGGTACTGGAACCGGAATCTGGGCCATCGACATAGGTATGTCTTGCTTCTTTTAAAGCCATCTTTCTAATATTCAATAGCCGATCTCTATCCTTCTGCTGAGGTATGTTTGATTGGGGGAGAGTTGTAGATGTTGTTTCAACTTGAACTGGTTATAATAATAGGTCATTGGTGTCGACCTGAGCCCAACGCAGCCATCAATGTAGGTCTATGGAACTAAATTATTTCATGGTCAAAAATGGATATTTAGTATCTATAGGGTCCCTCCGAATGTCAAATTTGAGATCGACGATCTCGAAGCAGAATGGACATTCTCCGAGCCGTTCGATCTAGTCCACATCCGCTTCATGGCCGGATCAATCCTCGATTGGCCAAAGCTCGTAGGACAAGCTTACCAGTAAGTCAAATTAGGTCCAATATATCTCAACCCACTCGTCAAATGCAAGAATTGGATGATGTTACAATGTGGTTGACGCTGGTAGGCACACAAAACCAGGAGGCTGGACAGAGTTCAAAGACTGGGATGTAACAATCACATCCGAAGACGGCTCCTTACCCGCCGACAGCATCATCCGAAAGTTTCACGATCTACTTTACGAAGCATTAAATAAAATCGGACGCGACTATGCTCCTGGTCCCAAACTCAAGCGCTGGGCTGAAGATGCGGGGTTTGAAAATGTTCAGGCGCAGGTTCTACCGTTGCCTATAGGAACGTGGCCGAAAGACAAGAGACTAGTATGTCTCAAAAGCACCTTGCATCTTTGCTTTTCCCATATTTAGGACAATGCTGACTGATACTTAGAAAGAGATTGGTCTTTGGAACTATGTATGCATGGTGGAAGGCCTGGAAGCGGTCTCCATGCGCTTGTATACTGCTGTACTAGGATGGAAAATGGAGGAGGTTTATGTCTTCTTGGCACAAGTCAGGGAGGCAGTGAAGAATAAGAAGATTCATGCGCAGTATACTTAGTAAGTTCTTCGTCCAGTTCTCTTTTCATTCTGCCATCGCCATATATAACTTTCAAGTCGTCTAGATGATATTGGAGCTGACAACCTCTTCCATAGCCATATAGTGACGGGCCAAAGACCCGGAGGCAAATCGGAGGATGCAGATTGATTTTGTTTATCTCGGGTGCTGGTCGCAAATAACTCGGCCACGTAGTGGCATTCATGATCATTTCGTGTTCCCACAGCTATAATACATCTCACGTCCGCTGCTACCGATTCTCAAGTCTTAGCTAACCAGCCCAATCGGGTTCGTGTGCGAAGCCCAACTCCGTAGAAGAGGACACTGCCAGCCACCCTTGACATAATGCTTAATCTTCCCAATATCATCTCCGCTGGTGCCCGAAGTCACAAATGCAGCGAGCCGTCGCGTCCTCCCCACAGTTCACGTTCTTGGCGTTGACGTGCGGCTCCATGCTGGACAAGAGGGAAGTTTATATACGTTTTAACAATAGTGGCCAGCTGCATCGTTAAAGAGCATCCTCCGCATTGTAACACTTCCTGGGGGTTTTTATTACTTGCTGGATACGACCCTAAAATTGGGTTTAATTAGCAATATTAACCTGGATAATTGTTCGGTCTGTTATTTTTGGCTCAAAGTAGAAAGTGTCAATTATCGATTCTGAAACTATCTCGTAGAGAACCAGCACTCGTAACAGCTGGAGTTTTACAATACTAGAAAGGATATACTGAGAAATAGCAAAACCTCCTATTACGTTCTTAAGATGGAAATATAGAGGTATTAAAAATTAGGTCTGATATTTTATATAGTCTTTTCCCATCTCTTCTAGATGGAATCCCGTTTTTTTCATAGATATAATACAGTGCGGGATGATTATAAAAATATGCAACGGCTTCCTGAGCACGCATTAAGCATCTGCCTTGCGGATATTGGATAGACGGTCGCCAAATCTATTTGTAGCCATATGTGTACATTTCCCAGCCAAGTGTTATCAACTATCGTTATGGCCAGTAGCCAGACCCCAGAAATAGGTCGCCCAGCTGGCTAGGACAATGATGAAGAGCGCACCAAAACAACCCCAGGAGACTCTACGGTTGCGTATGCCATTTAGGTTATAGAACCTTTCGCTGCGCTCGTTGAGGAAGTCTCCTTTACGGAGGCGCTCTTTCCGCGTCCATTGGAGCCGACCCAGGTCGACGCAAAGAGATCCAAGGATGAGCATTGCAATGGTCACCACAAGTGATCCGCCGGCTAAGACGAGATATAGGACGATAACACGGTCATAAGAATCGTTGTCATTATCCTGAATGACACCGGATGCAATGCCGACAATAATCGTCATGCTGTGAAACGTTAGCCATGCACTACGACGGTTATCTAAGGACTACTGACGCATTATTCATAGTGATTTTGAGGGCATAGGCGGATCCAAAAACAGATTGGTGCCACATGGATGTGCGAATACTGTCAATAACGACGGTTGGTCCTAGAGTATAAGCAACTGCATAAATGCCAAATGCCGCTGCAGTGCCTTTGACCATGGGCGCCCAAACGAGGAGCGCCATGGCTAGGAATACGCCAGTGCCACAAACAGCCATGATAGAGATGCGGTTGCCAAAAAGATCAATGAATATACCTAGAAGAGGAACTAAGAAAAAGCCTGCAGTAGAGTATTAGTAACATATAGTTGACCTATATATATATATATTGAACAAGCTAGCTTACCAGCGTACTGAAGAACAGCAGAATACCATCCAGCGGTAATACTATCAACGTCGAACCTTTGTTCTGCTATTTCTGTCGCATTCTGCGAAAACACACTGGCTGTGGTAGTCTCGAACAGTGAAAATAAGATGACACACCAGAAGACCCAAGGCATTTCAAGAGTCTTCTTCCATTCAAACTTCTTATTCTTTTCTGTCAGCTGCTCCCCTGTTGCAGGGTCGGGAGGCGCTACGAATCGCTTCCTCGCAATACGCGTGAAGAAGTAGAAGCCGAGAGTCATTAAGTTCGTGAATATATTCATTATGACCATGATCCAGAAGGTCCAACTGAAGCCAAGATTGGTAGCAATCACATTTGCTGTTGACTTTCCGACAAATGCTCCGATCTTGTTGATAGCAAGCTCGAAGCCTAAGGTTGAGGCGAATCCATGGTTTGGAGGGAACCATGAGGAGAATATCTTATACTGCGCGACTTGAGTCGCTACATCTCCGAAGGCTAGGATGACCTGGCCGCCAATCATAAAGTGGTAAGAACGAGTTGTTGTTGCCCCCGCAACTAGGATAGAGCCGATAGAGTAGATGATATTTCCATAAAAGATAGTGCCTGAAGCCGGTCAGCACTCCTTCGTTTCAATCTCCTTGATGGAAGGCCCCTTACCTGCGCCGCCAAGCCTGTCTGTCAACAAACCCGTGCCAAGCATAAGCACCGATTTCATAAAATCCTCGCTGCCACTCAAGAGCGCATACTGCGTGTTATTAATATCGAGCTCTTTCTTGATCTTTGTCTTCATAGCGCTAAGGATGCCCCCGCTCCAGCTTGAGCCAAAGTTAATACAAGCGACCAAAACCACGGATGCAATCTTCCATCCCAACGGAATTGCTATGCGGGCACTGGCAGCATTGTTGTCAGGCGGCAGAGTAGAGTCAGTTGGCAAGGCAGAAATAGGAGTAGAGGCCACCTGGACATCCTTATCCTCGTCGAGGGTATTCACAGCCATAGCGGACAAGTACAGCGGACGGCACCGGTTGGACGAGGACTGAAAGAAGGACAGAAGTAGCGGAACAACAGAAAGGCAGAACACGATGCTTTAAATAATTGAAAAGGGTAGTTAGTAGTTGCAGGTCGTCGCTGTCACTAGCTGTCATAGTATCGTGGGCCGGCCTAGGATGCGATGATCTGATAAACTCGGAGACCCATACCCACAACCCCGTACTGCATGCAAGCTCGACACCAAGCGCTGCTACTTGGGCGGACTTATGCGAATTGGCGCCGGCTGACGCCCAGCTTGATCTAGAACGGATCAGATAGCGGATCAGATAGTGGACTTCACGGGTCCCGGGAAGCTTAAGCACCTAATTACCTCAACGCGCAGTGCGATGCGTCGCCACCAGATGGGGCCGGATGAGGTTTTCCTCTGCAAGTACCCTTGCGTTTCATCTACGCGTCCGACAGCGGACGCTGGGAGCTCTGGCGAAAAGGACAGGAGCTGGATAGATATGGGCCACTTGGGCGGCGTCTGTGGACTATGTATGGACTGCTGGCCTCATAGAAAGAGCCATTCCGTCCTTGCCCCACTCTGCCAGCCGCTGTGCGTGTTGAAGCTATTGTTCTCACAGGCATGCTCGATACAACACAGACGGTCGCTTTGTTTGCCATTGATACTCTGTAGTAGATCGTGCATTGTCATTGCCTCTTGATATGTACAGGACAAACCTTCGCTCTTAGCCTTGCCCGGAGTCATACGCCGACGCTTGTAAGGCCGGGGTTGTCTTCGAATTCGGCGTTTGCTCTGGATGCCAAGATACGTGCCGCCGGTGCAGTTCTGAAATCTCTGCAAAGTTTATCTTATCAATCCGCTGAGATTGCCGCTAGGATATTTCTAACTTTTAGGAAGCATATATTTTGACGGAGCAGATACTAATAAGGGACTAAGGAGGTCTTGGAAAATAGAGCGTAACTTGGTGGAATACGATGGGATTTGTAAAATCTCTTGTGGAACTAAAAAGTTTATTCGCGCATGAGGGCTGTCGTCGTCTCCCTCTCGCTTGCGGAACTGTGGTTCCTCCGAGCCGTGGTTCTCAGTACAGCTACAGTACAGGTACAGTACAGTACTGTCTCTGGTTACTGTCGTATATTTGGTATAACAAATAGCTGTGACTCGAGCATAGACTAATCAATTCGCGCTACACTTGGCATTGTAATGCTCAGCAATTTGAAGAAGGGTTGTTGGTCTGCTTGCCCTTGTATAGCAAGTAGCCCGGCTGTTCCGTACCAACTTTTACACCGGATACTGCAGTATTGACGAGAAATTTATCGGAGATAATTAGAACAGAGCCTCTTTATCCAGGCATTGTAGTGTAGTGAAACTTTGGACGCTCTATGCTAGAACGTCGCATTTTGGAATTGAAGCCCTGAATCCTGAACACGCCCGGCAGACAGACGGTAATATAATTCCAGGAACTGCCGATGCATGCCTGAGGAGAGAACGGACCATCCGATTACTCACGTGCCGCTTACCTACTGTGCTACAAGACATAGTGGATAGATATACGACGCCACGTGATGATATACCTCGGCCTCGAGGTATATCTCCTACCCTAGCCCTAGGAGTGCCCAGCATCGACAGACCTCATTGCATGCTACAGTCCTATGGCTTTACTCTACGCCGATATAGCCCTACGCCTCTATGCCTCAGTGGACCTGCTTACCGCTTACCGACGTTCTCGACACGAACGAAAGAGAACGAGCCTCAAGACGGTATACAGAGCGACTGCACGTTAGATCTACGCATATGTGTACTGAAGCAATATCTGCGAAGCGCCATTTAGCACAGCTCGGCGTGTCACTACCACTGCTAGAGCGGAGAGTGCAAATCCCCATCTCAGGAATGGCTACCACTACTACCGTGGCGAGCCAGCTCGACCCTATCTAACGTAGCTATCCAGCCACGAATAAAATGCTTACTTTCCTTCAGTATCTACCATCGACCTTCCTCAAGCATGCTACGGTCCCTTCAGTTGAGGCCACCTGCTTTGTGCCTCGTATTGATGCTTCACTACCTGCCTTATCCACGCAATGGGCCTTCATAAACACCGTCGACCAGTCTCTTGGCCTATTATAGCATCTCTTATTCCTATGCTCTCTTATCTACTTCCTTGAATGGGCAAATGTGCCGATTCGCTGTTGGTGATTGTGTTGCCCGTCCTTATCGGGCCCAAGGATACCCACCTTATCAGCCCATGTACTGCAGTTAAGCTTTGAGGCTGTTGGCCAAGCTTTGCCAGACATGCAGCTATCCGCGACCCCTACGATACCTTTCCTATTACTATGCGGAGTGCGTACAGAGTACATCTGTGGATGCGCTATAGTACACGCATATATAGCAATATTTCAGGAAGGAAATAAGGTTATTTATTAGGCTACTCCTTTGCAAACCATTCCTTTGTGACCTTTCATCATTGCGAGATAATGTGCGTTGAAATCGTATTCACGGCTTCCGTGAACCACGGCATATTCGTATTTACCCCGTCACTCCCCACCTGCCTAATTCAGAAGGAGCCCCTGCGATGGCATCGCGCCGGTTGCAAGAATCTGGCGACCGCCATGATCCCAATGATAGAGGGCTTGACGTTAGACTCGACGTCCAGCAGGAGGATCATGTCATTGCGCTCTCTATGTAGAGGTAGTAGCAGTGGACGTGGGCCGAAGTTGAGATAGAGTGCTTTGCTATCGCCGGGGAACCCCCTGGAGAGATCACCAAGCTGCCTAGTTGTCTCTAGCTTCATCGCCGTCGATTGCTGATTGCTCGACGTGAAGCCTTCTTATCGTTGTGTAGGTTGGCAGCTTAACCAGGTGGAACAGGGAATTATGGAACGGGGCATGGAACGAGAAATGCATAAGTATGCTAGAAGGCCTACTTGCTACGATGAATCTGGCCCCGCAATGATACTCGCTGCCCGTCGTCCATATTCATCTTCAATTGCCGATCAATCATGGCTACACAGAGGCCGGGATATGTGCGCGCCGACACAGACGCAGGCATCCTGCTCGAAGACATCAATGAAGGAAATCGTCTCAGTGAAGCCGACAAGAAAGCCAAGGATGGAGGGCTCCCCGACACAGAAATCTCTGCTGAGCCTCTGCCTTTCTACGATGGCGAAGAGGCCGACCCACAAAATCTCGTTGTCACCACAGAGGAGGATCTTGTCACGCGTGTTATCGACGTGAGCGATGATCCTACTCTAAATCCCTGGACGTTTCGAACGTTCTTCCTCGGTATGTCAACCCATGGCTGTGGTATATTGAGGATGTCAGGCTGATACAGCTCTCTTGTCTTTCTTTATACAGGCCTTGGTTTATCCATCTTTGGCTCGGTGCTCCAGGAAATTTTCTACTTCAAGCCGCAGACTATATACGTCTCTGTCGTTTTCTTGACCGTTGTGGCCTATATACTCGGCGAGGCACTCGCAGCTGCAATTCCCCGACGTGGCGCTGTTGGCCGCTTTCTCAACCCATTTCCATTCAACCTGAAAGAGCATGCCGCAATTACCCTCATGGCCTCAGCCGCGTCGCAGTCTGCACTGGCAACCGAAGCCTTAGCCGCCCAGGATCTGTTCTATGGAGGTTATCCAAGCAAAGCTGCCGGAGTTTTTATTACACTATCGTCGCAGCTCATTGGTTATGGCATTGCTGGCTTACTTCGAGAAGTTCTTGTCTATCCTACTCACATGCTATGGCCGATGAATCTTCCGGTAACATCCCTTCTTGAGTCTTTGCATGGCAACAAGTCTATAGCGAAAGCTCGCCTCAAGATTTTCTATATCATCTTCTTCGTATTTCTAGTTTGGGAAATCTTCCCTGAGGTAACGACACCCTATAAATTGAAGCCATGGTTCCATCATGTTGACCCGAGCTCTACAGTACATTTTCCCTGTTCTAGAGGGTGTATCAATATTCTGTCTTGCAGATCAACATAATCTAGTCTTTACCAACCTCTTCGGCGGTGCATCCGGAAACGAGGGTATGGGGTTCTGTAAGTATAGGTCGTTGCTTGTTAACCTTTAGCGCAGAGACTGACTGATGGATTCAGTGTCAATCTCTTTTGATTGGAACTACATTGCTCCCTTTGGTTCACCTTTATGGTTTCCTCTATATACCCTAGCGAACAGCTTTGTAGGCTACTTGGGATGTATCATCTTCTTCATGGGCCTCTACTATGCCAACATCTTCAATGCGCAGAACTTCCCATTCATGGCACAGGAGCTATTTGACGGAACCTCGAACTCTACAAATTTCAATGTCTACAACCAAACATTAGTTCTCAACGATGCCTTTGAGGTTGACCCAGCTTTACTGAAAGAAATTGGCGCACCTTGGCTTACGGCGTCTTACTTGGGATATCTTATTACCTCAAACATGGGTTTCACGGCAACCTTTGTGCACATGCTGCTCTGGAACTTTGATGACATCAAAGCTGGCTGGTCGTGGGCTTCGCCATCCTACCTGCGAAAGTTCTTGAAGCTATCGAACTGGCGGTTTTGGGCCGGCCATGAAAGCCCCGAGGACCGCAATGCGAGAAAGCAGAGCGATCCGAAGCTAGATCCTCATTACAAGCTCATGCTTAGGAATCTATACGCAGATGTTCCGCTATGGTGGTGGGGAGCGACAGTCATTGCTTCGTGGGCTGTTGGCCTAGCCTGTCTATATGTTATGAAGTCAACACTACCCTGGTGGGGATACGTGCTCTCGACAATTTTGACAACAGTCTTCCTACTTTTCTTCGGTGCGCAGTACGGTATCACTGGGTTTCAGTTTAACATCCAGCCAGTCTGCCAGATGCTTGCAGGATACATGTTCCCAGGGAAGCCTTTAGCTAGTATGTGCCAATCCCCAGTTAGAGATCTTCATTGACCGGCCAATCATAGATCTCTACTTTACCTGCTACACTTTCAACTCACTACAAATGGGCCAGCTGCTCGCACGCGATCTTAAATTGGCTCAGTATGTCCACTTGTCTCCAAGAAACACCTTTACAATCCAAGTCATGGGGTGCTTAATAGGCGCTCTGATGAACTACGTAATGATGATAACGTATGTTTCCCCCGAGACATCAGGCAGTACATCACTAATATTTCCTTCACAGTATCGTGGACAACCAGGCTCCCATTCTCACTAGCATCGCGGGTACCAACATCTGGAGCGGACAAAATGTTCAGCAGTTCAACACACTTGCAATTGCCTGGAGTATGGCGAGCGAGCTCTTCTCTATCGGTGGCAGATACCAATGGGTTACCATCGCGTACCTGCTCGGTTTCGCCGTCCCGCTACCATTCTGGATCCTCAACCGTCTAAGACCACATCCAGCTCTTAGATACATTAACCTGTCCATAATTCTCTGGTACATGGGTTATCTCTTCGTCGGCATCAACGCAGCTATCACGATGTACTTCTTGCTAGGCTTTCTTGCTCAGTGGTATCTGCGAAAATACCACCCGCAGTTTTTCATCAAGTACAACTATATTGTCTCTGCAGGCTTAGATGGTGGTACCCAAGTTATGGTTTTCATTCTGACCTTTGCGGTGTTTGGTGGTAGTGGTACAGCCCGGCCTTTCCCGTAAGTCTTTCACCTATCCTTTAGCAGATTAGAATCCTCCGTCCTCAAATCTCACCCATTTAGTTTGTGAAGTTGGAGTGCCAAGCTTGTGCTAACGTGCATATCTTTGTTTTAGGACTTGGGCAGGTAATCCAGATACTAGTCTTCACAATCTCGATTACTGCATGGTCAATCCTTCAGGATAATTACCGTTATTTTACATCACCATGGCAGTACAACTTTAGGTAGATTTGGCTTGATATTTGAATTGGATTAATTTCGGATTTGTCAGAGTTCTTCTACCCAGGCTAGTAATTGTTATTTATAGCAATACGACGGTTTAAAACCTACCTCGAGTCTTAATATAATTCTTCTTGGAAGACATAGGAGAAGTGATGAAAGTGACAAACCATTAGACTACTATCGCTTCATGTAATATTCTTAAATGAAACACAGAATCATTCGTTTTAATATAATAAAGTTTATTGGTTCAATTTTGTTTGAACTATACACCTATCTTGCAACATATACAGGCTTCTAGACGATAAGAGAAGGGCTTAATACCGCAATCTACACAGCTACTCTCTTTCAGCTTGTTTTATCGTACACCATCAGCTCCATCAAAGCATCACGTCGCGTGGGCGTGAGGTATTGCGGATAGAACTTATGGCAGCACAGCACGACGCCGCTCGCATACAGCCGCGTCAGGATGCTACGCACCGTCTGCAAAGCCAACTGCTTTGGCACTAGGTAAGTGAAGACATGCGTCACACGGTGGGTGGCAAGAAGCTGGCTGGCGAGATCGTCCAGGTCGTCGTTGAAGTTGTATAGCAGCCACTGCACGCAAGCGCCTTTCGATGCCGATGTGATGGCGGCGCTCTGGAGGAGCGCGGCGTCGTAGTCGATGCCGACGCCGTGGGCTGCAGTGAGACTGTTGGTAGGAGTGTTGATGTGACCTAGCAAGCCGGTGACTTAGTAGGTTCACAGTTAGTTAGTATTTATCCATTTAATTCATCTACAATCGCTTTGTTTTGTTCCTTCCATCTCGTGGCGGGGAGCTGAGTTGGGTTCGGTATACCTAGGACCGGCGTAGAGAAGGAACCAAGTCAGCCGCAGGGGGAGAGGAGCAGGAGCAAACAAAGAGAATCTGATCCGTACGGAAATAGCCATCGCCGCAGCCAAGGTCACAGACGACCGTTTTAGAAGCCTCCTGATGTGTCGACGCTACATCGGCGCCTGCGCGACGGTCGAGATGCATCAGCACTGCGGCGGCGCGCATGGTAGCCGCAGGCGTCTCGATGTAGGGCGCGAGAGTGCCGCTGAAGCCAAACGGGATGTAGTCCAGGTCCTGGAAGGCGAACAGCGGGTTGCCGTCATCGTCATCCATAGCTTCAGGCCCTTGAATGAGGTTGGTTCGGCATCATATCTCGGTATATGATCCTCGAGGATGGAGATGGGAGATAACAAGCGGGGACGGCGAGCACAGCGAAGAAAAGAGAAACCGAGAAAGCTAGCGCAATGTCTTTTATTTAAGGTTGAGGATCGGGAACGCTACCGAAACCTTAACTGAGACCCCTTCTCGAGGGATCTCGAGTCGACGCTAGAAACAGAACTTTAAAATGATATCCAGTTGACCGGCTGCAGAAGGGTTTTCGCGCTACCGAGGATTGTTCGTGGAAAGTGTTTGATTCTCTCGTTTGATACTTCGCGTCAATCCTTACCGCATCAATGGACCAAAGTCGAGAGCCTAGAAGTTGGGAATAGTGATAATAATTTGAACAGAAGAGTAAATTTTCCCGAAAACACTAGCCAGTTGGAAGATGCCTTCAAAAATGTCACAGCGCCCAAGGAGAAGGCATACAAAAGGCTTTTTTATTTGTAGAAGCGGTAGGATATAGCTGCTAGCGGTATTAAACTACAGATAGACAGTAATATTCTTTGGAGGCTAGAGACAACAATAGCAACAAAGTTAGATTTATGGGCTATTAGTATCCGCCATTCTGTAGGATTGTCCAGGGAATGCTGACGCTGTCATTCAACCACTCCGGAAGATGCAATAGCTACCATAACGGAGGTTCCTATAAAATATGCCTAGTAATCTTATCTAAAGTTATGAAAAGTGCCGCCACTACCACTCGAGGGAATGCCAAGTAGAGGTATCCCTCCACAGGTATGTTTGACCGCCTATAGGCGATAAGCAGTATACTAATTAAGTAAATATAGCACTCGTAAGTCCTGTTGAAATCTGAGGGCCAGACCGGTCAGTCAGTAAAAGCAATGCGTTAGGCAGTAGTAGCGAGAGCCACCTTAAGTGGTATTCCCACCAACCTGTAACTTAGGCAAGCCAGAAAGCGTCAACTACAAAACACCGCAGCCCACAACTTTTTGGCAAATTGCAACATGACCTTTACATCATCAGTCTTTAGCATCCTATTTTATTAACAATCACCTAGCGTTATCAAATGATTATCCGTGAGACAATAAACCGAGCCTCACTTCCCAAGCCTGCTCCTTCAACAACGTTTTCCAAACCTCTTCCACGGTGAGGTTTTTTCGGAGGACGTACTGCTCATTTTCACAACTACTTGTTGCCTCAGATTTTGAGTATTTGATTCCACCGACTCACGCATCATATCCGCATCACCCGGCATCCTATCCACCCACCCGTTACTCAGCTCCGTCCTCCTTACCATATCCGGCAAGCTGGGAAAGAAATCCTTCAGATAAAGGTCCAGCCCCGGATCCAACCCTTTCTTGCTAATTCTTTTCCCAAGGTGCCGGCGCACCAGCCGCAAGGGCCACGAGACCACATACCAGACCACCCACCACTCGCTGGGCCGGCTATCCGCACGGCGGTGCTGGAACCCGCGGTATTTCCATGCGCGCTCCTTCCACCTCTCGGACTCCTGGTCATGCATCCTCGCGAGCCACGGGGTCTTGATGCGGGCGTACCAGGCGCTGCTAGTGCGGACGAGGGTGTGGAGGTTGAATACTAAGATATAGGTCATCGTGCTTGTAGCGAGCATGGCGCCGACCAAAGATGCGTTGTCTAGGTTCTGAAAATATGGGGTAGTCTGCCACAAGGAGGTAGCAAAGGAAAGCGGCAGGTAGAAAATGGAGACGTAGGTGAGCAGCTTGACGATTTCGCCGAGGCGCGTAGAAGCGCGGGATTCGACGACGGAACTAGCGTTAAAGAGGCCGCTGCGTAAGGTTTCGGCGCGGGTCTGTTGCGTTTCGAGGCGATGTTGAAGCTGGGTGAGGCGGGAGAGGGCAAGGGTATCAGTGCGGAAGATGTCGGTGTGCGTGGAGAGCTTGGAGGGGGAGAGAGGCTCGACGGTTGCTTCGCGGAGCTCTTGACGTACGCGGAGGACGTCGGAGAGGGATTGGCGGAGGGCAGTAAGCATATTGAGAACCCACCAGTAGCGGCGAGAGCGGCTGAAGGTATCATCGTCAAAGAGGAGATTGTCGTGTGCATTTGGGTCCATGAGGATGCTATCGCCAATCCCTAAGAGGCCGTCGATGTGGTCCGCAATGATTCGCGTGTCTTCGTCAATCCAAAGCAGAGCTTGATTGCTCTGATGTAGAATCTGCAATTGAGCGTGGTAAGTGGCGGTTGGTATCAGTATAGCATTCCTACTGAATGGCATCCGTAAGTTTATAGCTGTCCAAGATCCGAACATGTCGTTCGCATCCTTGTCTGGGACTTTCTCATAGACCATGTCAAGCTGGGTCAAGTCAGCAAGGACCTGGGGGAGAAAATGCAGTCGTACGTAGCCTTACAAGATAACTATCTCTCGTAATCATCTGTATTCCTCCCTCACTACCATACAGGCTGCCTGCCAAGAGAATATTTCCCCTTCTTTTAGAGTCCAGGAGGAGGCTTCGATCTGAAATATTGAGTTCAGTCATTCGGACACGGCTCTTCTCTACGATCCTGAACCAAGAGTAGCAGAAGCGGTAGTTCCCAAGGTGGGAGATATCAGAGCGATGGAAGTGGGGGACGCTGTTGAGATAATGAGGACCCAGCACATTATGGGCTAGTCCGACTGGTTGAGGTGGGCAGAAGAAGTTCTGTAGCGACACCAGATGCCTATCCTCGCCCAGATCCTTCGACCGGAGATCTACGAGGCCGTCAATGACTCTAGTATCTGTGTCAACAAAACCTGCAAGGAATCTAAGATGTAGAATCAGAAAAGTAAACATACATCAGTCTCCTTTCCGGAGCCTGAATCGTCGTTTCCATCGAGGTCGAGTCCGAAGGCGAAGACGGTGTCCGCGACCTCGACCGATCATCCAAATACATATGCCCATCAAAGAACCACTTTCTCCTCTGGTTGTGCGAACGTCTCATATTTCCAAATAGCCTATCATTCCCCGGCCCAATATTATCGACAATCAAAAATGAACCTCCATTATTACACAAAATCTGGTTAAAAGCATGGAGCCTCTTGTTTATTAGCACCGCATCATTGACACTCCAACACTGCTTGATCCGCTCAATGTCAAATATCAGCGGCAGTCTGGGATCAGATGGAATCCACATGTTTTCTTGGAACCACCGCTTCCAGTCCCTATTTTCCTCCAGGAAGCTGGCATCTTTGTGAGGGAAATCACAGGGGTCGTGGCCCTGCCACGGCGCCTGCCATGGCGGTCGAGGACTCTCGGTTTCTCCATCCTCAGTAGTAATGTCTTCTCCTAGAGCCTATCAGCTACTTCAAGTGCAAAAATATACCAGCAAGCACCTACTGAGAGGTGCATTCAGCTGGGCTGGCTGTATGCCCACTGCTAATTCCAGGAACTCCCTCTCGCTCTCGTTTCCCGCTCCAGCACCTGCCTTTCCACCTGATATACCATTGACAGCTCGTCCCCAACTATCAACAGCCTCATCTTCGCCATCATCGTGGCGAGGAAGGGCACCCGGCAGGCTAGCCTCGAGCCTCTGGAGTCGCCGTTCGTGCACGTGCAGGCTGTCCACGTGCTGCACAAGCGAATCTCGGATGCCCCGTAGAAGCGCAATTACTTCGCTGCTCGAGTCTACGGGTGCGTTTTCGGATCCATGCCGCTCGCCTCGGTCCTCGAGCACCATAATACCGGCCCGTATGAATATAGAAATAAGAAATACAAAGACAGCAAATCTGCAGGGCGATGTCCAGGACTCGAGTTCAAGATCAAGAATTAAGGCGGGAGCGGGTCGGTGAGATCTCTACGACGCCACTCCTGTGCGTTGAATAGCCGGAAGGATGCATGTTACATACAAGGACAGGGGGGGCATGCAGCATAGCTAATAAACTCGGGTTGTCGGCGGTTGAGGACTCAGCACAGTATATGGGCGCTACACTTGAAATTCTATAGTATAAGTAGAATGGAAATGTCCCGTTCTCTTGAATCTATGGTCGTATATTACGAACTGTAGTCCTCGAGTTGATTCTGCGATATATTGCCATCACCGAAGGTAGTTGTCAGATTACACTAGCCTCGGATCGCACGGTCGTGATTGGCTGCAGCGAGGTCGACTACTCCGGAGCCCGGGCCTCCGTTGTAGCTGCTTTCACATCCGCCGGACGACCGACGACATCACAGCCTCATCTTCAAACTCCTCATCTATAAGCCCTTCATCTTAAGAGTTGTCATGCTCTCAAATTGGTCTATTCACTCAACGTGATAAGATGCTTATCTTGCTATTTACAATTTCTTGACACTAATGTCGCCACCAAGGTGTCACGGAGCATTTTGGAGCCCAGGGTTATATAGTCAAATAAAGGGGCGAGAAAATCTGGTCAGGCTGTATTAATATATAGTAACCCTAGGCTAGAGGACCATCGGAAACATATAACTAGAAGTCGGGAGCCTGAAAGCTTCGAGCCAAATTTAGTACGCGAAACACAGTTGACAGAAGAGGGCTCCAACGAAACAAGTCAATTTCTCCAGAACCTACCATGGCATTTATTAACAATGCTAAGACATACAAGACAGAAATAGCAGGAAGATCATAGGATTTATCAACAATGTGACGACACAGGAGAGGACAACAGGAAGCAGCACACACTTTCGTACAGACAAGATTTCCTATAATAACACAGACTATCTTCGATGGGCATCTAATTTTCACAGCTCTCTCTTCCACCCATTATCTACTCTGAATGTCTAGAAGCGCCAAAAGACTTCCGGATCGTACCCGCGTATATGTAAAAGGGGATTGTGAGCAATCCAAAGAAGACGGATAGTCCTGCATATGTACCGAAGCTAGCCAGGTATCCGACCTTGTCGGCGAAATCTGTGATGCCATCTTCGCAGCCGGGTGATTAGTGAGGCATCGGGGTACACGGTCAGGTGGGACTTACAGCTCAGACCAAATGAAGCAAGGTCACGAATTGCAAAGGTCAGCGTCATTGCCGCGAGATCATACTGCGGGTCCAGTGCGCCGGCAAGGTAAATGGCTATTTGTGAGTAAGGAATCAGTATTCGATAGAATAGGCATGATAATACTTACTAGTGACTTCCAATCCACTTGCAAAGCCGAGATTGATAACAAGGTCTGAACGTGTGAGTTATAATATGAGGCCGTTTAGGACGAGAGCTACCTACATGTGACTACCATGCTGAACCAATGTGGCTGTGAGGACCCGGCAGGGCTATTAAAGTAATGTTCGGCGAGAGCACCGAATCCTAGAAGACCAGCAAAGGCTTAAAGCAGACGTCAGCAAGTTATATATGGACTATCCAAAAATGAAGAGATCCTTACCGGTGAGAGTAGGGAAGGGAAAGTTTAGAAGACGATCCTCCGTTTTCCTATATTTCCGTTAGCATTTCGGGCTACCATGCCAACCCAGTCTGGCACGAGTGTGCATACATTACTCCGCCTCTGCGCCTTGCTAGTCCCACAAGCAACTTATCGGAAAACCACCCAATGATTGTCAATATTATTGCCTAGAGCATTTAATTAGCACCTGATTTGGCTCGAAGTCTGCAGAAATGAAACCCACCACAGGGATACCTGTTAGGTTAATCAGGGCCACGTTTTTTGATGGCCAACTCCATGGGGAAGAGGTAAGCATCTATGCCAGGATTAGATGGTGATTTAAAGTCAAGAGGACAATTGTACTTGCCGTTGCAAAGTATGTAGTCATCGCGGAAAAGCCACCGTAAAAAACCGTCTGCATAGCTCCAAGCCTATAATAACATAGCGTGAGAAAGCATCTTCCTATTTCTTTATAGAGCGAGAGCTTACCACCAAACTGTAGGATGCAATGCAACGGCAAGGAGCAGTTTCATCGAACGAGCCAACGGCTGTTTTTCCACTCGATCCATACGAGAAAAAAGGTTTATTTGCTTCCACAGACCAAGTTCCGATTTTGATGGGAGCGACTTTCGCCATTCTGCATGCTCTTTTGGAGTCATTTCAGGGGCAAGATCGGTTTGATCGCGGTGGAAGCTACGTGGAATTTAGCAACACTAGCATTCAGTTCTGCGGATGCTACTTACCTCGTTTCTGGAACCAGAAGCCATGTAAGAACCAAGCAGGCAAAACTCAAGCATGCATATAATACGCAAGCCCTTCAACAGGTCAGTTCATAACTCATTAGGGAGCGGTTGTGATGACAGACCATTGATACCCCATACTAACGCCCACTGCAGATATAAAGTCAGTAATGTAGGTATTTAAGAGTGCTGTTGAGAACTTACTGTAAGCCGTACCAATTGTTAGAAGCGTTTGGATCAGCTGTGCTTGTTAGTATAGAATTGCTAACGCCAAGTCTCTGTAGGAACTTACACTGCCCAAACTATTAAGAATCCCTATGAATATACCACGTTGATGCCTAGCAGGTTAGTTATTACCGATAATCTCTAAAGCTACGAGGAATTGACAATAAAGTAAGTTGATAGTCTACTTACTGGAACGTAAAGTCCTCTACGATTGTAAATTGTACTATTGATGGCTCATATATCAGTACGGACACCTAGGAATTGGTTCAATCAAGATCTTACAGGCGTCTGTTGGACAGGTAGCAATGGCTGTAAGGATGCGCGAGACGAGGAAGCCGGTATAGGTCGTCGATGTAGCTCCTACTATGTTGGCGACAACGAAGATAACCAGGCAAGCTACGAAGATAGGTTTGCGTCCTATTCTCGTAGCGCAGAGATATACGATGATATCAGCCGGAGCCAAAACGGGCGTGATGATTGTCAACAACAAGTTGATCTGGTTCGCCGACGCATTGGGGAATTTCGTCTCGACTGAAGGAAGAAAGTTGGCTACAAGATGTCAGAAGGCCAGGTCTGGATTGGTAGCAAGGGCTCATAAAGTATGCTTACATATCCAGCTCTGACTGCTGAGTCCAACGCTGGAATACAGGCATAGCACAGATAATACTAGATACTTGCGCTTCATAGACCAGTGTAGAGGGTCTGTAGGATCATTCGAAGGCCGAGGAAAAACATGGACCTCTGCACGGTAATGTTCCTGAGCAACGTGTTAGACGAAGCGTGCATTTTCTTTCAAACAAAATCAACCTACCTCGACCTCTGCAACCTGAGTATCTGGTCCAAGGAGCTCAACCTGCTTGCTTTGGCTAGTCTTGTCCACCACGCTCTGGGCATCAACGCCTGCTCCTTCGGTTTCGTCGCCTACGCCCATCTTGATTTATTCCTCCGAATTTTTGGTAGGATTTCTGCGAGATGTTATGTTATCAAGTTGACAGTATCAGAATCCGCGTAGGGATGACGCCCAGCTATATAAGATGAGGCGATAGACGCATCTGATAAAGGGCCGTGTATCGTACTATGGGCTATCGATAGTCCCCATCCCTTATCAATTGGCATATATTTGGGTCTCGCGCACGCAGACATCGTGCGGCCTATCTATTGCACTATTTAGGTTAAGGTGGTTGTTGATGAGATTGCCATATCGGATGTTTGGGGAAGTCTTATCGCGAACCTCTACAGAGAGTGTTGGTGCGCTGTTGCCGCCGCCATCGTTATTGTGGGACTTGTCGCTAGAACGCCATGCCCAAACCGTCCGAGTATCATATCTCGAGTACTCCGGAGTCTCAATGTCGGATCTGATCAGTCTATCCTTCGCTGAGACCTCTTCTAAGAAATATTCATCAATGGTTGCTGTCACCGAGACACGAACACTTGGTTTTAGAGCAAGTAGGGACTTTCAACTTTAAGGATTATGGCACATAAAGAGTCCGCCAACTTGAGCGTTGCAGTCGTAGGCGTCGGCTTGGCTGGAGCCTCAGCTGGTATCATGCTGAACATGTACGTCTCTACTTTCCTAGATGGGAGAGAATCTGGGATCAGTTTGCGTTCTAGCTGATACTTTATTACCCTAGGGTGCCTGGGTTGGATGTTCGACTTTACGAGCGATCAGTTATTCCTCGACAGGTTGGCGCGTAAGTTTACCTACAGCGATAGTGTTTCCTTGTTAAAGTGGTGCAACTGAGCCTGCCGCATTAGATGGATCGGAATTACCCCGGGTGGCCAGCGACTTCTAGATGAGATGGTTGGTCATGAAGCCATCGATGCTATTGTTACCCGCACCTACGCTGAACCTGTCATCAAACACTGGAGGACCGGCGAGGTTCTTAAAGATTCCGTAGAGCCCCCAGATGATATGGAACAGTCTGAGAAAATCAATTTCCGGAACACCGCGGGGACTGTTCGTCAAGATCTGCACCGAATATTTATTGAACTCATACCCGATGGTCAACTCTATCCCGGGAAGAAAGCAGTCAGCGTCGATGTCAACGCGGATAGAGTTGAAGTGCGCTTCGAAGATGAGACTAATATTGATACAGATCTTCTAGTCATTGCAGATGGCATTAATTCAGTACGTTTTATATTTAAACTACTTTTTAGACAAGTTCATCGTTCTAATCCCCACTCAGAAGCTCCGCAAACAATTATATCCTGAAATTCTAGTTCAACATCTGTACGGCCTTATACCTTAATTCAAACAAGAAGGCACCTGATCAATATATAGTCCATCTCTAGAATACATGGAGATTTTCCAAACAGATAACTTGCAGAAGAGAATACCCAATCTACCGAAGAACACGATCTGCTACTTCAAAGAGACAACAATGGTTTTCATGGGTCATGTGGTATGTATATTATCATCACATTTATCGTCGCATTTCAATAATGGTCGCTTCTAGGGCTGCGGCCGTTTTGGGTTCATTACTTGTGTTGAGGCAGACCCTGAAGAAACACGGCGATTGAAATGGGCAGCTAGCAGTAATGCAGACCGGTGTATAGTCATCTTCTAATCTCTACCAGGCATCTTGCTAACGGCTGAGATATCAGTACATATGTTAAGGGATCATTTTAAGGTAAGAAGCCATGATTAAGACGTCGATCTCGTATTTGCACTAAGATATAAACTTGCAGAATTGGGATCCATTAATCTCTGAGGTTCTCGGTTTCTCAACCAACATGAGCTTATATCGTAAGACATCGTCCTGTTCACAATACAAATTTTTTCTACTTACGAATCATAAACAGCGATTGCGCGCGGAGTGTGGCTGAAGTCATTAATTGCTCATGATCGCATTTGTTTCATTGGAGACGCAGCGCATCGTATGTCTTATGCCCTTGAAATTAACAGAAGGATCGTACTAACTTTCACCCGCCTTAGCAACCGGTGGCGCTTATAGTGCAGGATGCAGCTTTGCATTTGAGGATGTGAAAGCTTTATCTCTGGCGCTCACTCATGTTTATAGCGAAGAAGGCCGCTGGACCGCCTCATCGCTCAAGCGTGCTCGTAAGTAGTCTAGATCCATCTTCTCCTATAGTAACCAATCTAGGGATTCTGCAGCTGACTTACATCCTGTACAACAGTCTACTTATATGACGAGACTCGTCGGCCTCACATGCAAAAGGTCTTTGAGATGCTTCAGAAGGGCGAGGAATTCGCCCATATGGAATCTTTAGAGGAAGAAAGGGATATAACTTGGCTCATGCAGTGTGACGTCTCGGCCGAGTTTGCAAAAACCTTGAGGAAACATTCTGCAAAAGGGCTTGAAAATAGCAGGACACTTTAGGAGAAGAATCGGGTGATAATTGTTCCATCACTTTTATTAGCGCCCTTCCGTACAGTAAACAAATCTCATGAGTCTTCAAAATATATGATGTAGATAGACTATTCGATTTAGTTACCTTTAATCGATATGAAATATAATTCATTCGGTTTGTTCTTACTTATTATTGCAGGTAAACTTAACACACGCACGGCACTTTGGTATTATATAGTCAATAGCTGCTATGAAAAAAGGCTCTGGTAGAAAAGGATGTTAGAGTTTGAAACCGTCTATGCCGATTGGAGCTAGATGAAGCCAATTTACCACGGAGACCAAAGTTTCAGTTATTACTCTGTATTTCTAGTCTACTTTTTATACAGAAAGATAACCTTTCTCATCATTTACACCACCGCTATAGCTCCATCAAATGACAGAAATCAATTAACATAGGTACCTTCAGCGGCTTTTGAGTAGTTAGTAGAAGAAAGGGAATACAGGAATAACAACACCGGTTGGGATGACGTGGTTTATTGGATCAAGGTATTCCCTAAACTCAGCCAGACGCCAGTCCTTGACCTTGACGAAAACGACCTTTATTATCGTACCCAAGTCAGCCACAGCATCTCGACCCCACGCCGAGCCCTCGTTTCGCACCAGCACAAGACGGGGTTTCGAGGCCAGACTTACATAATCGTTCCAATACCCGGCCGTCGCGCCGGACGGGTCCCACTTGACCATGCCGTGCGAGCCACCGCTCTCGACGATGCAGACATCCGGGTCGAGGAAGTCCTCCTGGTCGTAGTCTCCGTTCTGCGTTGTGGAATCCACGTTAGATGAGATGCGCGGTGGGCGGGGGAATGTGCAGACTGACCTGGTGCCATTCTATAAGGGTTTCGGCCATCCAGGGGCCTGCTGAGGCTCGCTCGTCCACGTCGGCCGTGCGCGGCATGCCGACTGGCATGAACGGCATGCTCATGATGAAGCCGGGATCGAAGAGGTGCGCGACCGCGGGCGTGTCTCGCTCTGGATCGAAGAAATCGGGGTTGATGTAGTAATCGAACAGTTGCTTTCGCTGCCGAGAGAGAGAGATATATGAGCAAGGGTATCTCCTTCCATGAACGGGGCATTGGAAGAAACAAATCACAGTCGAGTCAGTCTTGCTCATGCAAATCGAGCTGGCTCACCTTTGCGCTGGCCTCCTCTTCGCTGGTGGGAGGGCTCTCGGGCGGCTGTTCTGGCAGAGGCGTGCCCTTGATTTTCTTGGTGCTGAAATGGAAAGGAGGAATAGTGATGCCGGCGGCGTAGTAGTAGGCCAGGGTATCACTCCACGTCTTGACTCTGGCAACCTTGCCGTTCTCGATGACGACGAGTTCCATGTGAGTGCAATCAAACGGTCTGGGAGCGGGACCGCCCCATGTCACCGTCGCCTTTGTGCGGGATTGCACCCAGTACCGCGACGGGTTGGTCGTGGGGTACTTGACGACGTCGACGCGCGCCCAGTCCTTCACCGTCCGCCGATACCAGTGTCTGAGCAGAGGACGCTTCCGCTTGTCGAACACGTGCGGCATGCCGGGCGGTGCAAAGGGGAACTCGAGAACGCTGTCTGGCGCGAAGATGGCGCTCTCGTCATCGTCATCTGCCCAGAAGGCCGTGAAGAGGTACTTGTCCAATATGCCATCGTTCAACACTCGAAGCTCACTAGGTGTTGGCATAGCTGAAGCCGTAATTATAATCAGGATTATTATAGGGATATATACAATATAATATAATAAACAACGGGGGCAATATGGTAATTATACATACGCTTGCCGTCTCCTTTCAATGATTTAGTCTTTCTATTTTAATCATTTCCCAATCACTTAACACGTACACTGGAATCTCCCGACTGCCCCAAAGCAGTATAGGGCTAACCTAAAGAAGGCCGAAGATAGACCAGATACCAGGCAGGGGATGTGATAGGCCGGTTTGTAGTCTGTACTGGGACGCGATTCGGCAAAAGTCGAGTCCAGCGCGGGACGACACGATGGCGATAAGAGCGATAAGCCGATAAGACGATAAGACGATAAGACCATGCGGTTGTAATATACATATAGTAAACACCCGGGACTCGGCTATATTGCAGCCGTCAGCAGCCAGCAGGTCCCTATCTGTTGGTCGCATTGCTTGGATCGAATTGTTTTATTTCAGTCAAATCCTGAGACAGTCAAATCCTGAGACAGTCAAATCCTGAGAGTGTAGAAGTGTCCTGAAGTCCCCGTGGCATTGCACGCGTGTTGCCGAACATGGAGTCACGTGGTTGAATTGCAGACTTAGTCACGTGTCTCTATCCTCCTTTCGTACCTTATCGGTCCTCGTTCAGAAGACTAGAGCCAGGCCCAATCTAGGTGTTAGATAGGCTCTCGGGTTTATCCAGTTCCGGCATCCACCGATGCGTTCGGGACTCTATAATCTGCGAAGGCCAATATACAATATTCTATTCCTCCGCTCCGAAGACTTCGGTATGAGTGAATGACAGCCAGCTTATCCACGGCAGAGGCAGAAGGCAGTTACTGTTCCTGGTTTTCTGTTGTCGCTATCGGAAAGAGAAAGGGTACAAATTGGGTACAGGAAGTGTTCGTCGCTTCCGAACAGCAACCCCCCAACTTTAAAATGGAATAACTCAACAACGCTATTATATAAATGAATGAAATAAGATGTAGATGATTGATAGACTGTTTAAGTTTAATATTTAATAGACCCGCCTTTTGCCTTAATGTATAGAGCAATTCTTTTATACATACTCTGAGACAACTTTTCCAATGCTTCCCCCTTAATCTTTGACCACTTATCTCTTAATGCCTCCTCTATTTGAGCAATATTCCTAATCTTATATCTTTGCCCTGCTACTGAATTCTTGGCCTGCTTCCAAAGATTCTCAATAGGAGCCAAATCTAGAGACTGAGCAGGCCATTCAAGAAGGTGAACCTTTTGAGACTTCTTATACTCAGTTGGGATTTTTGCAAAGTGATACTTTGCTCTATCTTTTTGTAAGTAGATAGATGACTTTGGCTGTCCAAACTTTCTTTGTATCTTCTTATAGAAGGGAATAAAGAATAGTTTAAGTACCTCTTCAGTATAGCAAGTTTAGTTCATTCTAGCCCCCTTTTCTAAAATCACCAATAGATCCAATTCTGCTCCTATAAAGCAACTCTAGACTGATACTGAAGTTCTACTACTCTTGAAAGTCGGCTTCAAGTTCTTCTCAAGATATTCCTCTCTTGATGCTCTTGTAATATAATAATTGTATCCATTATATCCAATCTCAAATGTAGATTCATCTGACCAACAAACTTTCATCCAATCAAGTAATAAATTAATAGAGACAGCTTTATACCACTTCAGTTGCTGCAACTTATATCTTGGTTTGAGGAATGGCTTGTATCTTAGCTTGCATCGTGCTTTTCCATTGCATTTTAACACTTTTCTTACAGTGTTCCAATGGAGCTGATTTCCAGATTTGCTTGGTGTTGCTAATACAGCTAATGGAGTGCAAGTTTCATTCCAAGCTGCTCTTATCAATCGACGTTCTCCTTTAGAAGTGACTTTCTTAGGAGTACTGTATCTTAGAGCATTGTAAAACTGTATTTCACCAGTCTTTTGCTTCATGTACTAGATGATAGAGCTGATTGTTGATCTAGGAATATAAACCAAGCCTTCAATCTCCTTCGGCCCCTTTCTATCTCTATAGTGAGCCCAAATTTGTACTCTTACTACTGGTGTAGTTTCACGACGAGTAGTCTTTGGTTTAGAAGGCATTTGGTGGTATAGTAATACATTTTCATTTAGATATACAGCTATATACTGTATAGTAGACCGCTATTTCTTATCACTTATATCATGATCCCAGCGACGATCACTTCCGGTACCCAATTTGTACAATACAAGCATATGCTTTCCCGGTCAGCAGGGATATAAATCGTTCAGTATCATTTACTTAGGAGCATCAGTCAAGGACATCGTGGTTGGTTGCAGAAAAAAGAGAGAAGATGGGATATTAAACAGGCTGACAAATCTAGGCGCAGCAGACGCAGTTTGTGCGCGGAGAAAAGAAGAACTCCCGGGATCCAGCTCGTGCAATGGCAGCATGAGGCCCCGTCAATGCCAGTCCAAAGTCCAAAGCATTGGTCGTTGGAGGGTCCATGGAGAGTCGAGTCTAACGATAGAAAGTGGATTTTACGAAGATTTGATCCATTATCCAGACCCCGTAAAAGGCAGCCGGGGGCCAAGGGGATTCCGCCTATATAGGGAAGATCTGTGGAGGATCTGGGATATTGACGTTAGCCCTGCCAGACTCATCACCAGTTGAGAGCGAGCACTCCGTCTTGCAGATAAAAGGCGGTTGATATACCAAATTGGAGAATGGCATGGCTGGAATTCCAAAGGGGTTTATATTCTACTTGTTTACATCCTCTGGGACTGCAACGATGCAGAAGCTCGGCATTATGTAATTGACAGGATTATATATATATATATATATATATTACTGCATTGAGACATTAAGATGATCAGTTCTTTTTGGAGAGTATCGCGATCCTTTCTGGGTGATTAGAGTCGGAGTTCGAGATCAGGAGTAGCCATCCTAAAAGCAAGGCTATATGGAGGCATGCGAGATGCTGTATCAGGCACAGGTCTTTATATCCGCTACAGCGGCCTCTGCCACCTTGCAAGGCATCGGCACAACCAGACTCTAGCTGATATTGGTACGGAGAAGATGGATTCATGATTCCTGCCAGCAAAGTTACAGCGGATAAACGCTGGAATAGTAGCAAGTAAGCTCGCTAAATATGCCATCACTTTGGGGAGACGGGGAGAAAGACCGCGACACCTTACAGGACAGCGCCTTGCTACCGAGCACTGTCTATGGCTGGCGATGTGCTGAAATGCTTCGTATACTAGAAGTCTGGGCGGTGGAAGTCGTTGGCAGTGGTTGTCATCAGCAAACCACCTCCCTCGCGGCTTTCGGTCAGCAGCCGGGATACGGGGAGCAACGTTCCCCCGTGTGGAAGGCACGCCTAGCTAGGACGAGATGACTCATCTGGCGCGTCCTTGGCAAAGAGGATGGAATATAAGTACGACGAGCACATCCGCATGTCTTCTTGTTTCCTCTCCATCTCCCAGCGGCGCCTCGAATTCGGCTGCGACGCAGCGTTTGTTGATGGCGGCTGGTTCCAGAGTGCAGTGCGGTGCAGTATACTGCGTGTGCTTCAATGGCCTGGCCCAGCTGACAGTCATGCGTAGATTGCATCACCCGTGGTCGGTCATGTGATATCGACTCGCCGGGGCTCCCTGGAGGGCTCCCTGGAGCTGGAACAATTTCAAATATCTGGAGCTGGCCATTCCCTGCACCGGCTCCATCTCCTCGTTCTCCTGTCTCTCTCTTCATTCCGCGTCATCACATCAACGCCATGCATACCCCCGTCGGCGTTATGCTTCTTATCTCCTCTGTTGTCTGTGCTCCACTGTACATTTCGTCACGATGGCCCGAGCAAATGAGCGGCAGGCTATGGCAATGAAAAGGATACGGCTACGGATATAGATGCACGACCAGACAAGCACCTCTCTCCTCCCAGAGTGCTACGGAGTAATGTCCTACATCCCAGGAGTTCATGTGGAAGCATACTAATGGGGCAGCACGCGGAAAAGGAAGGTAGGTGGATATGATAACTATTAAGGTTGCAGAACCCCAGCACAATCATTCAACTATCTGATTACGATGGCTATCAATAATCAATATCAGCAGCATCGATTGAGTGTTGCGTGTATTCTCCCTGTACCTTTACTCGGTCTTACGTTGCACGAGACTGTACCTACGACACTACGTTGAGTACGGATATACAATCATGACAGATGGTCGCATTCCGACACATGATGCCATATGGCGCAATAGCAGTCCAGCCGGCTGTAAATCATTTGAAATCGTCCAACGGGCACCGGCAATTGATGGTGTAGGGGGGCAAGAGCGGGAATAACAGTACTTGTTGGCAAGCACGGCAAAGTCACACATTCATTCTGTGAACAATGACCTTCCAAAAGCAGTCAGTCCCACTGGTTGGACTCGGAAATCAAGTATCCCACCTTCAATCCTTGGGTCAGGGGCCGCATTACCGGTTATGTGGCTCGATCATTGGTTCTCATGGGATAGCATGCGTGGCTCTGTTCATTCTACGATTCTGCATTTAGCAGGTGGGAGGTACATCAGAACCTGGCCCCTGCAGTCCAGAGCCATCCTCGGGTGCTTGAGAAAGCTTACCTCGGTGATAATATAGCAGTATCAATGCTTGTTTCCAAAGCTTCGATACACCATTGTCGCGCAGCCTTGCGTGCTATGCATGTCTCTATGTTGCCTGTTATCTATGGCTTTCATTTATATAATGTCGCCTCCCCCCCTGGATAGCAAGGCGCTCGCTCCAACGCACCGAGTTCCATCAGAAGACGTTTAGATATACGGATAGAGTCGGAATATCTCAAAATGAGTCTGTCCGCTCCATTCTCGTGTTGTGTGCATCGTTCTAACTTTGGGGTTAAGCTAGCACGAGTGGCAGTCCCTTAGAACCCTCCGTGGTTGGGACCAGCATTACCAAGGAGCTTGCAGAGCCCTATCACCGAAGCTCATATGCTCCCGTCGAGGCCATTGGCGCACCTATCTACGAGAAAGAGGTCGGTGAGGTTCCCGATGTCGAGGCAGCTCGTCCGGGACAGTTTATCGACGACCCAGACTCTCCGCTACCAACCGACGAGGAGAGGAAGACGCTTCGCAAGGTCTCCGATAAGATACCTCTGGTATCCTTCTCGTTGTGTATAGTGGAATTCGCCGAGCGTGCCTCTTACTATGGTGTTATTTCAGTCTGGTCTAATTTTATGCAATATCCACTTCCTAAGGGTGGCAACGGAGCAGGAGCTACTCCTAAAGGCACGCAAGAAACAGCAGGGGCTCTAGGGAAAGGTCTAACCTTCTCAAACGCCTTTGTGCTCCTCTTCACCTTCTTGGCGTATATCATCCCACTTTTTGGAGCCTGGATTGCTGATACCAGGCTTGGTCGGTACAAGACCATTGCTATCGGTGTCTTGATATGTGGTATTGCTCATATTATCTTGATTCTCGGAGCGATTCCGAGCGTTCTCCAAGCAGGAAACGGCTTGGCCCCATTCCTGATCTCTTTGTTCCTTCTTGCGCTCGGAGCCGGTATTTCCCTCCATTTATATAGTATAATATTGCACTGCTGACTGTCTTTAGGTATCTTCAAGCCCAATATCGCACCGACTATAGTTGATCAGTACCAGCACCAGATTGAATATATCAAGGTCCTCCAATCTGGCGAAAAGGTCATTGTAGATCCCGAAACCACTATTCAACGAATCCTACTGATCTTCTATGGCTTTATCAACATCGGTGCTTTTTATGCAATTGCCTGCGACTATGCAGAGAAGTATGTTGGATACTGGCTAGCATTCCTCTTGCCAGGCATTATCTACTTCCTCCTTCCTATCGTTCTCTGGGTAAACTACAAGAGGACTATCAAGGTACCACCGTCCAGAACTGCCTATGACTCGGCCTATGGCATCATCTGGATTGCATTGAAGAAAAATGGCTGGCGTCTTTTCCGAAAAGGATTTTGGGATGCTGCTCGTCCATCTGTCATGCGTGCCGATGGCATCACTACATATAAAGGTGGACCAATTCCGTGGGACGATGCGCTCGTTGACGATGTCCGTCGTACATTTTCTGCCTGCCAGGTCTTCCTCTACTTTATCCCATGGGTTCTTAACGACGGTGGCATTGGCAGTGTCTCGACATCGCAAGCGTCTACGATGACAACAAACGGAGCACCGAATGACCTCCTTTCAAACTTCAATCCACTGACCATCATTGTAGCCATTCCCCTCCTCAGCTACGTCGTCTATCCGCTCCTCCGCAAGTACAAGATCCCGTTCGGTCGCGTCACACGTATCACCGCCGGCTTCTCACTCGCAGCAATATCAGGCGCCATCGGTGCAATCATCCAATGGAGGATCTACGAGACATCGCCTTGCGGCTATTATGCAACAGGCTGCGACGTTGGAACCGGTGTTTCTCCTCTATCCGTCTGGCTTCAAATACCCAACGTTTCGCTCGGTGCGATTTCGGAATGTCTGTGCGTCGTGACGGTGTATGAACTCGCGTACGCACGTGCTCCGAAGAGTATGCGCAGCTTGGTTATGAGTCTGTACCTGTTCACCACGGCATTGAGCTCCGCCCTGGCTGAGATAATCTCGCCGGCCATCTCGGATCCTCATCTTATCTGGGTGTGGGCCGGACCAGCTATCGCCTTGGCAGTGTTGACTGTGCACTTCTACTTTACATACCGATGGATGGATGACGATGAGTTTATCACTGCCAGCGCGTCTGGGACCTATGGTTCCACTGCCAGGGATTCGGAAGACGAACATGGTAGCGAGAAAAGATCAGGGAAGACGATTAGCAGGGAAAAGGATGGAGCTGAAAAGGCAGATGTCTGATATAATGCTGACGGTTGCTATCTGCTAAGGCTATTGCTTGCTTCTACGACTGTCTTGTCCTTTTTCGTCTTTTCTGCCTCTGCTACCAGTACCAGGGACGCGTCACTTTTTCATCTCGCACAATTCACATATCTTGATCAATATCACCATAACCTAGAGAGCGATAAAATACATCTCCCCTAACCCCCTTCTTACAGACCTTTTTCGAAAATCCAATCAATAAGTTAACCATTCCATATCTTGAATCGACACCACCATAACCACGAGAGCCATAAAATTACATCTACCCCCCCCCCCCCCACAACCTCCACCATCCCAACCCCCTCCCACAGCTAGAAAAAAAGGAGGGCGCGGTAAACCGTCCCTCTCACCTCATCCAATCAAAGAGCCCCGGTTATCAGATGCCCGATCCAGATCGGAAAGAGAAACAGCGGGGGGGGGGGGGGGCCGTCAGCGCATCATTCGCACAGCACGGCAGGGCTATACGAATGAGGTCTAGGCTGTTTTTTCTCTTCTTCTTCTTCTTTGCCTTCTCTTTCGGGCTTAGCGCGCGGGCCGGACGGCTGTGGCTGCGGCTGTGGCTGCGGTGGCGCAAGGGACGAGACGCGACGAGATGTATAGTCCAGTCCATCCGTCAATCCATCTCCTCTGCACGGCCTCCGCGGCAGCGGCTCCCGGAGGGCCAGCGGAGCGTCATCTCCTATCTCATCTTCATCTCCTATCTCCACCGCCTCCTCCACCCAAACCCAGACACAGACACAGACACAGACACAGCACGGGTCAAGAAACCTTACCACGGCATCACGTCGCCGACTCGGGACGCGAGGCACGAGACACAAGACACGACCCGGCCGGATTAATAGCCGCGAGCAAACAGGGGTATATATATATATATATATATATATTATCTCTCTCTCTAGAAGAAGATGCACTCCTAGTCACTCGTGCAATCCTCATCGGCCTGGCTACTCCTGATCCTGCAACCCGACCCGACCCCCATCAGACCCCGCACCGCACAGCAAAGCAAGACAAGGCCCCAGCGATGCAAACGGCCAGCGTTCTACGTCTTGTAAGAGGATCACTTCTTCCAGAGCCGGATTATCTTTGCTCTGCTCTGCTTTGCTCTGCTCGGCTCTGCTCTGCTCCTACGAGTTAAGACCATAGGAGCTAGCTGGGTTCAATAACTAAAACGTATAGGTTGAAAAGTTTATATCTCCTTCTTCCTATAGAAAAAAAAAGGGACCAAATGAAGACTCCTTTCTTTACATCTCTCATCTTTTTATCCCCCATGATATCACAGCAGTTTTATTAAGACAGTTTTTTGTCCAGCCAACCTGGCTCGACTCAACCCAGGCAGGCCCGTAATGGCTTCCCCACCTCTCGAAACCCCAAAGAAATAGACAAGACAATCTAAAGCTCTCTCGATCTCTCTCTCTCTCTCTATCTCCCAAAGTACCTCTTCTCCCAATACCTCAAGAAACAGAAGCTAGTCGATGAAAAGGCAAAGGCGAGCTCGAAGCCGACGTCGCCGCCATAGTCCGTCCCGCAGAGCTTGCCAATCGGACCGATGTACCAAGTCTGCGCCATGCCCAGAACCGCACCCATGATGCCGAAGCAAAAGGCCAGACAGGCGGCGAATCCCGGGGGTAGTTTGTCCTTGCTCAGGTAATCCTCAGGGTGATAGCCGCTCATGCCACGCTTGTAGAAGACGTGTTCCGAGATGGAAATGCCTTCGTAGATGGCCAGCCAGTAGCCGATGACGAGCATGAAGTTCTCCAAGATGGTCGAGAAGTGCGAATAGCCGGGGATGGCGATGGCGACATAGACGCACGATCCAATCAAGGTCCACACGAAGCGCGGCACTCTCTGCGTCCACGAGGCCATGATCTGCAGTGAAAGCGAGACCGAGTAGATGTTAGGACAGTTGTTGGCAATGATGGAGAGCGCGAGGATGACGAGGCAGAAGTCGCCGAACCTGCCTAGGGGGCTGAGGACGACGCTGAAAATTCCGCCGATACTATTATCGTCGTAGGCGTCCAGGTACTCGGCGTTGTTGACGGCGGCCGACATGATGGCTGCGCCAAGCATCTCGGTGAAGATGAGGGGGAAGGAGAGGCCGGCAAATGTCCAGAGGAAGATCGAGGTGCGTGAGCGGCCGACGGGTTGGTAGACGGTGTAATCAGCCGCATACGAGGTCCAGCCAGTGCCGTAGCCAAAGACCGAGGCGGCAAAGGAGAGCACGTTGCCGGCTTCTTCTTTTCCGTAGCCCATGGGGATGTTGTAGAACTTGCCCGAGTGGCAGAACTCGCCGAGGACGATAAGGAAGATGATGAAGGAGGGGATCCAGGAGTAGCGTTCGTACGTGTGGACGATTTTATATCCGAAGAGCGTCACCAGGAAGGTTGCGGCCGCGATGACGAGGACACCTGCCCAGCCGGGCATGTTGGCGTTGGCGGCGTGGAAGAGTTGGGCGCCGACAATGACGTTGACGCAAGACCAGCCGAGACAGGCGAGGATGTTGAAGAAGGCGACTACGCAAGCATGCGTTAGTGTTTATCAACGGAGATGGAGATGCGTAGGATGCATAAAAAGGCAAGAGAGTGGAGAGTAGATGGTAGGAGGCAGAGAGGAGAGGGGAGAGGAGAGAGGACAGAGGGAAGATGGAAACGTACTGATCTTGACCCCATACCAGCCGAAGAAGAATCTCGACAGGACCATCTGGCGCAGACCGAATCTCGGGCCAAAGGTGGAGAAGAAGCAGACGGGGAGGATGGCCAGGATGTTGATGAAGAGGATGGTCAGACAGGTCTCGACGAAGCCGAGATAGTAGATGGGATATGCCAGGGCGCCAATGGCGAAGGAGGAGACGACCATGTTTGCCGAGAGCCACTGGAGGAGCTGGTTAGGACACGCATTGAGAGTGAGGGTGAGGGTGAGGGTGATGGTGATGGTGATGAGCGGTGGATAGATGATGCATGAATGATGCAGGAAGAGGAGGGAGAGGAGGGAGAGGAAGAGTCTCAGAGGGGTCCGAGAGGAGCGGGCTTCCTTACCACAGTGCCAATCTTGCTCATGCCCGTATCGGTGCGCTCGTCGCTGGGCACGCGCTCAATGCCGCGGGCCTCGACGCCGAATCGACCAGCGAGTCTCTGGAGCCGGGCAAAGCGGGAGTTGCCCACGACGAGGGTCTCGGCACGGATGGCGCCGTCGTCGCCGACACAGTCGGGGCCGTCGTTGCCAGCGCCGGCGTGCTTCTCGGCGGCCGTCTCGACGTCGTAGGAGACCTTGGCGGAGGAGGAGAAGGGGGCCATGACTGCGAGCGAGCACCTGCAACGGCAACTGCAGGGCGAAGTAGGGGATCTGGGCCGGTGTCAGAGGCTGTTGATGGTGTCGTCGTCGTCGTCGTCGGACGTTGGGCTTGACGCGAGAAAAGAAGAAAAGCGGGAGGGGTGAGGTGCAGGATATATACAGCACGCGCGCAGGCAGCACGTGGGGACCGGGGCCCTGCTAGCACTCGCAGCAGCGGGGGCCGCCAGCAACGGCCAGGCTGCCTCTGCGCCTGCGTCTCTATCTTTCTGGCCTGAGCCATCAACATCTGACGGAGAAGCAGCAGACCAGCAGGCCGGCAGGCCAGCAGGCCACGGCTGTCGACAGGCGCGGCGGCTGGGGCAAGAAAGACGGCGGGCGAGGGAGCAGCCAGCGATAGAGATGGGGAGATTGGGAGAGAGATGGCAGGATGGCAGCGCGGGCGATTGGGCGATTGGGGCCACCGGGCGGTGCGTCACGGGCATCACGGTGCGAAACAGGGCCGGGCGGGCTGTGATTGGCCGGGGGGGCAGGAGGGGGGGGGGGGTGCAAGATAAGGAAGCCGTGCAGCGGTGCGACCTGTGCGTGTTTTTTTTCGCATTTTCCCTTTTTTTCCCTTTTTTTCCTGCGCCGCATTAATGCGGTATCAGGCCCATGCGGCGACCTGGCCCCCGGCTGCCGGCGGCACAGGGCCCGCTAGGCCGCACGCGGCAAGGCCCGATCGAGGCTGCGCGTGCTGGCAGCCTGGCAGTCTCTCCGGCGCGCGCTAGGGCCTTGGCGCGCGATAAGGCGAGCCAGGGCGCCGTTGGCCGGCCGAGGGTCCTGAGGCAGCCAGAGAAGAGCCAGAGAGAGAGAGCCAGAGCCAGGGTGGGAGGGGCCGGCACATCTGGCACATCGGGCACATGCACATGCCGAGCCGGAGGACGATGCCCGAGACGGGGCCGGGTCCTCGGTGACTTGGGGGACCTGCAGAGGTGCCTGTAGAGCCTATAGAGGTGCCTGTAGAGGTGCCTGTAGAGGTGCCTGTAGAGCCTGTAGAGGTGCCTGTAGAGGTTTATGTAGAGGTGCCTGTAGAGCCTGTAGAGGTGCCCTGTGGAGGTGCCCTGTACAGTAGAGGTGCCCAGAGAGATCGGTGCCTACAGAGCTGCTCTATGGACGTCCACAGGCGCCTAAGAGACGTTGTGGCCCAGGAGACGCAGGCTGGGATGCAGGTACCCAGGTGCACAGCGGCAGGCTGCGGGCTGGCTGGCTGGCTGGCTCGTGGCAGTGGAGGTGGAGGTGGAGGGGAGAAGAGAAGGTTCAACTACCGTACTACACTCCGCTACGGTACAGTGCCGTACAGTGTAGTGCAGTGCAGTGCAGGGCCCTCACTACTGTACAGTGCCCTACGCCCTCCACTACACTGCCCTCACTCCACTACAGTGAGTACAGCACAGCAAGCACGGTACGGTGCGCTGCACTACCCTACGCTACAGTGCAGTGACCTACCCTCCACTCTACACCTCTGTCCGTACCTCTACACTGCCCTCACTGCACTGCCCTCCACTGCCCTCACTACACTGCCCTCCACTACAGTGACCTACACTACACTACCCTCCACTACAGCAAGCAATCAAGCCTGCCATTGCGCCGATGCAGCGAACGAGTGCCGTGCCCACAACGAGCAATAGCCCTAACCCTGACTCTCCCTCTCCCTCTCTCCCTCTCCCTCTCCCACCCTGCCCAGCCAGACACCCACCAGCCACCGCGCCAGGCCAGCCACCGCGCCAGGCCAGCGAGGCAGGGTATATACGGTACGTGCGTCTGGGTACTGTGCTGTATATATATATATATAGCACGTGTAGTGTCTATACTGAAGCACGTGTACTGTGCTGTACATATAGCAAATATAGCAAATATAGCAAATACAGTACATATAGCAAATACAGTATAAAGTTATCCCACTGAAGCACATATACCTTATCCAGCGCGTACAGCATCCTATCCTATCCTATCCTATCCTATCCTATCCCGTACAATACAATACAATACAATACATAGCGCTCTGCCTGCCTGCCTGCCTGCCTGCGCACCGCTCCTTGCGGCAAGAGTGCCGTCTACCACCGCCGTCCCCACCTGCGGACTGGCGCCATTTGCACGCTGCACAGACGCCAGCCCAGCATGGCACGATTGGGAGCAGCAGGGCATGATTGGTCTTTCCGGAGAGGGAGAGGGAGAGGGAGAGGGAGAAGGAAGAGTTGAGAATTGGGCTGCTGGGGTCGGGTCTTGTCTGCCTGGTGTGGTGATCTCTCTCTTTCTGCTGTACTGCTGTACTGCTGTACTACTGTACTGCACTCTTCACTGTCCCCGCCATCCTATGCTCACCACCATCCCCTCCCCCTCCCCCTCGCACGCGCTAACCAAATCGAATCGAATCGGATCGGACCGGATCGAGAGAAAAAGCATACACCACACCGTCTGCAGGACCCGGGTCGGCTATCAGAACCTTTCGGGTCCTTTTGTCTGGGGGATGATCTGGTTACGGAATACGCGCGTCACGTGTGTATGTGCGTGTATCACGTGTGGCGGAGGTTCGGCGAGAGGGATAGATGGATGGATGGATGTGGGATATATATATATTACTGTTCTACTGCAACTGCATTTCTCGGTGGGCGAGCGACTATTTACTAAGAGACGAGGTTATGTGTGGCGGTGGTTCGGCGAGAGGGATGGATGGATGGATGTGGGATATGTTATTGTACTGTATCACGTGTGTGTGTGTCACGTGTGGCGGTGGTTCAACTCGAGGGATGGATAGATGGATGTGGTATATATTACTATTCTACTCATTCTCGGTGGGCGAGCGGCCATCTACTAAGAAACGAGGTTATATGTAGCTGTAGTTCGGCGAGAGGGATAGATGTAGTTTATGTTATTGTACTGTATCACGTGTATATTATATATAGCTGTAGTTCAACTCGAGGGATGGGATGTACTGTGGGCCTCCCAAGAGGCGAGATCACGTGTGGCTGCGGTTCAACCCGTCGCATCTCGCCTCTCGCGTGCCGATCGCGTGGCCATCGCACCTCACGCTTATCGCTCCGCCGCACCGGTTCTGAAGCCAAGCAGGCGGCGCCCGGACGAGCTGCAGTGCCCAGGACGGGTCGGCGGTTGATTGATTGATTGATTGATTGATTATATGACGACGGCTTTCATGTCATCGATATATCATATCGGTCCACGGCGGGTTCTGGATGCAGCGGGCGATTTGGGGAGATGGAAAGGGGCTGAGATGGTTGATTGATCTGATTGCTTAATCTGATTGCTGACTCGAATGTCCGTGTCATCGCTTCGTGGGCTGCTTCTGGAGCCACTTGCTGGCTGATGGGAGCGTGGAGATGGGCTGGCTGATGGGATGACGGACGGGATCAGATTGATGGCACATACTCTGCAGGTAGTGGATTGCGTTTGGGGCGTTTGCTAATGGATGGATGGATGCATGCATGGATGGATGGATAGGGGCGCTGGAAGGGGGTGTGATGTGCTGTGCTATGATATGATATGCTATGCTATGATATGCTGTGGTGAGGGGGTTGAGATGAGATGGGTGGTTGCTATTCTCTGCGAGAGGGGATGGCATTCGTGAGTTTTTCTCTTCTTTTCTTTCTTTTCTTTCCTCTCATTTCTTTCCTTCCCTTCCCTCTCCTCCCTTCTCATTTCACATCCTTTCACTCGTTTTCATTCCTTCTCGTCTCGTCTCTAAGGATTCTGCTACATATTCCAAATACAATCCAGCGAATGCCGTCCGTGACATGGTAGATGAAAAAGTGTCATCCCATCGCTGACTCCAATCCTACTCCATCTACTGAGAGGACTGACTGGCTATTTAATTTCTTTCTTCTCCTTCTCTGCCTGTTGTCTCTCCTCTTCTTTTCTCCTTCCTCTTCTTTTCTCCTTCCTCTTCTTTTCTCATTCCTCTTCTTTTCTCCTTCCTCTTCTTTTCTCCTCTCTTTTCTCCTCTCTTTTCTCCTGCTTCTATACATACATATATACATACATACATACATACATACATCTTTCTTTCTCTTCTCCTGCTTCCATACATACATACATACATACATACATACATACATCTTTCTTTCTCTTCTCCTGCTTCCATACATACATACATACATATACACATACATACACACATACATACATACATACACACATACATACATACACACATACATACACACACACATACACACACACATCATTCCTTCTCCTCTCCCCAGACCGCACCCTCCAGATCCCCGCTCCCACCATCGCTCCTATCCAGAAACCACCATCAGATCCGCAGACTAGAATCCCTCTCGCGAAGGAAGCGACACAGCCGCGATTAGTTAGCCAATCAGCAAGCTGCTCGGGATCCCATCGGCTGCAGGTGCCGAGTCTCTGTTCCGCAACGAATCTGTTCGATGGGTGGGGAGGGAGATGGGAGAGGGGTGCCAGATCTCATGGGGTATTAGCACTGTTGGTGCGGTTTATGAAAGGGTACAGTAATGTATATAACACCGTACAGTACAGTAGTTATAAGTACACAGCACATAGAAGTGCACAGCACATAGAATCCTCATCGCGAGCCAGTAGACGACAAGAGCTCCACATTTAAAGAAAGCAGCAATGAGCCAGCGAGCCAGCCAGCGAGCGCGCGCTCCACTCCTCTACATCACGACCAAGAAACCGCAGATGCCTCGGCAGCAAGCCCGACGCCAGCACACACAGCAGACGTACGCAGTGCCCGGAGGGGGGGGGGGGGGGGTCGCTTCCGCGCGGGGCTTGAGAT